>CM060924.1:463910453-464485453 GCA_030737875.1 Allium sativum | reverse complement strand
AGGGTGCGAATTTCGCAACTCCGAGGTGCGAAATTCATACCTCCTGGGGGTGCGAAATTCGTACCTCGAGGGTGCAGAATTTCGCACCTTGTGGGTGCGAAATTTCGCATCTCGAGGGTATGAGATTTCGTACCTCGCTGGTGCGAGATTTCGCACCTCGCAAGTGCGAAATTTTGCACCTCGAGGGTACGAAATTTCGCACTTCGCAGGTGCGAAATTTCACATCTCGAGGGTGCGGAATTTCGCACCTCGAGGGTGTGGAATTTCGCACCTCTCAGGGGTACGAAAATTCTGTTTGAGAGGTGTGAGGTCTATTGGAGTGGCTTGGGGGATCGAAATCATGGTCGATGCGTCCGGGGATGTCGATGCCTTGGTTCGGGAATGTGCTGGAGGAGCGGCGAGTCTCGCTGAAGTTGTTGGCTGAATCATGACTTTCAGCTGGTCTGGTAATTCTGGGTAACACACTTGTTGGCAGAAATCGGATGAATAGGGCGGTGCCCACAGTTTCGACCTAACCGGCTAGGTCGATCACCGCCCGGATTGTAGGGCTCCGGACCCCCACTGGCGTTGCGCTCGGGCCCGCTTGATGGCTCGCCATCGGCTCGGATGTGGACAGATACTGATGGAGGTTACATTCGAGGGATGCGACATCCTGCTAGTGGCCAGACTTGAGTCTTCTGGTACTGGACCCCGGATGATAATGGCGACGCCTCCGGGCTGTAATATCACACAATATGTTGAGACGAGCGTGTCTTGTGTGCTTTTGGTAACCGGACCAAAAGGCCAGTTAACATTTGCTCCCTCAAAGTATGTTTTGTGTTAATGGGACATGCTTTGAAGTGAGATGGGTCTGATATGGGTGCAAACATCTCCATACGGTGCTTAGCGATCGGTTATGAGCTTCCTCTTGCGTTGTGTGTCGAGAGTGCACTGCTTTGGAGTGGTTGGGACGCCTTGTTGAAATATATGGGTGTGAGCTTAGGATTCCAGCATTCCTAAGAGCTTTGACTCACTTGAGTTTGGCGGCTTGGATTGGAACCTGCCTAAGGCGCCTACTTCTTATAGATTAGAGACAATAAAAGTTAGTTTCCGACTCCTGATTGCATCGAAGTGCATATGGTTCGTTATTAGGTTTTAATTACGTATGTGATCAAAAATTTGTGCGTGGTTTTGCGTGATGCGATCTGAGTTAGAATAGGTAATATGAAAGGGAATTGTATGCCCTGGGCTTATGATCACGCAGTTTTAGCTTTTCGAAGAGTTTTTGGATCGAGAGCCGACTGTTTGGTGTGTATACTTGAATCCTTAAGGCTTATGGGCGCGCATTTGAATCGAGTTAGTCTGCTCGGTTGAGATTCCCAAAACGTGTATGCATGGTCATTGCCTTGGCGTAGGTGCATGATTGCCCTAAATGGTTGATGAAACGTCATTGGGATGGAGCTTGATTATTTGGAGTATCCGTTAAATCACTTGGACTAGGTGAGCCCAAGGTCGCTCAACGATCCAAGCTAGTCCCATTGATCAAAGTTTCGACAACTCGTGTATGCGAATGCCATTGTTAAGATAATACTTGTCATAAGTCGTGGCATGGATTCATATGGATTCTCCTTTGAGGCGAGTTCGGACCCAAATGTTGGGCGCGGGCGCTTTGATGATCGAGCACTTGGTAAGTACCCAGGTGGTCGTTGAGTTGTGATTGACTTGGTAGTTGGAGCTTCGAAGTTAAGTGAATATGATCGTAGCTTGGCATACGATCCCGAATTCCGATCCCAGAATGTTCGTTTGGGGCATGCCGATCCCCTGATTGTAGTTGCTTCCTTTCTTCTCTTCTCCGGATAGAAAATCATCGTAAGGCATGGAGGATGCCAAAATACTTCTTTTGTACTTTGGATGTTCGAGGTGTTGTTAGGTTTTCGGGAGAAGGGAAGAGAAATATGGAAAGTAAGAGGGCTTTTGGATTTGGTATTCAAGAATGTGGAGCAGCGGACCTTGGGAAACAGGATTAGGAATTTGAATAAAGGCCGCCAAGCATGTGTGAATACGGGATTGGGCTTTGTGTCCCAAATGGTTATTAAATCTTTCACGCTCTTCAGGAGTTCGAATCTTGGTTGAGGAGACGACAACTAAGTCGGCGCGCGGGAGCGCGAGACATAACTTCGCACTCCCATGACTTTGTCGAGCCCTGTCTTCGATCTTGAGTTTGTAAACTTGAACTTTTGCATGGCGCCATATGAGCGGACAGTGATTAGTGATTTTTGGTCTCGCGGCACGGTCCTCAAGGAATGGACACGCATGGATTGGTAGCTTGAATGCTTATGTAAGATATCGACACATAGTCGAGGTGTTAGTCTTGGGATCCGATCAATAACTTAACAATGATGCGGCTGCATCTTGACTTAGGTGTTGCATTAGCGGTTGGTGATGGCCGTGGCATTAGTTGTTGAGGCTAAAAGCTGCCACCATGTTCCGGAGTGTCAGCTTTTTGTGGAGTCCGGGTACTGATGGAAGCTGAGAAGCCCTCCAGGGCCTGAACTTTGGCTCCAGATTTCCTTCATTGCGAGGTGAAGGTGCTCTCAAGATGGTGGCTCCGTGGGATGCTGTGAAGATGACGCCGGTGCTGGGACTTAAGGGGATCTGATTGGGTCTTGAGATTGCCAGGCCGGTGCGATAATCCATAGAGGGTTGCCCCCAGGCTGGGGTACCTGCTTGATTCTGCTCGATGTCAGAGACGAGCTAGCAAGCTCGGATCGTTGCTCAATGTTTCATGTCTGGCCGGTAACTGGAGTTGAACGTAACACAATTGGTTGGCGAATGATTCTGGAAATGAACTTATTCGGACTAACTGCTTGGATATGCGTGCAAGATGCGGGCATACGTCGAGTCGTTAGTCTCCAACCCAATTATGTCGGGATCATTATCCGATCCGAAAATGGTGCTTATTTTTGCCGGTAACCACTTCCATAGTTATCCAAACTAGGTGTCGTTGCCACGTATCGATGCGCTTGTAGGTGTGCATCGAGGGGTGTGAGTTAGCTTCATGTTGTGTTTAAGTATGAGTTTGCTGGCAGGGCATTGAGACTTTGCGAACCAAATGAACCGGCCATGGAAACCAGAGAACTTGCCCTGAAATATGGATTTTTTGTTTTGCATATTGGGGACTTATCTAAGTTCTCTAATTCCTCGGGGAAACGGTGGTTATATTGCTCCCTTTGTCCTTTGGTGCGGGCTTCTACGCCCCGATGGCTGTGGCGACGGAAATGCCAGTGCAGAAGCTGGTGGAGATCCTCCTCAGGTCCTATGATGAGTAAGCTGGTGCGGAGATAGGCGGGGGACTGCCCCCAAGCTCGAGTACTTGCTAACTGAAGAGGATGCGAGCGATGAACCCTCAGATGTCAAATAGTTTCTTCTTTTGCTGGGAAGCCTCCCTGGAGCGGAGGCAATGCCAGGCTTTACCCCCATGCTTCCTCAAGTGTCCGAGTCCCAATTGGAGTTACAGTGGGAACAATCTGGAGTAGTAGGAGAACCCGTGGCTTCGAGATCCCATATTTATATGAGCCTCCTTGGAGGAGGGGAAGCTATGGCTGGACGAAGCGCTCATGCGACAGGCGTAGCTGATGTAAGTGTGCAAACAAAGCAAGCTATGACGGAAGGTCAGGAAGCCCGGCTGGTGACAATATCGGAGGAGCCGGAGGGGAAGAGGGACAGGATGAGGTTGCCATATAAGATGCATGGGTGAAGGCTAGTTGGGATGCTCAGGGGAAATCTGCCATTGTGGTGGCGAAAAGGTAGGCGGATGCTGAGGCGGAGAAGGAGAGGGCCTCTGAGTAGGCTTGGAAAAAGGTGTGCCGTCGATGATTCCCACTAGAAGTGGGCGAGAGGAACCTAAGCGAACTTGAAGCGGATGCATTTATGCGATTCCAGGACAGGGAGCTAGCTGATCTGAAAACCGCCTAGGATGCCGAGAAGAGAGCAGAGCTGGGCGCCAGGAAGGCTTGGGGAGAACCCAGGCTACATTGGTCCTTGCTTATTACATCGTCCCCAAGCTGTTGCCATGTATTTCTCTCGTGGAGATTATGATGATTACAAGCGGCGAGGATGATGGCGGAAGGCGCATATTGGTGCCTCATGTCCGTTAGTCCTGTGTAGACTAGAGGAGGATGAAGCAGTTCTAAAAGGAAAGGGCCTGTCAGTGGCGGTGACCTGCATGTGTCAAACCTGTGTAGACAAAAGAAAATAAAAGGATGAGTAGCATCAGCAATTGTTAAATAAATTAAAGATACTTTGGGTTAGGTAAACCAATAGTATATGCGAGTGCGGTCCTCGCTTTTGGTTCTTAAAGACATGGTGTGGTATTCATGTATACCCTGTCATCAGAGAGAAGAGATGTTAGACATGTACTCTGTATAACGTGTGTGTGTGTGTGTGTGTGAAATGGAATATGAATTAGTAAAGATCGTGTTTCGTGTTAAGTGTTCGAACATTCTTCTCATGTTTTTCAGCGTCCCGTACTTGCACAAGCGTACTTGTTATTACGCCAACATAAATGCGATCGGAGACCATGCTCTGGGTTGATTATTCCAGAGTGGTGTGATTGTGTGCTGCGCTCCGGGTCAATTATTCCAGAGGGGTATGATAGAGTGTAGGCTTCTAGTAAGTTTCCCTCAGCTTAGGAAACTCGTAGTTTGCGAAGCCAGGCTGAGTGCCTGTTGTGTAGTTGGGTTGCCCGGGGTTAATCCCAAGTGTAGTGGAGGCGTTTGATGTCGCGTTACGCAAAAAGTCTGGTGTACGGCTCTCCCATCGTTCATCGAGTTGGAGCGAGTGACGGTGTCGTTTATTCGCCGGAGAAAAGCTCTGATTACCAGCCTGTAGGGTCCGATCGTGGCCATGAGCTGCACCTAAGCCTTTAGAGCTTCGGGGAGAAACGATTTAATGTCGGTCTCGGTGCTGCGTCGAGATTCGATAGGTACCCATAACCAGGGGAAGTTTACATTGCTCCCGGCTGTCTATTGGGCGGCCCCAAGTTGCTTGGGACTTGAGTGCGGAACGATTTATCCTCGGGCTCAGCATGGGGCCGAGGTTTGAGTTCGTGGTTATTTATACTCGATCGCGCCGTGGGCCGGTGACTCGAGTAGCGTTGCTAGTTCCCGTGCTTAGGGTGCCGGTCGCAGCCAATGTGGTTTGGCCTCGATGTCGGATTGAGGCTCGAAAGGCGGCGCCGACTCCCGTGCTCGGGGTACCGGTGCGGTGATCGAAAGTTTGTACGCAAGCCGGTTGCTAGGATTAATTAAACACGTCATGAACGTTATGCACGGAGCAAACATGGAAGGGAGACAGGAAACTGAACATCATTTCTAAGGATAATTTTGGCAGTGATAGCCTTTACAATGCCTTGAATTGCAGGAAAACAAAACATCGTTGGAGTGCGTGAATTAATTGTAAACTAGGTTATGCAGAGTAGGGGTGAGGATGTTCGTTGTTCCATGCTCTTGGGAGTTTGGCTCTGTCCGTGGTTGAGAGTTTGAAAGTTCCATCCCTGAGCTTCCGCTGTATGGGCATGGGCCTTCCTAACGAGGAGCAAGGCCTGCAGGTGAAGGGAAGGCCCGTTTGAAGTCGAGGCTGCCGATGTGCGTTCAAGCGGGCCTTTGGTTGAGCTTCCGCCCCAAGTGGCCGGAGAATTAGTTGGAGGAGGATGGCTGTGATACAGCAAAGAGAAGGTGTGTCTTGGAGAAGGGGCCTTGCTTCTTATTTTCATTTTTTTTGTAGGCCTATATATATTAGCCGGAATGAGGCATTTATCCGTGAATGGATGATTCTGTTTGAATTGCAACGGTAACAACTATTTGAAAGGTCGCGACCCTTTACCCACAGACAATTCCGTCGGCAATCGTGCTCAAGGTCCTATTTTTTGAATTTTAAACATTAATGTGTATGCCTTCTTTATGCTATCGAATCATCTCTCTCGCCTCCTCTTTTTTTTGTATGGGCGAGATGATGGTGTTAATGGGTCGTTGGCCTATATCTCCAATGATAACCTCTGGGATTATTGTATCATAGACAATGGTCGTGGAGATGGTAGAGGACTGGAATTCTCGGGCTCGCTTCCGAATGTTCCTCCGGCACTGCTTCCCAGCGTGCCCCCTGCTGATCAGGAGCGCCACATGGAGGATAAAAGGGGCCATGACGCAGTGGAAAGGAGGTGTCTTTTTTGGTAGAAAGTTCACTTTTAGTTTATGTTCTGCTTTCATTAAGGGAGGCAGAGGCAGGGAGGAGTTGCAAACTGACATTTCTGATGACAACCTAAGGTCAACTACGCCACGGAAGCTGTAGTTCTGACGAGGTGGGGGGACGATCTTGAGGGATTAGTTGTCGGTCGAGGTCATGTTTAGCGGGAAACTTTGATGAGCGCTAAGTAGCTCAGAGATCCCATGCAGTGAGAGTCTTTGATGAGCGTGTAGAACCGACAATATCCTGTGGAGTCCCTTGGTGTGCTCGTCGGACTCTTAGGTCTTGTCCTTTTGCATGGTTGGTAATTGCAGGTTGCAAGATAGATTTTCTCGGGGGTATTGCTGGGAGCAGTACGGCTGCGGAAAGGAGGAAGCCGAAGGCGCTTGCTCTTATTCTTGCAACTACCCTTGCCGGCGTGAGCAAGAACACGCAGAGTGGTGGAATTAGGGTTATTGGAGCCCTGGGCATCGCCGCGAGGCAGGATGCTGAGGTGAGAAGCTCGATCCCTTTATGCTCGGCATAGGAAGTAGTCGGAATCATTGCAGAAGACCCCCTAAATCTTTGACTGTTTTTAATCGGTCCATGCTGTAAGTTTGTAATTAGGTGGTAAGCCTTTCGCAAGCTGGACGAGTGCGGTTCGAGGAGTAGGTTTTTTGACTTCGTCCAAGGCAGTGTAGGATCTTGCGAGATAGCCTTTGAAATTTTCACGGTGTCTTGATAAGTGTTCGAGACTGAGAGGATACCTCTATGCATTACGACGTGCATCCTGGAATGCATGGCCAATCTCCTGGCTAGTTGGTCAGGAGTTGAGATGGTTTAAGGTGAAAGTCGAGAGAACCCGTATAGCGCCGACTTGGATAGGGATGGGGAAGCACTTGCACTTGATGGCATTAGCGGCGTTTGGTGAACCCATGTGCCATTCGTGGCAGCTTATGAAGCTTCGAGAATCATGGCCTCTTTAAGTATGGGGTAAGTGTTGGCTTGTTGAAGTGTTGGCGCCATTCGGTATTAAGGATAGCCGAAGTGAACGGGTTGTGCCTTGTACTGGTTACTTAGATGTCGTGGGCGTGCCCCTGTGGTTTCTTCACAAATCCATGGATCGTGTCGGCGATAATTGGAAGTCGGGCTCCGACCACATTATAGAGGTCGTGACATGGTCCAGGACTTTGGAGCTTAGCACGCCTTCTTGAAGGAAGGTATTCCAACTTCGGTTGCACGATTCTGTGGAAGTCGGTTGAAGTGAACTTGGGCCCAGTTGGATGCTAGAATCGTAGGCGATAAGTTTGGACTCACAACATTTTGAGTCCGCCTAGCGAATGCTTGAGCGTTCAAGCCGGAGGGCAGCCGGGATGACGCATTCCATTCCTGGTGGCGATTCTAACATTGTCGATATTAGAGGTTGGTCGTGCTGCCATAGGACGCCACCTTTGGCTTGTAGAAGCGTCAGGGAGATATGCTGAAGGGAGATTTTCTAATGGAACCCATTAGCTTTGGCGGACTTTGGGAGTTCCCTTCTGTCGACGTCTTCTATTGTACACATCCGGCTCGCTCTCTTTTATGTCGTGGATGGTATGGTTTTGGTTTGACTGTCGAGTTTGGGCGAGCTGATGTGCTCCTGGTCCGGGAGTACTCTGGTTTTGAATGGCGACAAGTGGACTCTTCCGAGTAGAAGGTTGGTTACTCGAACCCAGTTTGTTACTGTGCTCCTCGGCCGTAAGCGATGATGGTTCAATCATCATCTCATTTTTGTTGTCGTTGATGTCGTTGTACGAGTGTCGGAGCGGACGACGATGTTTTTAATGAGGTTGAACCTTCTTCCTCGACGTGGGCCCCTATCTTTAACAAAAGAAATTTCTGATGCGGTGTGCCGCGAGCGGGCGCGGTTCTGAGGAAGCTGAAGTAGAATAATGATGTGTTGACTTTTTTGAATTTGGCGCATAAGGTTGATGCTAGCCTTCAATGCCTAGCGCAAGAGCTGCATTCTTATACTCCTTATTAACCGTGTGAATCTATGCTTGAGTCGCAGGAGCTTCGGGGTCCACAAGTGGAAGGAGATCCATTTCCAGCAGGTCCTCTGCCGCTCGGGGCCGGTGAGAGGCATGATGCTTATCGGACGTACTTCTCAAGGCGCTTCTCGTGGTTAAGCTTTATCAATTACATCTTTGAATTGCCGACAATTATTGGTATTGTGCCCATATATGTCATGGTGCCGACAGTACTTGTCGGTCTTCTTCTCATGATTAGTGGATTCCCTGTTGTATGGTTTCTTATATTGAAGCGTGTTGCACATTTTCTAGTAGATTGTTTCCAAGTCTTCATTCAGCGGGGCATAGATCTCGTATGTCCAGCGAGAGCTAGGCTTTTTGGGTTCTGTAGAAACCTGGTCGTTGTTGCAGTCGCCTTGCCTACTGTTATTCGGTCTTTGTTTGTAGGGGCCTTCCCCCATGTCCTTATCAAAGAGCTTCCCTATCTGTTTCCCTTTGACGTTATCACTGATGGTATTCGCATGTGGATTGTTGGGAAGACTGGCCCTAGAGAGTCAGTTTCGTCTCGCTTCTTCTTGACATAAGTATTGCATAGCCTTTTCATAGAAAGCGTCGAGGCTATTTGGCTACTTCCGATCGATCCATGCTCCGAATTCGAAAATAGGAAGGACACCCTTTGCTACCTGAAAGAGTATGGTGCGAGGGTCCGGATCTTCGACCTCGACTAGGGCGACGTTGAACCTAGAGAGGTAGCTTTTGAGCAATTCAGCGGGCCCTTGGTATAGGTTGGACAGGGTGAGGGTGTTCTTTGGAGTCGGGATATGCACCCTGAATTGCTCGACCAATTCTGCTGCTAATTGGCCGTAGTTGTTAATGGAATTGAGTGGGAGGTGAGAGGATCATAACAAAGTGGTTCCTGATAAGAAGGCTGAAAAGCACTTTCATTTGACCAGATCATTGCCCCGGCTCGAGTCCATTTGCCATTCATATTGGTTTAGGAAGGTACAGGGGTCGGTTGTGCCGTCATAGAGCGGCATCTGTGGCATGCTGAAGCGTCGCGATCACTCAGCTTTGTTTACACTTCTTGTGAAGGGGTTGTGCCTAATATGCGCTTCCCATGAATCATGCATGTTTCCTCGCCTCTCCCTCATGACCCTTCGGACCATGTCGGCAAGGTAAGTTGGATGGGGATCCGACATCGGGTCCCATGGGTTTTGGCGAGGTTCCGCAGTCCTGTTGCGAGGGCGTCTTCTATGATGGACGTTTGGATCATCTTCCTCCATGTTCTCGACATCTAGAATCAAATCTTGGTAAGGAGCGGGTTGATGCGGATCCTGTTCTAGAGGGGCGCGGGCTGCAAGACTAGCGGGGTCATCGTTCTGATTAGCGGACGTTGGGTTGTGTCGAGGGAGAGGTTGGTTGGTAGGACCTGGTCCGTCATTGATAATCAAGCGAGAGCGATCTTGTTACTGTGCCCCCTCACTATATGTGACTATAGTTCGGTCGCCCTTGTCATTCCCATTACCATTGTCGATCGCGTTGGTATGAGTGGCGATGTTGTTAATGAGATTAAACCTCCTTCTTTGATGCGGGCCCCTCGACTCGGAAGAGGAAGTTTCTGAGACAGTTGGTCGAGGTCGAACGTTGTTCCGAGCTAGTTGAAGTCGAGCGACGATGCGTTGACTTTCTTGAAGTTGTCGCATAAGGTCGATGTTATTCCTTAATGCTTGGTTGTTCTCGACATCTGTGTTCTCATATCTTTCGTTAAGCGCACGGATTTGAGCTTGTGTTGCGGGCACTTCGGGGTCCACAATAGGAGGGAAGGTTTCGTTAGTGGCTGGGATGTTTGCGGGTTAAGGTTGTTGGGATGTCCCGGCCTCGGCTGCGGCTGAAGAGCCGATCATTGCATCCTTTGGTCGCTTTTCCATCGTGAGTGGACTCGACAACAGGTTTAGCAAGGAACCTTAAGCTCGTCAGGGGTCGAGATGACAACGTGCGACAAAGACGCAAAATCCGAATTTTCTCAGTGAAAGCACCAAATGTTGACGGCAAAAAATGTCGTAAACACCAAAGATTCCCAATTACTAGGAATTATAAATATGGTTGCATAGACAAGAACATAAGCCGTAAATAACACAAGAGATTTATAGTGGTTCGGCCTCAGTGAGGGCCTACGTCCACTTTGAAGAGTTGTTGGAATTTTATTGATTACTTGAAAGATTGCAAGGTTGAGACCTTCTCATTAAATTTGATGACTATACTACATGAAGTTACAATAGTCATATTTGCAAGAAATAGTAAAATGGACAATTTGGCCCTTCTTCTTCCTCAAAGAGGAGATGCCATTAATGAAGTTCTATGGAGGTCTCAAAGCTCATGAATCTCTCCCTTTTGAAGTGTGAGGCCATGGGGTATTTATAGGAAGTGGTTAGGTAGGAGTAGGTAGAGATGGGGACCAACTACAGAAAATTCGCACCTCAGGCCCTCGCATCCCCTTTTTTCGCACCTTCCCAGAGGGTGCGAATTTCGCACCTCGAGGGTGCGAAATTCGTACCTCCCGGGGGTGCGAAATTCATACCCCATAGGGTACGAATTTCGCACCTCGAGGGTGCAGAATTTTGCGCCTTGCAGGTGCGAAATTTCGCATCTCGAGGGTACGAGATTTCGCTCCTTGCAGGTGCAAAATTTCGCACCTCAAGGGTACGAAATTTAGTACCTCGCAGGTACGAAATTTCGCATCTCAAGGGTGTTGAATTTCGCACCTCGAAGGTGAGGAATTTTGCATCTCTCGCGGTACGAAAATTCTGTTTGAGAGGTGTGAGGTCTGTCGGAGTGGCTTGGGGGCTCGAAATCCTGGTCGATGCGTCCGGGGATGTCGAGGCCTTGGTTCGGGAATGTGTTGGAGGAGTGGCGAGGCTCACTGAAGTTGTTGGCTGAATCTTGAATTTGAGCTGATCTGGTAATTCTAGGCAACACACTTGTTGGCGGAAATCGGATGAATAGGGCGGTACCCACAGTTTCGACCTAACCGGCTAGGTCGACCGCCGCCCGGACTGTGGGGCCCCGGATGATATTGGCAATGCCTCCGGGCTATAATATCACGTGATATGTTGAGATGAGCGTGTCTTGTGCACTTTTGGTAACCGGACCAAAAGGCCGGTTAACATACAGTATCCCACCACTCGTCAGTTCCACCAACGGTGACTTCCTCGTTCCAATACCCACCAGATCTCTGTAGTAGCTGGTTCCACGAACACTAGTCCCTCTTGAGAATATCAAACTTATTCTTCATTTGACTAGCATTGTAATTGAGGTCAGTGCGCTGGTTGAAAAGTGCGATAATGTCCTCGTACAACTATGCCTTGACGTTGTCGTAAGATCTCCATGCAAATATCAATAATATTTTTGGTTCGTTCGTCGCTCCAATCAACGATAGTGCGGGTCGAAGGTGATTGGCTACCTGACATTCTAGAAAAAAATTCAAAAAAAAAACATATGTGATAGAAATTGAGATGAAAAACACGAAAATTACAACCTTTACCTGAAAATGTTGATGTAGATTCACGAAAAAATTAGGGAAATATCGGATTTGGTCTGCTTGGTGGTGAAGAAAATGAGAAATGGGGGTTAGGATTATGTAGAGCTGGAAGGGAAACGAACGTTGGGGAACAGCCGTTTGGCGTCCTGACGCGTCGGACACATCCAATGCAAACGACTATTCTCCAACATTCCAGTTTGAAGGGGTAAAAGCTTGGGCCGCACTCTTGACGCGTTTGATGCGTCGGACGCAGACGCTGACTTAATCTGCCTAGTTGGGCTTGCAAACGGTACCTAAGTCATATCAAGGAAAGAGAAATTAACTTAGTGGTTAATGCTCTTAATAATTTAGATAGCATCTTTGTTTCTAAACAAAGATATTTATATACCTATCTTTTATAAATATATTCACTTATTAAGTAAAGGCTCACAAGCAATATATTAACATTAGAATGAATGTTGGTTTTGAAATAAAATGTTAACTATACTAAAGATAGAGAATTAGTGTGATAGCTAATATGGACATTAATTAGTCTTAAGGTAACCGTTTAGTTTTAAAGTTCAACATAGAATGAATGCACTAGAAATTTTGACGATCGTAAAAATCCCGACTAAAGTCTGTAGCGTCCTTCAACCGCTACATTAACATCGTAAAAAACATATCTGCTTCAAGTTCCGTTATTTTTTGCTGCACCAGCTAAATTAAAACTTTTTAGCGCCATGTTTAGCAAAATTAATATATAAAGCTTGATTTTGCAAATTTTCTTTAAGCTAGTGTAAATAAGTAATTTTAATGTATAACGTCTAATACATGGTAGAAATCTATTATGGCTATCAAATCTAATACGCATAATCACGACATTTTTTGATTTTGTTATATATATTAGTTTATTCTACGCAAATATTGTGAGAACAATAATTAATTATAAATATTTGATTTTACATTTAACGAACTTTTCTTCTTCTTTAATATATCATGTTATTTCTCATATTTATTTTCGCAACATCTTATTGCACCTACACTGTTATAGAACAACTAAACGCTTTAACTACACAGATTTGAAATGCGATGAATACTAATAAATGGACACAATGATAAATATATTTACTCTGAATTAGGTCGGAGTCCGGGCACGCTTACTGAGCTGATTATAAGAGGTCACAGGGAAAATGTATCTGACGGCGCGTTTCATTGGGCTCATGTGCGTGCATGGGTCTGCCTGTCCGGGAAAATAAGACGTTGTGGCATCGGTAGATATGCTTGTGCACATCCTGTAAACGAAGGGTTGTTGTTTGTGAACAAATTAAACAATTGTAAACAACTGTAAAATCCGCTTGGTTTTCCTAAATAATTGTAGAGGGTGTCGAACACTGGGACCAAATTATTTTCACTAATAAATCTAATTAAGTTATTCCAAGATTTTGATTGATTGAAAACACAAAAAATAACAGCAGTTAAATAAAAAGAGAGATTTATATATAGAAAAAAATTAGGGAGCGATGGCATAAATTAGATTAATATTCTTCAATAGCCAAACAGATTAATCAGATCTAATTCATGTTTCTGTCACAAACATGAATCAACGATAATTAGGTTTCTAGAAACAAATATGTGAATAAGAACAAGTATAGCCTATGCAGGAGCTAAGCTCTTAAACAACCATAGGCTATCAAGATAGATTCACTAATTTATTTCTAAAGTCCTAAATATTAGATCTAAATCCGATAAACGTTAGATCGAACTCGAATATGCCCTGTGAAGGAGCATAGCTCTTAAACGACACAGAGTATGAAGGTTCAGATCCAACCCTTGGTTCAGATCTAGATCTACATACATGAAGTTCTAATCTCTTTGGCTATGTGATTCATGTTGAATCTAATGTAGCGTCATCACCCCCTAATTAAAGGAGATTAGCTAGACATAGCTAAAGAAGAAGAGAGACAGGATATATACAACATAAATTAAATACAATAAAAGGTAAAGAGAAAGGGAGAAGAGGAGTTTTATTTACAGAAGAGAATTACAGAATAAAACTAAGTGTGTTTTTACATGAATGAGATACAATGTATTTATAGTTGCATTGGCCAAGACTAAGAGGCTCATTACACAATGTGGGACAAAAGATTTATCTTAAATAACACATAAGCCAGTGTGAACGCAACTGTAGAATGAGAGGCCTTGTAAATGAGATAATGTGAACACATACAAAGAAAATAGGTTGCGGGCTTCAATTCCAATTGCCTTGAGAATGAAAAAGAACTTCAAGTGATCATTATGGAAAATCATTGAATCTTGACATTAAAATATGCAGAAGAAGGTGACTGAACAACATTTCCTAGGTCTTCAAGCTTTAATCCAGCTCTAAAAATCAACACTCTTCTTGCACCAATTCTTCAAGCTTTTCTACAATTAAGTGCATTCATCCATTCATCATAAATAATCTGGAAACACAACTATAAACACACAATATTAGTTATTTTAAAGAGAAAACAAAATAAATATGTAGATAAAATATACAAGTTTACGTATATATCAAATACCCCCGCACTTATCTTTTTATTCATCCTCAAATAAAACAACAACAATAAAAAAACTAAGATAAATCTGTTTTCGTAGGGAGCACAACTGCATTGAGCGTATGCAACAAGCCGTTAAACCTCTGGGTGTCCCCAGCAGGACGAGTGTTGTCTCGTGAGGGTTTCAGCGGATACTACCCACAAAATCCAAATGTTAAATGCAAAAAAAATATTTACAAAATGCAAGATTCGAAAATATTTACAAGACGAATGCAAGTTTTTAAAGGAATATTTATAAATGGATAATTTACTTTTAAATATTACACAAATGAGTTAACACAAATTTGGGTCATCGCTATGAAACTTGATTCTGTTACTAATCAAAACTTCAAACAAAAGTCATGTTATCATCACAAACTCCTCCAGCTTGGCCAGTTGTTTTGGTAAAAACATAGTGCGAATATGAAATGAATTCTATAATCGATATCAACAATCGTAAAACGACATCTCAACTTCCTTTTTTGTTAATAAGTTAGGTCGAATAAGTGACGAGTGTTCTTGTATCTCAAGTGGTTACTCTCTCTTTATTACAAAATATTTACATTATTAGTATTTATAAACATCTAACCAAAAAGACCAAGGTATACCACCCGTGAGAGTTTGGGACAGTGCTTGGCGGATTGTGCAGACCGACGTTGACTTTGTCAACAAGATGTCGGTAATCCTTAGGTGTCCAACTCATAAAATGAGACCAAGATATACTGACGCTGACATTGTCAATAAGGTGTCAGAAAGAGCTTGGCGGGTTTGCACTCCAACGCGAGATGTACAAGCAATGTTGGATACCCTTGGATTATTGTTATATATATATACATTATTCTTTTTTTTACATCAGACAGAGAGTTAAGCAAGAATATATTAGCACAACTTCACTTAAACAATCTAAAATGTTATCGCAAGTAGTCTAAATCAACCATTCATTTAATCGGATTACAATTTAGAAAACATTTTATACTCATCACCCAATATACCAGTTACACCAAATTTGCTCATAATTCAAACTTTCCTTTCGTTATCTGCTAAGAGAAGTAAATTTCCAAAAAATTTAATTAAACGACTAAAATTATATGCTAATAACTCCATCATGTCTTAGTTAAAAGTAAATAGAAGTGTGACTTTTTTTTTAGAAAAGGAAAAAAAATGTAAAAAGAGAAAGGAAAAAAATGCAAACTTAAACTATGCAAAACAGAATGAAAATGAGACTCCCCCCACACTTGATTTCGACTGTGTCCCCACAGTCGATGCATGACACAATGAATAAACGGAAGAGAAATATTTAAATATGTACAAAAGAGGGTTAGTGCGACTTACCAAATGTCCATGCAGAAAATATGCAGCCATCGAATAGATGAATTGGTCCACGATGGACCAATGGATCAGCCTCACTAAGATTATAAGACATAGCTGAAGCATTGAAAACCAAATCATAAAGAATTTTATATCACGATTCAGACTTTGAAAAACAAATTTTGTTTTTTCAAAAGCTTGAGTTGCTAAATTTAAAATTTTGAGTTTACAATTGATCCTAGAATCAAATTGAATTTTTGTGGCAACTGAAGAGAAGTCATCGAGTCGGGGTTCAGCAAAAGTTTCAAAAACAAAGATTGACTTGTTCAGATGATGTATAAATTGAGAGATGTGTGCATCATTCTCACCCTCACAATTGTTTTGAGAAATATTGTTCATTTTTGCTTTGATATTGGAAATTTTGTTGACTAAAGGTTCATTCGTAAACCCAAAGTTAAAACCAAAAAAGTGGATTTTCAATAAATTTCAAAATCGTGTTTTCTCAAAAACCGTGTTATTCAGGAAGAGTTCATATACTGCATAAATTTATCATTGAAAAACAGGTGATCATAATGAGGTTCAGTTGAAACGATCAAGTCGCAAGGAGTTTCAACAGCTTTAGAAAAATCGTCATTGTGTTTAAGATCACATTCAGCGGTTTCGTTATTTTCAACCTCAAGAATTTCAAAGATTTCAAATTTTTCTTTTTCAGTTTCAGACCCACCAACATCATCGTCAATCAGTTTAAGAAGTTTTCGCTCATCAAAGTCATCCTCACTAAAACAGTTGTTAACAACTTCATCATTTTTGTCATGTTGAAAATATAAAGTTGCTAAATTTTCAAAATCATAGAGATGAAGATCAAATTGAAGATTGACGTCTTCGTTTTCAAGAGAATTCAAATTCAAATCAATCATAGAGCTTTCAACAACTTCATCAGGATTTTTATCAAATTCAAAAGTTGTTATTTGAAACTCGTCGATTGTGGGCAAATGTGATTTTTAATTCGAATCGTCACAAGTTTGGATTCGATTTTGTTTCTCACGAAACTTCAAGTAATCGTCAGGTATGTTCGTTTGCTCAACAAAATCAAATTTATAATTATTGACATGAGAATTTTCAATTTGAAATTGTTGAGAACAAAGATTGTTAATCGCACCAATATTGAAATTGTTACCATTTCCAAAACCGTTAGAAAAGTTATTCACATTTCCATTTTGAATTTGAAATTCATTTTGGAGGTCGAAATTTAATTGGCAAGGGTTATAATCAAAATCATTTGAATTTGAAAGTAAATTCAAATTTTGATTATTTCGAAAACTTTGACTTGAATTGTTGCACATTAATTCAATTAATCTTTGACTTGATTCATTAAATCTTTGACTTTCTTCACGTAGAGCTTAAACACTTATTTCAAGACTTGAGGGTTGATCATCATTTTGAAAATTTAGTGGTGTACAATTAGGATTATTTTGAATATTTTGAGAAGTTGGTGGCATAAAATCCAGATTGTTTGTATAATAGTTGTTATTAAAATATCCATCTGAATTTGGTGTAAAATTATATGGATTATATTGATTTTCACAATTATTATAAAATCCATATGAATAGGGAAATTGGGACATTTTCAAGAAAGCTATTTTAAAAAAAAAAGTTAAAATCAACAACTTCGGAATTTATGAATACAAGTCTAAGCCAGGTTCAGACAGGGGTTATCAGTGTGCTACGACTCACCGTAGAAACACAACTAAAGGTTTAAGAACCCGTTTGAGTTCGAGACTCTACCGTTCCTTAGACACCTCAGAGAGTATCAATCTTAATTGTCAGTTTAACGAATATTTTGTCCTATGAGCTTTGGGGAATTCTCGATTTGATTTTAAAATAAAAATTTTCAATTAATCCCATGTTCGGTTTAAAATTTTAAACCACACATCAACATGCACAATATTTAGTCACAAAATAAGAGATTGCAGAAACAAAATTTTACAAGCAAGCTGCGGCCCCTGCAGAAGATTTTTACAAGCAATTTCTAAATATTTTTCTTTGCAATAGAGCACCTGTAGAGTTTAGAAAATTTTACAGTGATCGGCAGTCCGTCCAGTGCAATTGAGAAGCACTAGCATGTTCACACCCCACTTGGTAAGAAACCGCTCCAATAATTCAAATTCTGCTATTTGCAAGCACTTCTGAATTCCTTATTTGTTTTGTTGCTTGACTTCTGTTCTTTCACTTTGATCCTTGCTTCTCCTTTTTTTTAATTGTTTTTTAAACAATAAAAACTAAAATTAACGACTAAAAAGTTTTTTATTTTGAATGCAAAAGAATGAAAGAAAAAAATATGGAACTAAAATAAAAATTAGGCTAAATCTAAACTACAAAGAAGTAAGCTCAACAGGAACATAAATTAACCTATAGCACCAAATAGAAAAAAAAACTAAGCAAAAGTTAATAAAGAGAACTAATCTGAACAAAAACTAGGCGTGTACGACAAAACCAAGCTCCCAACCAGAACCAGTCAAATATGTTGGAACCCGTCTAATTGCTAGAAATAATCGAGTCAAAGGTGAACTAAAATCACGAATAAAAAGGGCACGAACCAGATGCAAGTTTCTAAAGCTCAAAAATCACATCCTCTATCATTTATTTGTTTGAATAAACCAAAAAGTTCCGCACCCAAATTTCGGAAACAAATCCAGTGAGGGAAACTATGCACAAAATCAAGCCAATACTTTCCCACCTTCCCCTTTATGAAATCGAATCACGCAATTCTCCCTCTCTCTTTCTTTTTCTTGAACACGGATATTGCTACAATTTTTTTAATGGGTTTCTAGGGTTATCGAAGAATGTTGATTTGGGGATGTGTTTTATGGCGAGTGGTGACAGTTCGGTTGGGTTAAGGGTTGATGCAGAGGTCTGTCCGAGTGATTGTTTGGGGATGTGAATTGGGTTTGGTCTTGCGAGTTGGGGTGATTTTGCAGGTGAGGTACGGATTGGCAAAAAAGTTGTTGAAGTGTCAGAGGGAGTTCAAAGAGGTTTCAGTCCGAGTGGTTGTAGTTCGATTTGTGAGGTAAGTGTATTCGAACTGGAATTCAACACTTGGATGTGATTGGGATATGGGTCGATTGAATTGCTGTTGATGAAGTCCGGTGGCTGGTTTTTGGTGATACAAATTGCTCTATATTATCTACGAAGTCTCTGTTTCGGTTGATTTCAGATTATGGTGCAAATTTGTGGAATCTAGTGATTAAGTGAAAGGGAAGATGAAAGGCGAGGGACTGTATGGAGCGGTAGTGAAGGGGAAGAAGGTTGTGAGTAAGGCTCGGCAGACGAGGTTGATGAGCTATTTGCTGTGTCAATCCCGTGAAAGTTTGGGTGGTTTGAGGACTGGTTTGATTGAAGTGTATTGGTGACAGGGATTGTATAATGGTTGTGTGGAGACTGATGGTAGTGACTGTTATGGCAGAATGGTTCTTAAATTGGATTTTGTCATGGACAGAAGTGGATTTTGAAGTGGAATGGTGATATTGCTTTGAAGAAGATGGAGTTTGTATGGTTTTTGGAGTGTGAGACAGAGGGGTTTAGAAATTGATGAAGCAGGTTTTGGTGGTTTGAACGTGAAAGTGGTTTTGTGAGGATGTAGGAGTGTGGTGTTGACGTGAAAGGATTGTGGTTTGGGATGATGGAGTCTGGTTCAAGAAAGCAGAGGGTAGTTGCGAGGTGAGATTAAATTGGGGATGCCGAATTATGGTTGCTGGGTTGGCAACGAGGATGAAGAAGTGCTGGGTTCGTGAAGATGGTTGCGTTGGATCTATGATAGGAGGTTGATGTGGTGTAATGAAGGTTTATGTAGGCTTGAACTGAAGGCGTTTAGGGTGATATGGTATGTGATGGTCGGACTGAGTTGTACAGGTTGGTGGCGGTGGTTTTCAGAGGGTATAGTATGGATCCGTATAGTTTTTCTGAAGATGATAGCAGAAGATAGATGTGGGAGTTAGTGAATTGACGAATGGAAAGAGGTGGATATTGTGCTACAACGTGAATTATGTGGAGTGGATCGGGTGAGGACGTTGGGTTGGAAGATAGCAAGGGAAGAAGTGTAGACGTGGTGATTGAAGACGTGTAGAAATAGAAAGAAATTAGAGATAAGGAAAGGCAGAAAAATTTGCAAAGGAAGTTTTTTTAGCTTGTAATCAATTGTAAAAGGAAAGAAAAATGAAAAGAAATTTGGAAAAGAAATCAGAGATAGAAAGGAAAGAATTCAAAGCAAAACAATTGGAAAGAAAATGAAAAAAAATGGTTCAATATCAAATCAATTAAACAAATTATATATATATATATATATATGAAAGAAAGCAAAAGGAAAAAAGATGAAAAATATATTTTTGTGTTTTTTTTATGGAAAAAAATAAGAAATAAAAATATAACCCGAAGGATTTACCTATAAGCATTATTTTGGTCCCCGGCAACGGCGCCAAAATTTGTTTGTGAACAAATTAAACAATTGTAAACAACTGTAAAATCCGCTCAGTTTTCCTAAACAACAAGGGTTGTTGTAGAGGGCAAGTTATTCCAGGATTTTGATTGATTGAAAACACAGAAAATAACAGTAGTTAAATAAAAAGAGAGATTTATATAATCAAAGAAAGAAATTAGAGAGCGATGACATAAATTAGATTAATATTCATCAATTGCCAAACAGATTAATTAGATCTAATTCATGTTTCTGTCACAAACATGAATCAACGATAATTAGGTTTCTAGAAATAAATATGTGAATAACAACAAGTATAGCCTATGCAGGAGCTAAGCTCTTAAACAACCATAGGTTATCAGGACAGATTCACTAATTTATTTCTAGAACCCTAAATATTAATCTAAATCTGATAAACGTTAGATCGAACTCGAATATACCTTGTGAAGGAGCATAGCTCTTAAACGACACAGAGTATGAAGGTTCAGATCCAACCCTTGGTTCAGATCTAGATCTACATACATGAAGTTCTAATCTCTTTGGCTATGTGATTCATATTGAGTGTCATCACCCCCTGATTAAAGGAGATTAGCTAAACATAGCTAAAGAAGAAGAGAAACATAATATATACAACATAAATAAAATACAATAAAAAGTAAACGGAAAGGGAGAAGAAGAGTTTTATTCCAAGAAGAAAATTACAAAATAAAACTAAATGCTTTTTTACATGAATGAGATACAATGTATTTATAGTTGCATCGGCCAAGACTAAGAAAGATTTACCTTAAATAACACATAAGCCAGTGTGAACGCAACTGTAGAGTGAGGGACCTTGCAAAGGAGCTAATGTCAACACATGCAAAGAAAATAGGTTGCGGGCTTCAACTCCAATTGCCTTGAGAATGAATAAGAACTCCAAGTGATCATTATGGAAAAGCATTGAATCTTGACATTAAAATATGCAGCAGAAGGTGATTGAATAACAACATTTTTTTAGGTCTTCAAGCTTTAATCCAGCTCTAAAAATCAACACTCTTCTTGCACTAATTCTTCAAGCTTTTCAACAATTAAGTGCATTCATCCATTCATCATAAATAATCTGGAAACACAACTATAAACACACAATATTAGTTATTTTAAAGAGAAAACAAGATAAATATGCGGATAAAATATACACCTTTACGTGTATATCAGTTGCCACCTTAGGAGGTGATACATTCTATTGTAGGGCTAGCACAGGGTATCTACGGTGTAGGGAGCCGATCGATTGGGGTAGTAATTAGGGTACATCTAGTCTCGTTTGTTTAGGAGCCCATTATTATCCTTAGAGGCAACACCGATATGATCAGTTGGGCTGCCTGTTATTATATAGGGTAAAACCTCTCACTAGAAGTACGCCTAAGTCTACCATCTTGTACTTGTTAGAGATCATCTTGTTCTTGTGATATTAGTATTGGTGCAGAGAAAGAAAGCTGTGAGGGAAGCGCTATTTATTCTACCCTGTTTGTCTTGCTTACCTTGTCATACCTGCCTTATTTGTTGTATCTCTCTTATCCAGTTTATATGTCTGTTATGATGCTTTTACTTATTTATATGCTAACTCGCCAGACTTATGTCTGACCTATTTTGTTTCTTCTTCTTTCTCTTCCGTTTCCCCCTAGGTTCTCAGGGTGGGAACACTCAAGCTTGATCAGGACTCTTTTTTCATTCTGCTTGGAGCTGCTAGATGTACTGCTTGATTTCGTATCTTCTCTATTATGGTTAATGTTCCGGGGATTTTGCTCTTTTCATGTTTATTGTACTCTGATGATTTTAATACAAGATAGAAAATTTAAATTGATGTACTGAATTTTATGCATTTCAGACTTGTGATGTAACTATGTTTTGAACCATGATGTTTTCTGCTTAAATAAAGTTTTAAATTCTGCTGCTATTTTATATCTGTCTTCTAATGTTTCTATTTTTGTTCACCTATAACGCTTCACAAAACTTAATGCATTCTGATAAAGAGTGACATTAACAGGCGTGGGATGTCATACCTAACACTTACACGTCCGCTTCTGCACTTCTTCTGTGGTTGTCACATCCACATCTTCCTTTTATCTTCCCGTACTTACTACCTCAATGAGCTGGTCCGTACCCTTAACGCGCAGCGAGCCTACCTCAAACGATATTCTATCCTCACTGCTCTGCAGTTTTGTTGGGGAAATTGCGCCTTTTACGGAAGCGATCGAGATCTTATTCACCTAATTACTTAAAGTTGATTTCTATGGAAAAATAACACAGATATGAAATTATGCGCACAAACATAAGATATTCCACCCAACCACCCTCTTTATTGATTCACAAAAACAACTTTTGTTTACACTTAATGGATTAAAATCCAAAAGTAAACAAACCACAATTGAATCAATAACCTTGTTGAGAAAGGGAAAGAATATCTAGATGACTACAATTTCTGTTGGAGAAGGAGAACAACGAAGAAAGGTAGCAAACCTTTGAACAATCTGGATGCACCAATAGGAATTGCATCTCTCAACCCTAATTCCTAATTCCTCTCCAAGGCACAAGCCCTGGAGGCATAAAACCTCTCAATCTCTCAACTCATTTCAGCCATGTTATAATCCAAACCCAGATGCTGCTTTTAGAAAAAAATAAAAAGCCTAGGCAAAATATTCAATTTGCCCTTCAGAATATATTTGAGGAATACATACCTTAAATAATCGGTTAAAAACATGAAACCGGCCTCTTCCTCGATATTCCTAAAATAACCGGTCAAAAATAGGAAACCTGCCTCTACCTCCGAACTTCGGTTCACATACCGTCTTCTCCACTACAAAGCAATCATCAAAACACATCGTCTTCAAAATACATGTGACTGAGTATCACAAATCACAACACTCTGTTGAGTCGAGAAATTGACGGAGTTTTGATTTCTAATGAACAGATAAGCCACGATCGACAAAAAGAAGAATTCATTAGTTTGACAAAGCACAAGAGCTATATATGGTATTTATACTTTAGAGGATGATTATTTGTTGTCTTAGTATTGTTATTCATATTAAAATCTATCCTCAAATAATCACATACCCCAAAAGTTTAAATATATGTACAAATATATTTGTGTATACATTTATTGTGCTCACTGGGTGAAACCGGTCAATCGGTTCATTTTCTGGCGATCGACCGTTTCTGCCCAGTCGACCGTTTTCGAACAGAAGCAACTTTTGATAAAGACACTTCCATTTCTTCAAGAGTTGCTTCTCTTCCACTTCACCAATGATCATGACTTTTGATTATAACTCTTTACAAAGGGTTATAACTGTTTATACTCTATATAAACATCACTAGGTCATTATTCCAATTAACTAATTCTATCATTCTTATCTCTGATCTTTTGATCTCAGCTTTTCATACCCTCAAGCACTCAGTCGCTCATATTCTATTCTATATCGTTTGAATCCTAGAATTTATATAATATTCTTTTGATTCAACATGATATTCTCTTCCTAATCTTTATATACACAAATACATTATTTGAGGATAAGATTATAGGAAGTCCTGTACTACAAGAGACAAAATCGTGTTATCAAGAACACATGTTGTCAATAACAAATGTTTACTCGTCTTAGTTGAAGTCCTCGTTATTGTAAAAGGCAAGTGTTGAAGTCCTCGTGTTGTTAGAGGCGTGAAATCCCATTCGGCTACTCAGGTGTTGTATACATGTTCCTCCGGGTGAAGTGAGGTGATTGATTAGTGAGAATCCAGATAGAAGTCTGGGACTAGACGTAGGACGGTGCTCAGAACAAGTATAAAAATACCTGGTGTGATTTTACTATTTTACTGCTTTTACTGTCTTATATCTGTGATTTGCTATTATTTCATACTTATGTGTTATTCACCATATTACACGTTCCGTGTGTACTACTAGCACATACATTCACGTACACTCTCAATTGGTATCAGAGTGAGGTCATCACATAACCGTAACACATTTATTTGATATATTCTAGTAATATGGCAAATAACACAAGCACTAGCACTAACACTTACACGGAAGGCCAATCTACACAAAGACCTCCATTCTTCAATGGTCTCAACTATAGCTATTGGGCAACACGTATGGCATTCTTTACACAATCAAATAACTATGATGCCTGGAATGCTACCCAAAAAGAAATAGTGAATCCAACAACTGACTATACATAATGGACACCTGCTGAGAAAATAGCAGCAGCTGTAAATGCAAAAGCAACAAACATGTTGTTTTGTGCATTAGACCAAAATGAATATAACCTG
The DNA here is from genome assembly GCA_030737875.1 of Allium sativum. Lineage (NCBI taxonomy): Eukaryota > Viridiplantae > Streptophyta > Magnoliopsida > Asparagales > Amaryllidaceae > Allium > Allium sativum. The sequence continues at coordinate 464,461,072 of CM060924.1, read as the reverse complement.
TTAGTATCTGTACCGCTGCATATCAAATTCGGCAAACACTGGAAACCACTCATGAAGGTACTAACAAGGTTAAACAAGCGAAGATAGCCATGTTGAAAAGTCAGTTTCAAAATTTCAAAATGAAGCCGAATGAGACAATCAATGATACGTATTCGCGGTTTCAAACTATTCATCATGCACTTATTGGATTAGGACAAAAATATTCCGATTTTGATGTTGTTTCAATAGTTCTACATTCTCTGACTAGTGAATGGAAAGGAAAAGTATTAGCAATTGAAGAAGCTAATGACCTTTCCGCCATGAAGCCAGATGAATTGATTGGAAATCTAATGTCCTATGAAGCAAATTTGCAAGCTAGAAAGGAACAGATAGAAGAAAAGAAAAATGTAGCATTTCATGCTGAAAAAGATGAAGATGAATCAGATACTGAAGATGAAGACCTAGCATTCATTGCAAAAGGTTTCAAAAAATTCCTAAAGCAACGAAAAGCTAGTCGTTATAGCAAAAAGAAGACTAGATCAAACAGACCATCATCATACGTTGTAGAATGTTTCAACTGCCACAAAAAGGGGCACATGCACAAGGATTGCTCAGAAAAGAAGAATTCAGAAAATGACAAATTCAAATACAAGAAGGACAAATAAAAGATACGAGCATTCTCAGTAACATAGGATGATTCAGACTCGTCTTCATAGAAAGAGAAAGTGATTCAGAGGATGAACAAGCAAATGTCTGTTTCATGGCAACAGAAGATGAGGTACAAATTCCTACTTTTGATGAAGTACTTGATATTAATGCTGAATTAATAGTCAAATATAAAGACATAAAACGACAACTCAAGGAAGTCAAAGTTGATTTGAGGAGACCAGAATTTGAACGAGACATGTTAAAAGATGAGAAGAAAATATTAGAAGAAGAACTTGAAAAACTTCAAGAATCATCATTTAATATTGATTCTCAATTTTCTATTTTGAGTCAAGAAATTTAAACTCAAAAAGATAAAAACGATGCTTTTACTACTGAAAATCACGAGCTTAAGGAAAAAGTCAAAATTCTGGACCTAGAAAAGGCAAGTTTACAAACTAAGTTAGATAACATCACTCAAAATGTTTCTAACTTCAATAAAGGTCGAGAAAATTTGACAAAGATTATTGAAAATTCACAATCTGCTTCAAACAAACATGGTTTGGGATATAAGAAACAAGAAACTCAGAAACATCTTGCTTACAAAAGGAAGAATGGAAAACAAAATAAAACTAAGAAAAATTCTAGTTTATTATATTCCAAGCCAAAACCAGTTGTGAATTTTCAAAAGAAAAATGTCAAGCTATCAAGATATGGGTTCCTAAAACAAATAAAAATTTGATTAGGAATAAATATATTCAGCAGTTCAAGAATACAGTGCATCATAATTCTAATTATATATATAATGGGGATATCGGACCCGTATGGGTTTGACTTCTAAGACCAAACTCTTATGACCCCATAAAAAGGTGGGTATCATGGACTTAATTTTATTTTTTGCAGGTTCCACTCAGATGGTGGAAAGTGGATTTTTGACAATGGTTGCTCAAAGCACATGACTGGAAACAAAAGCTTATTGGCAAATATTACGTACTCAGATGGTGGCTCCGTCATTTTTGGAGACAATTCAAAAGGTTGTATCATTGGCAAAGGCGATACGTTATGTTGCTTCTAATTCTTTCTAGTATCATTTACCTTTTGTTATCAACTCCTTTTTTGTCGATGACAAAGGGGGAGAAAATGATGCTAACATGGAATATGCAGGAAAATATAGTTTTACAGGCACATATACAGGGGGAGATCATATACAGGGGGAGATTCAGAACTATGTTGTCATCAATCAAAAAAGGGTAGAATGTTGACTCGAGAAATTCACGGAGTTTTGATTTCTGACGAACAGATAAGCCACGATCGACAAAAAGAAGAATTCATTGGTTTGACAAAGCACAAGAGCTATATATGGTATTTATACTTTAGAGGATGATTATTTGTTGTCTTAGTAGTGTTATTCATGTTAAAATCTATCCTCAAATAATCACATCCTCAAAAGTATAAATATATATACAAATATATTTGTGTATACATTTATTGTGCTCACTGGGTAAAACCGGTCGACCGGTTCATTTTCTGGCAGTCGACTGTTTCTGCCCAGTTTGCACAATAAACATGCACACACATATATATAACGTATATATATTCAAATTCCTAACTACCGGTCCATTTTGACCTATCGACCGTTTTTGAACAGAAGAAACTTTTCATAAAGACACTTCCATTTCTTCAAGAGTTGCTTCTCTTCCTCTTCACCAGTGATCATGACTTTTGATTATAACTCTTTATAAAGGGTTATAGCTGTTTATACTCTATACAAACATCATGAGATCGTTATTCCAATTAACTAATTCTATCATTCTAATCTCTAATCTTTTGATCTCAGTTTTTCATACTCTCAAGCACTCACTCACTCATATTCTATTCTATATCGTTTGAATCCTAGAATTTATATAATATTATTTTGATTCAATACGATATTCTCTTCCTAATCTTCACATACATAAATACATTATTTGAGGATAAGATTATAGGAAGTCCTGTACTACAAGAGACAAAATCGTGTTATCAAGAACACATATTGTCAATAACAAAAGTTTACTCGTCTTAGTTGAAGTCCTCATTGTTGTAAGAGGCTAGTGTTGAAGTCATCATGTTGTTAGAGGCGTGAAATCCCGTTCGGCTGCTCGGGTGTTGTATACCTGTTCCTCCGGATGAAGTGAGGTGATTGATTAGTGAGAATCCAGATAGTAGTCTGGGACTGGACTTAGGACGGTGCTCCGAACCAGTATAAAAATCCCTTGTGTGATTTACTATTTTACTATCTTATATCCGTGATTTGCTATTATTTTATACTTGTATGTTATTCACCATATTACACGATCCATGTGTATTACTAGCACATACGTTCACGTACACTTTCACACTCGACCTCATATGAAATCACAACAAAAAACAAGTCATCCAAATACCATGGACATGTGATATTATAAATCGCAAATTACTCCACTTTAATATGAGATCACATCAACACTCCAATAATCACACAACAAGTCAACCTATCTCTTTCAACGACCATCTACTCACAATTAATACAATCCTCGATTTTAGGGTCACGAGATACACCTTGCATGTTTATGGAGTATAGGGACTCAATTGATCTCATAGCAACAATCACACCCAACGGAGTATTCAATTGATTTTCGGGCTATAATCACACCTAGTCCATTTGAGCCGGCTACGATCATACCTTCTCAATTACAAACACAACTAACCGCTTGCAAAAGATGCATCTTCAACCCGAGCTGCACCACACAAAACTAACGTCTAAAAGTGCTTGAAATACCACATAGATCTTCGACTTATGGATTTTCCAACTCGACACATGTCTACCACTTGACTAAAGCTCCTTACTTAATCTCCACCAATCCCTCGAGCATTATCGTCGTGGAGACCCAAGTCGAAAACATGAACCGAATCACCAAGGTATAAGCAAATCAAACTAATTGTCCTCTTCTTCATCTTCTTCCACTTTCCATCATCCACATCCAAGGGATTCTTTCCATCTCCATCAATCAGATCATGAAGGTCATTGAGGTAAAGCACATCCTCTATCTTAGGCTTCCAAATCCCCCAATTTTTTCATAAAAAATAGCCATCTTCGGAAATGCCATCATATCCGACATAAAGAAAAGTAAATTTTCCAATACAAAATCACTTTAAGCTTTGCGATGATCTAGGTCTGATATCAATTGTTAGGGAAATTGCGCCTTTTGTGGAACCGATCAGGATCTTATTCACCCAATTACTTAAAATTGATTTCTATGGAAAATAAACACATATATGAAATTAAATGCACGAAAACAAGATATTTCACCCAACCACCCTCTTTATTGATTCAAAAAAAAACTTTTTGTTTACGCTTAATGGATTAAAAACCAAAAGTAAACAAACCACAATTGAATCAATAACCTTATTGAGAAAGGGAAAGAGTATCTAGATGACTACAACTTTTGTTGGAGAAGGAGAACAATGGAAAACCCTTGAACAATCTGGAGGCACCAATAGGAATAAAATCTTTTATCCCTAATTCCCAATTCCTCTCCAGGGCATAAGCCCTTAGGCATAAAACATCTCAATCTCTCAATTCAATTCGGTCATGCTATAATCCAAAATTAAATGCTGATTTTATAGAAGAATAGAAGGCCTAGGCAAAATATTCAATTTTCCCCTTACTAAAACAACTGGTTAAAAATAGGAAACCAGCCTCTTCCTCAATATTCCTAAAATTATCGGTCAAAAACAGGGAACCTGCCTCTTCCTACGAACTCTGGTTCACACGCCGTCTTTTCCACTATAAAGCACTAAGTAAAACATCATCTTTAAAATACATGTGATTGAATATCACAAATCACAACAAGTTAGACAAAATTGAAATTGGATCGAGATTCTCGACGAGCATGGTGTTGCGTTTATGTGTCTACTCTCCTATTCTGCTTGTGATTAGTGTGGTTACAAGGCTTGTTGCGGTTTGGTTACTCCTAGTTGGAGTTACATGTTTAAATGTTTGCATTTGTTCTGGTTAGAGTGTTTCTGGGGCTTGTTGTATTAGATCTGATGAATGGGATTCGGTTTGTGGTTTGGTATTCTATTAGTTGATTTTCGATTGCTAGTCATTTGTATTAACTTGGGTTTTTTGTGCCATTTGATTCCCATAAGTGATTGTTTTGCAACAATTGGTTTTATTATCCTGGAGATACATTCTGCTCTTGTTCAACTCCTCTTTGTAGCTGTCTATTTTCTAACACTGCAAATTTTGCTTTGGATTCTTTCATGCAATAATTATTGAGGTAATGTTCTTGTTTTGTCAAGTATTGTTGTTGATAGCATGGAAATGGAGTAGGGGTAGTGCGACTTGTTTTTTGTTCCAGCGGTGGGGCATGCTGCCTTTTGAAAGGATGGTGTTTGTGCAAACACAAGTGATTCTGATTAGTCGTTGTGGTTTGTTGGAATGCATTTCTATTTTCATTTCATCTAAGACTATGATACTGATTAGTTGTTAGCTAGTTGTTGTGGTTTACTCTTACAGTAGTTAGTTTAGTGATTATGTTTGTAACTTTGAGTAGAGACAAGTGAATTAGTGATTGTGTAGTTCTAAGTACGTACACTACAACAAAAACACCATATTACAACTTTAATTTTACAACTGTGCGAAAAGCACAGTTGTAATAAATGTTTTTTACAACTGTGCCAAAAGCACTGTTGTAATAAATGTTTTTTACAACTGTCAACTCTCTAAAGTTGTAATAAACATATATATCACAACTTTTTGTTTTATTAGTTGTAATAGATGCCTATTACAAATATCTATATTTAATAACTAATTATATTAATATTTAATAATAATTAACAATAAACTTGGGAATCAATAATATTTATCAATTATTATTAAATAATTAATAGTTAATAAGTAGTAATTTATTTTTAATAGCTAATGTATGTTAACTACCTATTAATTAATTAATAGTAACATAAGTTTTTAATAAGTATTACTCTCGATTATAATTAACTAAGTAGAAATAAGTAAAAGTTAATTAATAACTATTATTAATAAGTTATATTTGATTTTGTAGTAACTATTTCAGCAGTTTTAATAAATATAATTTTGGCAAACTTGTTTGTTTAGCAGTTAACAACCGCGCTAGTTTATGCGCTTTTGATAGATATTTTTTATTTGCGTGTAAACTTAATGTTGTAAGTAGTCCCTGGCATTGCTTTTGATCTATTAGCTTTTGACAATTTTAATTACGAAGTAATATTTAATATTTGGCAATTAAATTATATAATAATTTATAAAAATATTAATGATAAATATAACATTTATAATAATTAATAAATAAGATTTTAATAAACATTTAAAATTAAATATAAATATATAAAGAGTAAATAATAATTATTAATTTGACACGTGGCATAATTCAAAGCATAATGTTGAAAACGTTTTTTGTGAATACTCAAACAAAACTCAGCTCCAAACTGATTTCTGAGCCCTGACACTTAGACAATTTCCATCGTTCAATTAATCTTCCCACTGTTGATCAAAAGTTGTGCCTTTTGACATTGGTTCAATTCAATATTTATTCCTTTTCCATCGTTTCTATTTCCTTTTCTCCTTTTTCTCGTATTCCACCACAAACCCTAATTCCCCTTTCGATATCAGGCCGCCACTTCACGTCGCCACTGCTCGATTCATCGAAATCACTCTTTCTCCAGCTACACTGCTCGTTGCCATCTCTATTTCTGTTGTCCGCTGCTCGATCTCTACGTATTTTGCCTGTATTCTCTCGCCGACAAATTTTTATTCATTGTTCTAATTGCATGTGCTTGTAATTTTACTGTTTCCCTTCGCTATTGCATTCGTGTAATTTTACTATTTCCCTCTCGTTGATAATCATGAGAACGCTCCCCGTCAGTATTTCCCATATATCCAATCCCTTACACATGCAAAACTTGACCAACTTTTTGGCTCATGTTACTATGTCATATTGGTTGTAACAATGCTCCTTTTAGGTTGAACTTTGTATATAATTTGATGACAAACCTCAATTATGACCAAGAAACTGATGCAAGTTTATAGGGTATGTTTTATTATCACTTATTTTATTTATATTTGCTAAGGAAAGCTGAGGAAGTCATGGAGATGAATTAGTTGTTGACTCTATCCTTGGAAAAGCTATTATACAGTTTAGATTTTAATGTAAGATGTAAAAATTAATTGTTTTGAAACTGTTAGTTTCCATGTGAAATCATAACAATTCATTGTCATTAATACTATACATTTCCTTCTTAATCTGTCCATCTATTGACAAATTACCATGGTAGACATCTGCATTTCCACTGCTACTTATTTTCCCCTTCTTTACTACCCATTATGTTTCTTTGATCTCACCAAACCCTTTCATCTATTTATTATTTGTTTATTTTTATATCCAGATTTCTTCATCCAACTGTCATTCCTTTCCATTTGCAGTCACACTGATTTTGGACCTGAAATATGAAATTGGATCATATATATGCATATACACGTGCGTATATGTATAAACATGTATTTGGTCATACGTTGAATTTGTATATTTAGTTTATGATATTGATTTTTTGAATTTTATGGGTTTGGGTAATCACTAACACGAGTTCCACATAATCACTAACATGCACAGCATGACTCGAGGTGCATAGCTGCATAAATGAATATAGCTAACTACTTAAATAGATTGCCTCTCTCAAGGATGTTATTTATTTGAAATGCTATGTCACATTCAAAAACTAAAGTAAACCTACATGCCTTGTACGACTTTGTGGTGCTAGAGTATTTTCCATAAAATAGTATGTTAGAATGACCAAAGTTTGTTTGCTTGCATTTCATCCTTTGTACTGCGGTACTGACTTTATAGGCTGGAATATATATACATTATATCAGCATTATTTTTGTATACAGTCAGTACTAAGTTCAACCACAAAAAGCATAGGTTAATACTGATTAATCATTTATTACATATACACCTATACATATACGTATATTTATGTAATTGGTGAGACCTTAAACCAGGTTCATATATGTATATGCTGTTAAGATGGGGTAATATACATACATACATACATATATATATATATATATATATATATATATATATATATATATGTATATGTATGCATCTGTATTGGGCATGCTTATTTATTTTTGCATTTGGTCTACTTTGAGATTCCTACAACTGCATTGTTGTTAAATTAACATGCATTGTCCCTTGTGGGCATCTTGATAAATTTTGTTAGCCTTGCTAAAGCCATTATCTAAACTGTTTCACCACGTAAATTCTGCCTTGATTTGTAAAGATGAAACACCCACATTGTTTGGTTAAAACTGAAAATACACACTTGATTTTAGCTATACATAATTATTGCTGCACTAGTTTGTCTCTGTGGATCTAGTTGAAAACTGAATATATGTCACACTATATATTCGGTAGAAACTTGTAGGCAAGTTAGTTTATCATATACCCGGCTGCCCTGTCATGTACTATCCAACTAAAGCATAGCATATTTAAAGGAATTTTATAAAACTATTTCCAATGTAGTTTTTCGAAATGTAAACATGTTTGGTCCTGGAACTTCTGATTAAATTCCTTCCTATAACCTTCCTGCTAACTTCTAAAGTATGGTACATCGGTGGTTTGTTGTCTTGCCCATATTGACATCTTACCTATATTAATGAGTACACTTTGACATTTTTCGAGTTATATATATATATATATATATATATATATATATATATATATATAGGTTGATATATTGGCATTCTGAAATATTAGTATAACCTGAAAAGAAAAGAAAATCTGAGCATTTGTTACCTTGTGCATTTAGAAACCAGAAGTCATGTAGGTACTTAGTTTTGTCCCCTACATATCGGGCCTGGACCACAACAATGCTGTTGATGTGCATCCTTGATGAATTAAACTGGAAGTATACTTGTTACTTGTATTTCATGTCTTATTTGATAGATATTCTAGCTAAGTGTACTTGTACGTTATACATATACCCTATGTTTGTTATATATAAATACACTTGTAGCATAAGTATGCTTGTTAATTGTATATCCTTGTTGCCCACGAGTAATTGATATATAAGTACCTACCTCGTTATGAGGCTAAACATATGTTTTAGGGTCTTCCCTATATTAAAAAGATCAGCAATGCTTTGGGATCTTCTCTGAATTATCGTATTTTGATTGCCTAATTTAAGAACTTCATCATCACACCTTTTATTTGTTTGATACTAGCTCCAGTTCTTGCTCATATATAAAAAGTTAAATTGATAAACAAAATAAATAATAAATATATTAGATAGGCAGTGTGTTGGTTTGTATGCTGATCTGGCGGAGAAGTTTTGGTTTAGTTCCCTTGGAGCTGGTCATCTAGGTGGAGATAGGGTGATCAATGGGTCGGTTGCCATGGAATTATATCTAGTATGTGATGTACATTACGTACACTTTCCAGTTAAGTTAGTTATTGTCTACTGACAGGGGCTAGAATGATAATGAGAGAAATATAAACAAACATAAACCATGGACAAAAACAGCAGAGCAGTAAATAAGAAACTATCAACTTCATTACTAAGTTTGGAAACAACCTTTATTAAATTTGGAAATGAGATATGAAAGAGAGTGAGAGAGAATAAGGATATGGATGTATAAAACTATCAACTTCATTACTAAGTTTAACCAATTCATTAATGAACTGTTGAACCATATATGATCATTTGAGATATAAAATTCAAACAAATATATAAGTTAATATTTGTTACATAAAAGGGTTAATCTACCATGATAGCTGCATATAACCAAGTTGTATAATAATGTTGAGCATAATTCTTTCCAGTAGGTCCGAAAATTAGAAGCGTTGTTTTACCAAGATGACAAAGCATGGGTCAATCTACCAAGGTTTCATCATTTTGGCTGTTACTTCCATAGTTATAATTAGTGTGATGCTAAGGGCACATCATTTTCCTCTTACTAATACCACGAGTAAAAAATATTAAGTACAATAAATTTTATGTACTTCCTAATACCATTATAAATAAATATAAGTATTTATGAATGAGTTTGGTGTTAGGAAACATGTAGTATACAATTTTGGTATTAGCAAGAATAAAACGAGGTGCCCTAGCATCACACTATAAGTATTTAAGAATGAGTATTAATACATTTTTTGTTTTGTAGAGTGACAAGCGAATATAAGCAAGCTATGGAAAATTTCGTATATGGGCATGCTGCGAGTGAAGGGAATCCCAAAAAATTAGATGCCCATGTCGTAATTGTATGAGACGACCCCAAACCCCGTACTGACGGTGGCAAGGGTAATCCTTGGAATATAACACAGAAACATATAATAGCAGAACAAAAATAAATAAATACACCAGATAATGCACAATAGAATATACTGGATAAACGTAATCAGCAGAGTTACACAGTATACAGGATCATACTTAGTACAAATACAGTTCAACAATACATAAATGTCTACAGCGGAAAACAAACATAATGTACAACAGGAGCTGAACAACATAAAAAGAGATAAATGATAGAATCCATCTTCAGCTCCAGCTATCCAGAGAAAGCCAGCTAAAACCTGAATACAAGGCTGCCCGTGTAGAAAAAGGGGCACCCGAGTTTGAAAGTGAAACAAACTACGAGTCAGTCATGGGACTGGTATGAGAAATATACTCAACACATTTAAAATATGGCTAATCATAGGACCATGCCACTTTCGTGGAACGGGTTTACTCCATTGGATTGCCAGGGCTTTTAAAACAAATAATTCTTTTAAACATCGCAATGCTTTTTACAAAAATGAAGCCATTATAAGACTCAGTTCCCATCACACAATGCAATGCAAACCGGAGGATAGAGTTTTACCTTATAATGGCCAAATTATGCTTGATACGAATAAAACAAAAGCATTTGATATTATTACTAGTGTTTATATGTTTCAAAAACAATTTCGAATCATAACTATCAATCATCGACGGCATGGGTACCATATATCATGTCGCCATATATATATATATACAATCAAAACCGCACGGTGTCGTATTTGGAAATTGGATTTCCGTCATGAACCAAGGCAAAAGATAGTCCTTACCGACTTCGAGACGCTTTAGCCCGTGTCTCAGGATCAGAACGCATCAACCCTTGGAGCGACAGGGCCGGTCCACCGATGTGGATTAAAATTCCTGAACACTACGTTTCCCCGCCCTATGGGGCGTAAGTGAGCCAACGAATGACTCCATCGGTCCCGGATCGACCGATATATCCGAGGCGTTTCGCTATCCATCATCCACATAAGTAAAATGTCAGGCCGTGTAAAAACACCGACACAACTCCTAGCTATAAAGAAACGCATGCCCTCCCTGAAGTCCTTCTCCCATTTCTGGTTCATACCGGGGTGTGAGACTCGTGAATTCACGTTATACACAAAGCTACGCCAGACAGGCGGTGCTTTGATCATCACCACAAGACTTTGCTTTTCAACAGAAGCCCTGATCATTTGCCACTTAGGCATGCCACACTAGCAATTCATGCCATGCGAATGATATCCATCGATATACAACCTCTGAGCTCATGCGTTTCAGAGAAGGGCGTTAAGCAAAAGGATAAATTCTCCGCCGCCAAACAGATGTATATTTAATAGAGATCAATCAACATAGAATAAAATCCATTGTCAGACACAGTCCATTTACAAGTCCGTTCTGGGTCTGAACGAAACCGGAGGCACTATATACCTCGCAAACCCATCGATCTCCACGTACGTCTAGAAGATCACCACTCATTATCCATATTTCGGGATGCCTCCCAATCAGGACCTCGGTTAGCATCCAAACGAGGTGAAGATCTCCGGTCTTCGACCACCGTCTTCATCTTTGATTTCTTATCGTCGATTCAGTTATTCAGAATGGGATAAACCCGGTCTTTCTGAGCAACTCGCGTATATAATAAACAAGTGCTACACAAACACTACTACACATCATTTCAATTCATTAGTCACTAACCGTGAGTCAGTAAGAGAACGATTTCCCAAATATTAACCCGGAAGGCCGAAACCAACATCAGATCAACACCCAGGAAACCATTCGACTTAGCCAACCTACTGTTATTTTCTAAATTTCACATCCATTTCGTTTATAATATTTTATAACGATTTATCGCTATTTTTATTTATTTTAAAATAGCCAGTTTATTCAAAACGACGCTTCGGGCCATAACGCGGCCGTGGCGCTGTTTTTTTTTTAGATTTGATTTACACATATCTGAAAATCAAACCGTTGGATCTTCACAAAATTTACAACATTAGAAAGATTTTTTCAAAACGAATCCAACGGTTCCAGTTTCGGGAAAATCCGACGGTTGGATCTCCCAGTATAATCGTTTGAAGTTTCGATTTCAAAATACGAACTACAGCGTCGTTATTCGATTTAATATAATTTTTTTTATATATATATATATATAAATATAATCGATTCTGGCGCTGTTTTTCTTCAGATTTGAATTAAACATTTCAGACAATCCAACCGTTGGATTTTTACAAAGTTGGTGTCGTTGGAAAGGTATCTCCAAAGCGAACCCAACGGTTGCGATTTCGGGAAAATCCGATGGTCGGATCTTCCACACAAATCGTTTGAAATCACAGTTTCAAAACACGAACTGCAGCTTTGTTATTCGATATATTTCAATTCTATTTATATATATATATATACATATGTATCGATTCTTCGATTTCAAAACTATATGATTTTCATACATTTGATAAAAATGATATTTTTATCTAACTGTCTTCTATTTCAACACTCAACTATTTTTAACAATTCATGTATATAGTAAAAATGTGATTTTTATTGTAAAACGATTTATTTCAAAACACGACTATTTTATATAGTTAATATAGGTGATAAAAATAGGATTTTTACTATAAAACAATTTACTTCAAAACTAGATTATTTTATATAGTTCATATTGATGATAAAAATAGGATTTTTATTATAAAACAATTTCTTTCAAAATATGAATACCATTCAACACATGAATTTCAATTCAACGAATGAATTTCGATTCAACATATGAAGGTTTTCTATAGTTTGCATATATAGATAAAAATGTGATTTTTATATTTAAAACACGAATACCATTCAACACATGAATATCAATTCAACGAATGAATTTCGATTCAACACATGAAGGTTTTCTATAGTTTATATAAATAGATAAAAATGTGATTTTTATATTTAAAACATGAATACCATTCAACACATGAATTTCAATTCAACGAATGAATTTCGATTCAACACATGAAGGTTTCCTCCTATAGTCTATATAAATAGATAAAAATGTGATTTTTATATTTAAAACACGAATACCATTCAACACATGAATTTCAATTCAACGAATGAATTTCGATTCAACACATGAAGGTTTTCTATAATTTATATAAATAGATAAAAATGTGATTTTTATATTTAAAACACTAATACCATTCAACACATGAATTCTATTCAACGAATGAATTTCAATTCAACACATGAAGGTTTTCTATTCAACAGACGAATATGGTTTTAATACAGGAAAATAATTCTAACACATGAATATTATTCAAAATTTCGGCAGCATAACGGCAGGGTAGTTAAAACCGGGACTGTCCCTAGTACGGCTCCACGCTCTACCTTAAAGCCTCGCAGCTTTTGACAATGGGGAATCATGCATCTAGTTCGCACGCAGGTGGCATGTATATTTTTTTCATTTCCACAAACTAATCCTATGTGGTTTCAACCAAATATTTCTCAACCACAAACGGGTATTTTTCAACCATAATCAATCAATTTCAACCACAAACAATTTCAATCAACCATTCGTAATCAACCAATTTTCACACCAATCACAACCAATAAATATCGTCCATGGTTTGTGGACGAGGGGCGTATGTATATATATATATATATATATTTATATATATAACATTTCACTTCTATTCAACACATATATAATTTTTACAACGCATATATAACTTATACATCGAACGGACAACTTATACAACGCTTATACAAGAGGTGTACAACGCTTATATAACTCATACATCGACTATATAATTTATACATCGTCATTTTCCATATCGTTTATAAATTAGAAATCTCACATTGGGTTCCACTCCACCAAAAATAGCAGAAGGCTCAGAAAAATATGTGGTCTCTTCTAGAATTTAAAAGACGTCCACACGAGTCCACTGTCTCTTGTTTCACTGAATTTCGTCAACACATGAGAAAGATACGATTTTTCAAAGTTTGCAACAGTGTAAATGTGTTAAAACTGTTGAAAATAAATATAGCCGATTACCTCAGCAAATCGTTCGAAACAAGGGTTCGACTTATCTTCAAATCCGTTACATGTGGAGCCGATCAACTTTCACCACATTGTCTAGCTCCGAGAGGTGCGCAGATCGGTGGTAGGGGGGTCAGGTATGACCGCGCCAGCAGGGTGCGGCGGCGGCTGGAAGTTCCGACCTTCCTGAGCTCGATTCTAGCTCCACAGGCCACGAAAAAATCCAAGGTTGGTATGGATTTGGAGATCTTTTCTAGCTCTACAAAATCCTCAACTGGAGGTGGGGCTAATTCTTCTTGGATCGATCGAAAAATGAGGGGGAAAGTTTGAAGGGGTTTCCGCCTTCAGTCGACGTCGGGGAGAGAGAAAAATAATTTTCTGACCAATGAGGATTTTTCTTTAGTTTATATTATTTTTTCCAAAAATACCGTCTTTCACTCACGAACACCAATCCAAACCCAACAACTGTTGTCCGTAGCGTTTTACCCTCATTCCGAACACAATGGGATATGTTTCGTAGGCCCATTTGACTGTTTCAGTCAGTTTTCCTTCAAATTAAAATATAAAACATTCAATATTCGATTTGAACGTATATTTCAATTTGCCAGGGCTACAAACTAATTCGAAAAACTCCAAAAAAATAAATCTGGCTATGTTTTTACGATACGGTCCCAACAAAACTAGTTTCATCGAATTCTGAGACCGTTTGCAAAAAGGCCCATTTCTGGTCGATCCAATTTAACTATAATTGACCAAAACACGTTTTCTTTTGCCACGCTCACATACTAGCTTCAAAAATTATGAAATTTGAAACCTAGCAATAACTTCACATCCCGGATCCAACAAAAGTGGTTTCGTCGAATTCCGAGGTCGTTTGCAAAATGGCCAATTTCACGGGCTATATAAATTCCATAGCGACCTTTCTGAAAATCCATTTGGCCATAACTTTTGCTTTCCGCTATGAAACTTCGATTTTTCAGATTCATTAGAAAGGTATTCACTAACAGATTTAAATATTTTTGGTTTCACTCAAATCCGTTTTGTTTTGCACCCAGTACAGTCAGTCGAAGTTTGAATTCAAATTTTGAAACTACCGCGCCATTTCAGGCCTTGTTTATAATTAGAATTAATTATATTCCTTTTCAATTGTCGATTCAAACTCAGTTTTCATCGTTATTACTTAAAATATTTATTTTAAATATTTAAAATCCACTATTTTAGCCAATTTAAAATTTTTAAATTGGTTCAGATTTTCCAGGTCGTTACAATCTCCCCCACTTAAAACTTTTCGTCCCCGAAAAGGAATAAAGTCGAAAGTGGTTTGATTAATCAACTCTATGTTCAATCTGGCTTCCATTCTCCAACTTTTCAGTTTTTGAGAATTTTCAAATTCTTCAAAAATTTGGTTAACACCCGGAAATTTCGGAAAAATTTCACCATAACCTCCTTTGTACGGGGAGAGGTTTGGAAATTTATTGGGCCATATTAGGTACCCAATAAATCCTATAAAGCATACACATATTTATAGTGATATATTCTGGTGTTTACAGGGGAGCGTGTATTGATAATAACTCCAGAGAATAAATTCTCGTCACCCTGTCAAAGCCTGAGGGAGTGTGTATTTTAATTGCTCCAGAGGATAAATCCTCGTCACCTCGTCCCGTGTGGGAAATAAATAGTCCATGTGCCGTATCTAATAACTAGAGAGACGTAATTATTGTCAACTCCAGACCCGTGTGGGGTTTTTATTAATCTGGAATTTTATCGTTACAATTTTATATGGTCATATCAGTCATCAGTTCAACCTATAAAATATAGTCATCGCCATTCAAGCCTCTTGCTCGTATGGTAAATCTTCCACCTCGTCACACAAGCTCCAAATGCTTATGTGGTATATGATGAAGTATGCCTATCTCCAGAAGTATGCCATGCAGTGTAGTTCAAAATTAATTGTTACTATCCATTGGCGATGTTTATTATTTCACACAGAATAACCAGCACTCCGCATCCAATGGCATTCACAGGAGTTGATATAATAATATTTCGCATCCAACTCATTAAGGTTTACCTATTTGTCGGGCACACAAATAAATTCTTTACTCAACAGCTATCCAATTACCTGTTCAAACATATATAATGCACAAGTATATATTTCTATCTATTTTTAAATCAGTTCAATGTGTGATTTAAATGAATAAATTCTACCATTATTCTCTCATTAATTAAATTAACTATCGTTTTAACAATTTTAATTAATCAAATCTACTATCACACAACACAAACAGCAATCAATTTGTTTTTAACTTTTCAAAATCATACAAATTAATTCCTATATTCTTTTAAAATCATTCAGACCATAGAATTAAAAGTGCACATCCATGGAAAGAAAATAACAACTGAGTAGAGAACTAATTGGTAATACAAAGTATGGTAAATGTACCTTGCACCGGAGTCAATCAGAGATGTCTACTCGACACTTAGGATAGGCTTCTAAATGCTCTCCTCAGTTTCCCAAGTACAATCTCGCAGATCTCCACTCCATTGCACTTTGACTAAGTGAACCTTCTTATTCCTCAGCTCTTTGGTTTCTTTGCCGATAATCTTGAGTGGCTCTCTTCTCACAGCTAGTTCTGGAGTAATTTCAATATCCTGTTGAGCTGCTTCTTCCACGATCAAGTCTGGATCATGAACGTGCTTTCGAAGTTGAGATATATGAAATACATCATGCAACCCAGGCAACCAATCTGGCAATTTAACCCTATAAGCGAGAGTTCCGATCCGTTCCAGAATAGGAAACGAACCAATGAATTTGGGCGCCAACTTCCCAGTTTTACCGAACCGGATAACTCCTCTCATCGACGATACTTTCAAATATACATAGTCGCCAACCGCAAATGATATATCTCTTCTTCTCCTATCGGCATAGCTCTTTTGTCAGCTTTGAGCAGCGAGTAATCGTTTCTTGATAAAATCGACTTTGTCGGCAGCTTCTCGGATCATATCAGGTCCCAATACAAGTCTATTACCGGGTTCGACCCAACAAGCAGGAGATCGGCACGGTCTACCATACAGTGCTTCGAATGGCGACATTGTCAGGCTCTCCTGGTAGCTGTTGTTATATGAGAATTCAGCCAAATGCAGATGGTCTTCCCATGATCCACCGAAATCTAGAACACAAGCCCGCAATAGATCTTCTAGTATACGATTCACCCTCTCAGTCTGACCGTCTGTCTGAGAATGATAAGCGGTGCTCAAGTTCATTTTTGTTCCCAGCTCTACTTGAAATGCCTCCCAGAATTTGCTAGTGAATATTGGATCTCTATCACTAACTATACTGAGAGGCACTCCATGTAGCCTTACAATTTCCTTGAAGTATATTTGCGTCAGACTTTGAGCAGTTCTGTTTGACCTGACAGGTATGAAATGGGTGGTCTTCGTGAAGCGATCTACGATCACCTAAATACTGTCATTTCCTTTTCTGGTTCTGGGAAAACCATCTATGAAGTCCATGGAAATATGTTCCCACTTCCAACTAGGAACGTCCAGCGGTTGCAACAATCCAGCCAGTTTCTGTTGGTCGCTCTTGACTAGTTGGCAAGTAGGGCATCGACTAACATATAAAGAAATGTCCCTCTTCATCGACTTCCACCAGAAAGTGCGTTTGATGTCGTTATACATTTTGCTTACTCCCGGATGGATACTAAGTTTTGACTTGTGGCATTCATCCAGTACTTCCTTTCGGAGCTCAGCAATGTTAGGAACACAGATTCGACCTTTTAGCCTTAAAATCCCATCATTATCAATTTGAAAACTCGAGGGTTCGCCTTTCTGAATTATCTCTCTGATATTCTGAATGAAGTGATCATCCTTCTGAAGAGTAGATATTTTATCTATTAATGAAGTCGTGATAATAAAACTGGCGATCATCTCATTCTTTCGGCTTAACGCATCGGCCACGACATTGGCTTTCCCTGGAGTGTATATAATCTCAAAATCGTATGCTGCAAGGAACTCTAGCCAAAGTTGCTGCCTCAGATTCAAGTCTTTCTGGATGAACATATACTTTAACGACTGGTGATCTGTAAACAGTTCAAATCTATCACCCAGAAGAAAGTGTCTCCAGATTTTCAAAGCTAATACTATAGCCAACAACTCAAGATCATGAGTGACGTAGTTTTTCTCGTGCGGCTTCAGCTGACGGCTAGCATAAGCAATCACTTGACCTCTTTGCATTAACACTGCGCCAAGGCCTTCTCTAGAAGCATTTGTCCAGACTTTCAAATCCTGATTGCCATCGATGATGGTTAACACTGGAGCTGTCGTTAATCTTAACTTTAGCTCTTCAAAAGCCTCTTCACTTTCTAGAGTCCATTTGAATTTAGAGTGCTTCTTTGTAAGCTTCGTTAAGTGACCAGATATCTTCGAAAAGTTTTTAGTGAACTTCCGGTAATAACTAGCTAATCCAAGAAAACTGCGAACCTCTGTAGGAGTACTAGGCTATTTCCAGTTTTGAATAGCTGTGATTTTACTTGGATCCACAGCAATTCCTTCTTTCGATACGACGTGGCCTAGAAATTTCACTTCATCTTTCCAGAATATACATTTGGATAGTTTGGCTTTTAATACATTCCTTCTGAGGATTTCCAGAACCTATTCCAAATGTTTTTCATGTTCGACCTTTGATTTAGAGAAGATTAGAATATCGTCAATAAAAACCAGAACAAATTTATTCAATACTCCTCTGAATACTCTATTCATTAGATCGACGAAATATGCTGGAGCGTTACATAAGCCGAACGGCATTACTAACCACTCATAGAATAAGTCGGGACCTCTGAATGCTGCCATAGGAACACACTCTTCGGCAATTCGAAGCTGATGGAAGCCTGTAGCTAGGTCCATCCTTGATAACACTTGTGCTCCATTCAGATGATCCAATAAATCATCGATTCGCGGCAATGGATATTTGTTCTTTATTGTCTGTTTGTTCAAATCACGATAATCCACACATAGCCGTAGAGTACCGTCAGATTTTGAGACAAACACCACTGCTGCACCCCAATCAAAGAAACTAGGCCTGATCAGACCCTTCCATACAGGCTGCCTTGTTTGATTGTCTAATTCCTCTTTCTCTTTCAAGGACATTCTTCGAATAGCGTGAACTACCGGCCTTGCATTCGGAATTAAAGCAATTTTGAAATCTATTTCTCTCTGCGGAAGTAAGCGAACAACTTCCTCGAACACATCCGCATATTTCTTGACGACAGGAATATCTTTTACGAGGTCGGTAATATTCTCTGTGACTTCAGGGATATTTTCTATTTGAGCAGGAGAAACATCAAGAGCTACCCAGAAGTCTTTCCTATTTGAATTCGGGCCTTCACATGGTATGGTTATATAATTCCCTGATTGGGCCTTTGCCTTAACAACTCTCTCGGCGCATTATCCTCTGCCTCATATCTGGTTAGCCAATCTAATCCCAGAATAAGATCGAATTCAGTAAAATTCATGACGATAGAGATAGTAGGGAATTTATAGCAGGAAAAAGAGACAGGCACCCCACAAACCCAACTGAGATCGATGGAACCCCCAACTAGATTTTGGACAGTCATTGGTTCTTTGAGCTTCTTCAATTTCAAATCCAACTTCTTGACTGCACTCTTTGCAATAAAGCTTCGCGACGCACCTGTATCAAACAGTACTTTAACTGGAATGTTCTTGACATTGAGCGTGCCTTCTAAAACATCAGACCTTTCCTGAGAAGACGAAGATGCAGGTACTTCTACCACTTCATTTACATGCACTGCTTTGGATTCCTTAAATTGCCTGCAGTCCTTTTCAAGATGACCAGTCTGATGGCATTGACTGCATTTTCTATTCTCTACGAACTTGTCCTTGGATTTAAATTTATCCTTCCTTCGTTTCTTCAAGGGTCCACAGTTTATCGACAAATGCCCTTTCTGATGGCAGTTATTGCATACGGTGGTCGTTACTGGTTCTTTTCCTGGTCTGGCCCTTTTCTGATTGATTTTAGGCTCCTTATTGACCTCAGACATCGTACTGGCCTCAGGACGATCAGCTTCAAAATCAACTTTATTACTAGAACTGACCTCCTCTTCGTAGCACAACATGCCTTTCTTATGGAGATCATCATACTGATAAGCCATATATATCATTTCTGAGAAAGGAAGCTTTACATGCCCCATTACTTTATTCTAGTATTTCCTTTGAAGCCCGTTAATAAATCTCAGATTCTTTCTCTTCGTATTTTGAATTAGATGGGGAGAAAAGTGAGAAAGTTCGTTGAATTTCTTATGATATTCTGGAATGGTCATATATCCTTGTATCAGATAAGAAAATTCATCACATAATTGCTCAGTCGCTTCGGGAGGAGTAAATATTTCCAGGAAAATCACTTTGAATCTATCCCAGGTGATATCACCTTCTAGATTATATTCTATAACCGAATCCCACCAGAACAAAGCTTCATCTTTGAGTGCCCAGGATGCCAATAATCTTTTCTGGTCATCCCTCAGCTTTAAACCCTCAAAGATTTTCTCAGCAGAACGAATCCAAGCCTGTGTCTTCATAATAGATTCTTCACCAGAGAACGGTATTCCACCCATATTTCGGTACTTGATTAATAGGGCCTCAATATCCGGTTCTGCATTCCTTCTGTTTCTGACACTCATTTTTCTAGTACTTCTGCAAATAGTAGATCAAGTGTCAGGTCATAGAAAAGATATTTTCAAACATAGGAACATATACTTCAAATGTAAATGTGTCTAGTGGGGGTGTATTTCATTCTGCTTTACTCATACTAGGATATTACTGATCCTATCTGTAATGAGTTACTCGTCCTAGAACACTACTGGTTCTATTTCTGACGAGTTCGTTAATATGTTATATTCCAGAACTAAGCTTAACCAAATCTCTGATACCAAATGAGACGAGCCCAAACCCCGTACTGACGGTGGCAAGGGTAATCCTTGGAATATAACACAGAAATAGATAATAGCAGAACATAAATAAATAAATACACCAGATAATGCACAATAGAATATACTGGATAAACGTAATCATTAGAGTTACACAATATACAGGATCATACTTAGTACAAATACAGTTCAACTATACATAAATGTCTACAGCGGAAAACAAACATAATGTACAATAGGAGCTGAACATCATAAAAAGAGATAAATGATAGAATCCATCTTCAGCTCCAGCTATCCAGAGAAAGCCAGCTAAAACCTGAATACAAGGCTGCCCGTGTAGAAAAAGGGGCACCCGAGTTTGAAAGTGAAACAAACTACGAGTCAGTCATGGGACTGGTATGAGAAATCTACTCAACACATTTAAAATATGGCTAATCACAGGACCATGCCACTTTCGTGGAACGGGTTTACTCCATTGGATTGCCAGGGATTTTAAAACAAATAATTCTTTTAAACATCGTAATGCTTTTTATAAAAATGAAGCCATTATAAGATCAGTTCCCATCACACAATGCAATGCAAACGGGAGGATAGAGTTTTACCTTATAATGGCCAAATTATGCTTGATACGAATAAAACAAAAGCATTTGATATTATTACTAGTGTTTATATGTTTCAAAAACAATTTTGAATCATAACTATCAATCATAGACGGCATGGGTACCATATATCATGTCGCCATATATATATACAATCAAAACCGCACAGTCACATAATTGGAAATTGGATTTCCGTCATGAACCAAGGCAAAAGATAGTCCTTACTGAATTCGAGACGCTCTAGCCCGTGTCTCAGGATCAGAACGCATCGACCCTTGGAGCGACAGGGCCGGTCCACCGATGTGGATTAAAATTCCTGAACACTACGTTTCCCCGCCCTATGGGGCGTAAGTGAGCCAACGAATGACTCCATCGGTCCCGGATCGACCGATATATCCGAGGCGCCTCGCTATCCATCATCCACATAAGTAAAATGTCAGGCCGTGTAAAAACACTGACACAACTCCTAGCTATAAAGAAACACATGCCCTCCCTGAGGTCCTTCTCCCGTTTCTGGTTCATACCGGGGTGTGAGGCTCGCGAATTCACATTATACACAAAGCTACGCCACACAGGCGGTGCTTTGATCATCACCACAAGACTTTGCTTTTCAACAGAAGCCCTGATCATTTTCCACTTAGGCATGCCACACTAGCAATTCATGCCATGCGAATGATATCCATCGATATACAACCTCTGAGCTCATGCGTTTCAGAGAAGAGCGTTAAGCAAAAGAATTAATTCTCCGCCGCCAAACAAATGTATATTTAAAAGAGATCAATCAACACAAAATAAAATCCAATGTCAGACACACAGTCCATTTACAAGTCCGTTATGGGTCTGAACAAAACCGGAGGCACTATATACCTCGCAAACCCATCGATCTCCACGTACGTCTGGACGATCACCACTCATTATCCATATTTCGGGATGCCTCCCAATCAGGACCTCGGTTACCATCCAAACGACGTGAAGATCTCCGGTCTTCGACCACACTCTTCATCTTCGATTTCTTATCGTCGATTCAGTTATTCAGAATGGGACAAACCCGGTCTTTCTGAGCAACTCGCGTATATAATAAACAAATGCTACACAAACACTACTACGCATCATTTCAATTCATTAGTTACTAACCGTGAGTCAGTAAGAGAATGATTTCCCAAATATTAACCCCGAAGGCCGAAACCAACATCAGATCAACACCCAGGAAACCATTCGACTTAGCCAACCTACTGTTAGTTTCTAAATTTCACATCCGTATTGTTTATAATATTTTATAACGATTTATCGCTATTTTTATTTATTTTAAAATAGCCAGTTTATTCAAAACGACGCTTCGGACCATAACGCGGCCGTGGCGCTGTTTTTCTTCAGATTTGATTTACACATATCTGAAAATCTAACCGTTGGATCTTCACAAAATTTACATCATTAGAAAGATATTTTCAGAACGAATCCAACGGTTCCAGTTTCGGGAAAATCCGACGGTCCGATCTCTCGGTATAATCGTTTGAAGTTTCGATTTCAAAATACGAACTACAGCGTCGTTATTCGATTTAATATAATTATATATATATATATAATCGATTCTAGCGCTGTTTTTCTTCAGATTTGAATTAAACATTCCAGACAATCCAACCGTTGGATTTTTACAAAATTGGTGTCGTTGGAAAGGTATTTCCAAAGAGAACCCAACGGTTGCGATTTCGGGAAAATCCGATGGTCGGACCTTCCACACTACTCATTTGAAATCACGGTTTCAAAACACGAACTGCAGCTTCGTTATTCGATATATTTCAATTCTATTTATTTATATATATATATATATATTGATTCTTCGATTTCAAAACTATATGATTTTCATACATTTGATAAAAATGATATTTTTATCTAACTGTCTTCTATTTCAACACTTCACTATTTTTAACAATTCATGTATATAGTAAAAATGTGATTTTTTTTGTAAAACGATTTATTTCAAAACATGACTATTTTATATAGTTAATATAGGTGATAAAAATAGGATTTTTACTATAAAACAATTTACTTCAAAACCAGATTATTTTATATAGTTCATATTGATGATAAAAATAGGATTTTTATTATAAAACAATTTCTTTCAAAATACGAATACCATTCAACACATGAATTTCAATTCAACGAATGAATTTCGATTCAACACATGAAGGTTTTCTATAATTTGTATATATAGATAAAAATGTGATTTTTATATTTAAAACACGAATACAATTCAACACATAAATTTCAATTCAACGAATGAATTTCGATTCAACACATGAAGGTTTTTTATAGTTTATATAAATAGATAAAAATGTGATTTTTATATTTAAAACATGAATACCATTCAACACATGAATTTCAATTCAACGAATGAATTTCGATTCAACACATGAAGGTTTTCTATAGTTTATATAAATAGATAAAAATGTGATTTTTATATTTAAAACACGAATACCATTCAACACTTGAATTTCAATTCAACGAATGAATTTCGATTCAACACGCGAAGGCTTTCTATAGTTTGTATAAATAGATAAAAATGTGGTTTTTATATTTAAAACACGAATACCATTCAACACATGAATTCTATTCAACGAATGAATTTCAATTCAACACATGAAGGTTTTCTATTCAACAGACGAATATAGTTTCAATACAGGAAAATAATTCTAACACATGAATATTATTCAAAATTTCGGCAGCATAACGGCAGGGTAGTTAAAACCGGGACCGTCCCTAGTACGGCTCCTCGCTCTACCTTAAAGCCTCGTAGCTTTTGACAATGGGGAATCATGCATCTAGTTCGCACGCAGGCGGCATGTATATTTTTTTCATTTCCACAAACTAATCCTATGTGGTTTCAACCAAATATTTCTCAACCACAAACGGGTATTTTTCAACCACAATCAATCAATTTCAACCACAAACAATTTCAATCAACCACTCGTAATCAACCAATTTTCACACCAATCACAACCAATAAATATCGTCCATGGTTTGTGGACGAGGGGCGTATATATATATATATATATATATATATATATATATATATATATAGCATTTCACTTCTATTCAACACATATATAATTTTTACAACGCATATATAACTTATACATCGAACGTACAACTTATACAACGCTTATACAAGAGGTGTACAACGCTTATATAACTCATACATCGGCTATATAATTTATACATCGTCGTTTTCCATATCATTTATAAATTAGAAATCTCACATTGGGTTCCACTCCACCAAAAATAGAAGAAGGCTCAGAAAAATATGCAGTCTCTTCTAGAATGTAGAAGACGTCCACACGAGTCCACTGTCTCTTGTTTCACTGAATTTCGTCAACACATGAGAAAGATACAATTTTTCAAAGTTTGCAACGGTTTAAAGGTGTTAAAACTGTTGAAAATAATTATAGCCGATTACCTCAGCAAATCGTTCAAAACTAGGGTTCGACTTATCTTCAAATACGTTACACGTGGAGCCGATCAGCTTTCACCACATCGTCTAGCTCCGAAAGGCGCGCAGATCGGTGGCGGGGGGTCAGGTGCGACGGCGTCACCAGGGTGCGGCGACGGCTGGAAGTTCCGACCTTCCCGAGCTCGATTCTAGCTCCACCGACCACGAAAAAAATCCAAGGTTGGTATGGATTTGGAGATCTTCTCTAGCTCTACAAAAGCCTCAACGGGAGGTGGGGCTAATTCTTCTTGGATCGATCAGAAAATGAGGGGGAAAGTTTGAAGGGGTTTCCGCCTTCAGTCGACGTCGGGGAGAGAGAAAAATAATTTTCTGACCAATGAGGATTTTTCTTTAATTTATATTTTTTTCCAAAAATACCCTCTTTCACTCGCGAACACCAATCCAAACCCAACGATTGTCGTCCCAAGCGTTCTACCCCCATTTCGAACACAATGGGATATGTTTCGTAGGCCCATTCGACTGTTTCAGTCAGTTTTCCTTCAAATTAAAATATAAAACATTCAATATTCGATTTGAACGTATATTTCAATTTTCCAGGGCCACAAACTGATTCGAAAAACTCCAAAAAAATAAATCTAGATATGTTTTGACGATACGATCCCAACAAAACTAGTTTCGTCGAATTCTGAGACCGTTTGCAAAAAGGCCCATTTCTGGTCGATCCAATTTAACTATAATTGACCAAAACACGTTTTCCTTTGCCACGCTCACATACTAGCTTCAAAAATTATGAAATTTGAAACCTAGCAATAACTTCACATCCCGGATCCAACAAAAGTGGTTTCGTTGAATTCCGACGTCGTTTGCAAAATGGCCAATTTCACGGGCTATATAAATTCCATAGCGACCTTTCTGAAAATTCATTTGGCCATAACTTTTGCTTTCCGCCATGAAACTTTGGTTTTTCAGATTCGTTAGAAAGGTATTCACTAACAGATTTAAATATTTTTTGTTTCACTCAAATCCGTTTTGTTTTGCACCCGGTACAGTCAGTCGAAGTTTGAATTCAAATTTTGAAATTGCCGCGCCATTTCAGGCCTTGTTTATAATTAGAATTAATTATATTTCTTTTCAATTGTCGATTCAAACTCAGTTTTCATCGTTATTATTTAAAATATTTAAAATCCACTATTTTAGCCAATTAAATTTTTTTAAATTGGTTCAGATTTTCCGGGTCGTTACATTGTAGGAATCTAATTTGGCAAACATCGAGGGAAGTTGTGTCAGACTTGATTTCTTTTGGAATGGACCCAACCTATGATATATGGATTTTTCATGGAGAAAAACAGCCATCACAAAATAAAAGTGATACTGATACTTATATAATGTATGTTGATGCGCAAATCTATGATGGGGAAGTAGAATCCAATGTTGAAGAAAGACATGGGGAATGTATTAAGGAAATGATGGAGAATGCCGAAATTCCTTCGTATCCCGGTTGTGAAAGACACACAAAGTTATCTGCTATAATACTTCTTTTCAAGCACAAAGCACGAAATGGTATATCTGACACGGGTTTTAAAGAGCTTCTTAAACTTCTAAAGGATATGCTGCCTAAAGAAAACATGCTTCCCGATTCTACATATGAAACAAAGAAGTTGCTTGAGTCATTTGGTTTAGGCTATAAGCATATACATGCATGCGTAAATGATTGTCATTTATTTAGAAAAGAGCTTGCAAATAGTGATTTCTGTCCTAAGTTTGGTAAGTCTCGCTGGAAAAAAACAAGACTACTAAAGATGGGAAGCAAACCAAAATACCTATGAAGGTTTTCAGATACTTCCCATTGATACCAAGACTGAAAAGAATGTTTGCATCCCAAGAAACATCAGAACAACTAAGATGGCATAGCAGTCATAAGAGTGAAGATGGTAAAATGTGTCATCCAGTGGATTCTAGTCAGTGAGCTATGGTTGATAGAATGTATCATTCTTTTTCTTTCGATCCACGAAATTTAAGGCTTGGCTTTGCATCTGATGGCTTTAATCCTTTTATTGATTGGAATTGTGGATATAGTTGTTGGCAAGTGTTTCTTGTTGCTTACAACTTTCCTTCGTTTTTGTATGCACAAAGATAATATGATGCTATCTTTGTTAACTCCTGGGCCACGACAACTGGGAAATGACATTGATGTATACTTGCAACCACTTATTGAAGATTTGAAAAAATTTGTGGGATAAAGGGGTGAAAGTGTATGACGCTTACAGTTGTATTGAATTTAGATTACATGCTATTCATATGTGGACAATCAATGATTTTCCAACTTATGGAAATTTAGCTGGTTGCACTGTAAAAGGTAAGAGAACATGTCCTGTTTGTGGTGTCAATATTTGCTAAATATGGCCACCATTTAGTAAAAAGTGTGCATACATAGGTCATAAACGAGTCCTTGAACCTACCCATGAGTATCGTTAGCGGAAAAACTTATTTGATGGAACTATAGAGAATAGACAAAGGCCTCAGATACAAACTGGTGTTCAAATCTTTGATGATGTTCAAGATATTATTAATAATTGGGGGAAAAATTAAAAAGGAAGAGAAAGGTGAAAGGAAACGGAAAAAGAAAACTATGATGAAAAAAGGATGTAAAATGTGGAAGAAGAGGTCCATTTTGTTTGACTTGCCTTATTGGAAGGTGAAATTTAACTAGAAACACATTGCTTTTCGTTTTCTATTCATGTTTGCTACTTAGTACTTAATTATTTGTGTTTTGTCAATTTTTAGGCACTTTCTTTGCGGCATAATCTAGATGTGATGCATATTGAGAAAATATTGGTGAAAGTATTATTGGTACATTGCTTGATATCGAAGGAAAATCAAAATATGGCCTCAAATCACGCCAAGATCAAGAAGCAATGGCCATTAGAAAAAAATTGCATCCTATAGACATCGGAAATAAAGTATTCCTCCCAGCCGCAACGTGCACCTTATCCGATCAAGAAAAAGAGTTCTTTTGTAGTAGAATGAAGAACTTGAAAATGCCTGATGGATATAGCTCAAATATTGGAAAATGTTTTGCAAAAGAAGAAAATATATCAAACCTTAAGTCTCATGATTATCATGTTTTGATACAACAACTATTCTTCGTTGCATTAAGAGGACTTATACCTACAGGGATAAGGAATGCACTACTACGACTATGTTCATTTTATAATGACATATGCCAAAAAGTGCTTGATAAGGATAAACTAGAATTAATGAGTATCAGGTTGCATTAACACTATGTGATCTAGAGAGGTTCTTTCCCCCTTCCTTTTTCGATATCAAGGTTCACTCAACAATACATTTAGGGAGAGAAGCAAGAATTTATGGGTCGGTCCAATATCTATGGATGTATCCATTTGAGAGGTAATATTTATTATAAATAATTGACGGTTAAAAGTATGTATAGTTATGAAAGTAACTTGTTTATTCATTTTGGTTATAGATATATGAAAATATTAAAAGGATATGTTAAAAATCAAGCACGACCTGAAGGTGCATTGCTGAGCGCTATGTTGCCGAAGAATGTATTAAAGAAGCATTACATATTAGAGAGAGGAAAAACCAAAATGAAGTGCAACAAAATGATTTTATACTTGAAGGGTGTCTTATTTCCAAAGGAAAACCTACTACAGTCGATGAGGAGGTGATTAATGCAGCTCATCGATACGTTTTGTTTAATACGGAAGAAGTAGAGCCGTATTTAGAGTAAGTATAATTCCAACTTAACTATGACATACAAAATAAATTAGATTCTTAATTACATTTATGTATGCAGAATGCACAAAGAGGAGCTAAAATGTTTGCATCCTCATCTTGCACAAGACGATTTGGAACTGTCAAAATTGCAATCGGAGACTTTTAGTTTTTGGTTTGGAAAAAAGGTTGATAGTTATACCTTAAAAAACTATCAATGATGAAAGTAATAGATCAACATAAATCTTTATTTAATATACTGTATTTGTCTATGTTAGAGATGATAGACGTATATACAATGTCAGCAACATAATAAAATGGCTTTCATATGGACCTCGTTCGCAAATAATTTCTTATTCTGGCTATATTGTTAATGGTCGACGTTTTCATACGAAAGACTATGAGAAGGCTACACAAAATAGTGGTGTTTCCATTGAGGCAAGTACTGTTTGTGTAGATGGGTCTATTGAAAAAGTAATATATTATGGGGCCTTGCGTGAGATTTTCTTGTTGGATTATCGTCAATTTTGAGTTGCCCTGTTTAAATGCGATTGGGAAAATATGTATCGTGGAGTCAAAGTCGAAGATGGATTTACATTGGTCAATTTGCATCAATTTCGAAATAAGTTTGAAAGCGACCCATTTCTCTTAGCGACACAAGAGGTTCATGTTTGCTTCTCTAGAGAAGATAGTTCTTCAAATTGGTATGTTGTGTTGAGAGCGCCCTCTAGAGGGTTTCATGAATTGGAAAAATACGACGAGGATGAAGAATCAACTAATAAACCATTGGATGAGTCACAACTTGATGATAGAGACATAGATAATGGGGATGAAAGTTACATAAGGGAGGGTTGTAACGGTATTTTGGTATATTATAAGCATATTTTATTGATTTTTTATTTTATGCATGTTCATATATACCATAAAATGTGTTGTTAGATGGTAAAAAAAAACTGATATAAGATTGACATCTTAGCGTGTATCAAAATAATTTTATTTTCTATTGTACGTGTTCTTTGCATGTGTATTTTATTTTGTACATGGTTGTTACAAAGTAGTGCTATGTTTAGTGTGATGTAATCCTTTGTAAATCATTGTGCTTTTTTATAGGTCGACTAGGAAGATTGATCTTGTATTATTGACGAGGAAGATGGTGCTACACGATGCAGAGGTATTCAAGTCACATATGCATTTTTTACCATATGCTTTTTTTATTTCAGCCTTATTTTGTTTCTTTTGGTACGTTTGTCGAGGTATTCGACCATCGATGCACATATGATATTAAAAAAAAACATTCACAGTATTAATTAAAAATGGAAGGAATTCCACTTTTTATTTCTCACGTTCCACTAGAATTGATTTTGGGTGTGAGAAAACAAGAAAAGCGAGAGTTTTCCTATGTTTAACGTGGTTTTCTGTAAATCATTTATTTATGTTCTAAGCGGTTTTCAGAAAGTCATTTAAAAAGGAAATATGGCTTCTGGAACTCATAAACTTTGGTAAACAGTATTCATATCATCCTCCTGAAAGCTTGATGTCTGCTGGTAAATGCTCTAACAATTTTCTTTTATTTATTTTAAAACCAAAATATGGTTTTAAGAACATATAATCTGACTGCTCAATGTCAAAGCTTTCATTATAAAATTCCCAATGCAAGTTAATGAGTAAAGCACCATGATGCATTCCCAATGGTGTTATACTTAACAAAATAAGAAGATATACCTCCAAATTGAATACTAACTTGGCAAAAACCACCATTTTTTTAATTCAGATTACAGTATTTTTTTTGTACTACTTCTGAATCAAGCGATATTTGGATCGATAAACTCTAAATTAAGTTACGGACAGTATTAGGAGTTGTAATTAAAAAATATTTAAACTCTACCTAGAAATAATCACTATTTCTCTTTTTAAAATGCAATAATTTTTTTATATGAAATCAAAATCAGTGTCGGTCCAAATTAGTCACAGCACTTTGCAATCTACATATAGAAACAAAAATTAAATCAGTTCGATCCAAATCAACAACATTTACTGCTCACATTTTGAAGGGAAAAAGCATAAGCTTGCATTTCTTTACTCAAGTGCGAATGTCAACCTTTCTTGTTTCTTTATTGATCAAGAAAACCACAAATGAGGTTCTATAGGACCAAAACATTAAAATTAGCTATTTACCATTAAAAGGAAATGGAAACATAATTAACATTAAGGAGCATACTTCCATTTTCCCTCAGAAAGCGCCTATCTAATCTATTATTTTTCTTTAAATATGTTATTTCTGATGACAATGGGTGGATCTCTTCACAAATACAATGTAGAAGTATTCCCTGCAAATCAAAAGATGGCACTATAAAAAGTACTAAAAAATAATTAGATTGGTATTATTTAGGTGACAAGCAAAATTAAAACGTAAATTATATTAGAAATGAAATAAAAGCATGCATTAAATAGAGAATATATATTTAACTAAAAATTAATCTATTGTGTTTCTCTAGTGCAACTAAAAAGGATAGCTTAAATATAATGGCTTAAATATCTTATTTTAAAAAACAGGCAACCTATGAACTTTGAGGTAATACATCTACATGTTTGGTAGGCCCACATATATTAACAAAGTTTGCAATTTTATTTTTGTTACAAAAATGGCTCTTAGGCTTATGTAAACAAGGTAAGTTTGACAAAAAAACAATAATCAAATAGTCATTGATAAATAGTTATGACACAAAATTTGTTATGTGCGATGTGTCAGGCAGATGACACAAAATTTGTTATGTGTATTTCTTAGGTAACTTTCTCGATTTTATTGGTTTTTCAGTTTTTTAGCTATTCTTTCCTTTTCTTTCTCTACTCCTACAGTTTTCTTGTGCATTTCAAAATATCCCTTTTGATCTTTTTTCAATGATAGAAACCAAGTCATAGTTAGAAATGGATTCTTTTAAAGATTTTTTCAAAAAATTTCATTGTGTGTTAGGAGTTTCAAATTCAGTAGCTTGTATCAATGTTTCTTCATATTTAGTATTCACTCTCAGTAGCTTTTGTTTTAATTTATACATGGACTTGGCTTCACGAATATATGGATTAGCTATAAGTACATACTTCTTTAATTCTCTCATAAATTGCATAGCCTAGGATTATCCCTTAAGTATTCAAGATGGATCAACGAATCAAAATATATGGATGGGTTGACCAAAATCAATAGCTTATATCAAAATGAAAAACCTATATCAAAACACATGAGTGGGTTCAATATAAAGTCAAGGATGATATACTGAATAACAGTAATAGGTTACTAAGTAGCTAAGAATGGGTGGGTGATTTGTAGTTTCTGTTTTTGGAAATAAAGAAAAACATCAGAGAGATTGAATTTTGATGTTTCCTAAATTGGCAATAGATCAGTATTGGCTAGAACTGATGTTGCTATTGTTGATGTGGTACAAATGTTTTTTCTATTATCGAATTCCTGATTAATTTGTGTATTTTGTTTAAAGTTGCTTAAAGTTTGAGTATTTTGTTTCTAATTATATTTCAAAATGTAAGCATATGAATATTATATTTTAAAGAATATCCGTATCATCATATTTGTTCATTTTTGATAATTTAATAAACTGTTTTTTTGATAATTTAATAAATAGTGGAATGAAAGAAAATTTAATTTAAATCAAATTGCTTATTTTTGTTTATTAATTTATTATAATTAGCGGGCATCCATTTGTATCTATTAATGTAGATATTTGATATCTAAAAATAACTTTTGATGTTGCCTATTTCATACTTCGAGTTAGATCAGCCTCTTTTATCGATACTTGTCTTTTTTAAACATCACATTTACAAAGACTTTACTACTGAAAACTGACTAAAGAGTTTTATTTTTTAGAGCTCAAAAGTAGCAAACAAAAGAGCAAAAAAGAAAAGTTTAACTGCACTTGCAGCTGCTAATGCTGATGATGAGAGGATGATTTGGATTAGAATCAGCGAACACCCAGGTGGACCAACTCCGTTGCTTCGTGATTTAAATATTGCAATAAGAAGATCTCCTCGAAAGTATGTTGAATACCCAATACGCACTACTCCTCGCAAAATTGGAAGCAACCTTGGCCACACTACAAAACGGATGCAGCCCCCTCCTCCTTCCACTAGCATCCAGTCAACACTACAAACCAGTTTCAGCCCCCTCCTTCCAGTAACTGCCTCGTCAACACAACAAACCAGATTCATCCCCCCTCCTTCCAGTAACAGCCCCTTCGACCGTACAAACACAGTACAGCCCCCTATCCGTCAACTACACCTCCAGCAAACTACAACCACCTCAGATTCCAGTACAAACGAACTTCAACCGGATTCTAGTGAAGGTCGTAGATTGACGCAACCTACAAAAAATAGAGGTAGAACGATGTTGAAATCATTAGCTATGATATCGGATGAGAAGCCGAAAGTTGAATTTAATGAACGCGTACAAGCAATAATTACTAATTCCAAACATTTGTCGTCATATATTGGTACTCTAGCAAGGGAGATGGTGCTTTTTACCATTAGCACATGGAGGAAAGTCAATGACGATTTGAGGGATGATCTGTGGACTTGTATACAAGTACTGATATTTGACTTGTATACCAGCTGTTGGCGATAACATGATAAAATCTGGTTTTCAATTGTATTTAATTTTATTGATTCAATGTTACTTATGTTAGAGTACCTATATTTCAAAGCAACATATTATATATCTATTGTAGTTCTCTCTATGTGCAATATGCATTATGCACATGTCTATGGTACAACATTGCCTTTTGCAATACTGTTAGAGACCAATCTACAAATTTTTTTTTTTGCATGCAGTCAAGATTCAAGTTGGATATAGTGTATAAGGATCACCTGTTAATGATAATAGGATAGCGATGGAAGGAGTCAAAATCAAGGTTAGTTGCAGCTATCAAAAAAGCGTCTCAAAATCCTGACTCTACCAATATTTTAGCAGGCCTAAAACTGTTAAATATGAAGAGCGCTGAAGAGTTGAATGCTTTTGTAAATGAAAAATTATCAGAAAAGTTTGAGGTGGTTATTTTTGTCTGATTGATTTTAACTGTTAAATATATTACATTTTCCTATATCATATTTATTGAATTGACATTATAGGCAACAAGCTAAAGATTCAAAAGTATTAGAGAAAAGAATAAACTTCCACACACCATGAGCGGAAAAGGTCATGCAAGATTGGAAGAAGAAATAGTAAAAAATATATTATTAAAGCAATTTTTATTTGTTATCACTTGTACATTCTTAAGCTGCTAATTAAGCTATTTTTGCAAAAAAAAAAGGAAAAGGCAACATCTAGTATCACTAGAGATGAATTGTGGTGCAAAGGCCACACTAGAAGAGATGGAAAACCTTCGAATTCAGTTATTGCCGAATGCATAGTAAGAATACGTTCAAATATACAATATAAGAAACTATTGCTATTATTAATGTAGTTTTAATTTTAATTTCTAAATATTGGTTGTTTTTGAATTTGTAGTCTAAGATAACAGAGCATCATAATGCCGCAAGTCAGGATTCTCAGGGAGGAACATCAGTTACTCAAGATGGCGTATCGAAGCTTTTTGGTTAGGAGCATGGAGGACGTGTAAGAGGGCTTGGTTTTGGGGTTGTGCCATCTCAGCTTCGTATTCGGGGTAACTCATTAGATGAAATACATGCATTGCGAAACCAAGTTAGTGGCTTGGAGACCAAAGTATAGGAACTTACTTCGATGTTGATGGTAAGTGTCAATTAGCAATTTATTTTAACGGCAATTTTTCCTATTTTCCTGTTAATTAGAAACCAAGTTTTGTCGGCAGCAGATGTGGCTATTGCCCTCAGTTTGCTACCAAATTCATTAATTTTAAAATTATACTCTAATTTATGTGGTTGTATAGCTATTTTTAGCTGACAGTTCGACTTTCCCATTAGTTTCATACGAGCAATATACAATGAACCATACCTGTAGTAAACCATCATCTGAAAGGGAATTGAACTGTTCTCAAATAAACGGCTTCCCACTTGTGCTAGTTTTATATGACCATAATCATATTTATTTTGTGCTAATTTTATATGACCTATGTATATACGATGAACCATACCCTGTATATAGCCTATATATTTTGGATCCTCCTTGCTCATTCAATCATTTTAAAATCACTCACGAAATTTTTCATATTTATATACCTCATAGGGGCAATATGTTTTAAATCAAAGGAGTGATAACAAATTTCTGGCCCTTTCAGAGCCAATGGTCAAAACAAGCATTTTCGACGATTTGCATTCACTTGTGATTTTGAAGGATTCAAACTTTCGAAATAAACTAAACCAATTAGAAGAATTCCAAAGAACCGGTAAACTGTTTAAAAATACGCGTTGATGCCAGGACACATGAAGTCAATTATGAGGTGACGTAGCGGATGTGTATTCATCATGGGTTCATTTGAATTTATCTAACGTGATAAATTTGATATTTGAAGTTTACAATGATTAATATTTGATTTGAAGATAGAATACAATGCTATGATACTTGTTGTGAACCAGCGGAAATCCATCCATTTCATAAGCGTCATTGTCAGTAGATGACGCTTATGTGATGGGAACATAATGTATAGAATGAAGTTATTTATAGTTAAGGTTTTTTTTTATAATTGAACTGATATATGTATTAATAGTTGAGTATAGTTTTCAGTCAGGAGCTAAAAGAATAGCAAGCAAGTAATGCGGGAAATCTAGCAACTCCTGATCCTAATACGCCTCAGGTACCCTTTTTTATTGGTATAATTGATAGAAAGATGTAACATTTCATGATCTACGGGATCGGAATATTGCTGTTAAAACACGTCAATTTTTTTTTGATAATGCAAGTTTAATTCTTTGGTGACATGTTTGGTGAACATTGAAATGCTTTTAATCGGAGCTATTAAATTTTAGGGTGATTTTAAGGACAGTAAATGGAGGGGGGTTGGGTACTGTTAAAAACACATTTCGAGGGGGGTTGGGTAAATTAAGAAATGGGTAAAATGAGCCCCTAATGTGGAACTGTCATGTATGGATACCAGATCTCCCTTAAATCTACAATGTTTGGAAAGAATTTCGAAACACTTTATTTTTACAGATTCAGAAATGCTAAGAAAGCACAACAAATTTAAGTTTTTTCATCCTCTTCTTCTTGCTTATGTCTTTCAACACTATTTCACTTTGAGATTACAAATTCAATGCTCTTATCTTTGAGGTCAATTCAAGAGATTGTTTGAATTGGTCTCCACAGTAAGAAGAGTAATCCTGTTGACTTCATAATAATTTGAAAATCGATTTTCTTTAACTCGCAGCACCAATTTGTTTGTTTAAATGATTGGTGAAAGCAAATAACGTGTTAAGAAAATATTGTCGCTTTGCCACTTCATCATATATCTAGAGTCCAAACTAACATATATGTGCTATAAAATGATCCAGAATTGGACTGTCTTAGATAGATTTAAAAAAAAATGGAAATAGAGTAATTAAACTGCAAGCAGGTTTTTATTTTTATTTTTATGGAAAAAAAAGGAGAGAGGGATACAACACGCTACATGTACAAAATGAAAAAAATATGCGATTGAGGTTTCTCCCAGACTTGATTATACAATGATAATAACCATGATCATACATCAATAATGCGCCTAAGTATTCCAAAAATGCAGGAATTAGCTGACTAAAACTGTAATGCACACAGTGCGTTCCTTGTTTTCTTAAGCCTGTATATCTTGACCTTCTGTTGATCATTTAAATGACCTCTGATGGTTTTTAGTAGAATATATAAGACCTGAATCGCTGTTGTCTGATTCTCCTTCTTTTGAATTCACTTGTCTTCAGTGATTTTGTTAATGAGTTACATCGCTGAGTGGCAGCACTGGGTAAATAATGAAATGCAAATACATTTCATTTACCTGTGAAGTAAATACATTTTAACCAAATCTGTTAATTATTGTCAACTGTTTCATTTTGGGCTTTTAAGTACAAGTTTTGTTCTCTTCAGTTCCCGAAAATAAGTCAAGAGTTGGATCCAAATCTGTTAATTTAACCATACTGCTTGTGTTCAAATTTTTATATGCTAAAACAGAAGAGAAAATGAATTAAGGTGGGATTACAAAGTCTTATAAATTATAGTATTAGTATGAAGTTGTGGCCAAAGGTATAACAACATTATGTGTTAATAATTTAGTGGCTTTCGTTTAACTTTGACCGTAAAAGGCAATCTGAAATATTTCGGCTGTTGAGATTTGGTACCCATATGGTCCCTGTATCTACACTGTACTATTGTGTTTAATTCTTCTTATTTTACATACTACATTATTCAATTAGTTTTGCATTGAGTTTTGCACTGGGTAAAGAGAGGAGTCATTTTTCTGTTCATTCACAATCTTGTTATACTGAACTTATTAAAATTACTTTTTTTTGCAGTCACACGGTGGAAGCAATAACTTGATAGTTCGATAGGCTAAACAAATTGTACAACAAACAGCTGAAAATGAAAAGCAAGCAGTTGAAAATGAGGGTAGAAAAACAGCTCAACAGTCTAAACAAATTGGAAAGAAACTGAAAATGATCAGGGTAGAAGATCAGTTCAACAGTCTAAAAAAATTGGAAAGAAAACTAAAAACAATCAGGACAGAAAAACAGTGCACGCTGAAGAAAATGAGGGCAGAAAATGTAAAATATTGAATTGGACAGACAAGTAGTTACAGAAGGAACATTGGTATCCACTGATCCAGAAGCTTTGGTGCACTTTAAAAAACTTGGATCGCAAGGTTGGAAAGTTTGGATTGATGCGGCGGTGGATGCAGAAGCTTTCTTGTGGAAGCCGAATTCCGAAATGACTACTATTGGAGAAGCTGCTGGATCGACTGTGGCTTGGAATAAAAATTACGTTGCCTTCAGCTAGAGTGCTTTCGTAGGGTATGCAACCTTTTGTAGACAAAACTTCCATCTTTCTTATGTATATTTTGGGTTAGATAATGTATGTATTTTGAAACGGTTATGTTTTTGTTTACGGGTTAAGTTGGTGATGTACTACGTACGTGTGTTTCATGTTGATCGAATATTATGTTAAGTAATATATATGAATGATTCCGTGTAGTAATAATGTAACGACCCGGATTTTTGATCGATTTATTTAAATATTTAGTATGGTTTTTAAATATTGAATTAGTAATATAAAAGAATTTTTATATTGAATTACCAATTAGTGATCAATATATGATTTATTTCGTATATATATATATAATTTTCGAAAGACGAGAACTGAAATAATTCCATTTGAATTTATAATGGATTCTGAGTGATTCAAATGGTTAATATGAATTTTAATTGAATTTGAAAGATAATGATAGTAATTTAATTTTAGAAATTTATTTGTTTTGAATTTAAATCATATTATTTTAATATGTTATTTTTATTGTTTGAATTAAATTATACAGTATATTTCGTTAAATTCAAAATAACGTTATAATCTGGAAACACCGGTCGTTAAGTTAGAATAGCGGTTCAGAATAAAGGACTGTGAGATATTTTAGTTTTTAATTAAAATAAAATTTAATCAACAGCCACCCTACCCTATGTTTAAAAGCAGCCGACCTAAATGTTTTCACTTCGCAGCTATTATCTTCCTCGAGCTCAAAAATATGTCTTCCATCTCTGATATCTTAGAAACAGGATTTTAATGTCCTGTACGTCTGTCCCTTGGTTCGCATCTATATATATTGGGACTCGCCTTCATTCTGCCTTCCCACGAAAACCAATCCGACTCTTCTTCACTCGTTTTCCCCTTTCCAATAAATCGAAAATTCTTTGATCTCGCATAGACTCCATTTCCGATCCTATAGCCTTCGCACCAAGGGCAGTTGAGTCTGGAACGCTCGCCAGTTAGGGAGCCAATTCGCGATGGCGTCTGAAGCTCGATACAGTGGAGGCACTCGCGATTTCAGGGGGGGTTTCGATGCTATGAACGGTGACGCGGGTATTGAGTTGAACTGCTGGAGTTCGACTTTTGATTGAGAGAACTTGGTCTGAAGACTTGGATCTGAAAGGGGTTGCGTTCTGATTTTTATAGATGGGTAAATGAAGTTGAACGGAGGGGTGCATAGACCGTGGGTCAGTGAAGTTTACAGACAGCGAAGATGGATGGAAGAATTGAATGACGTTTTGGGCTTTGCTCAGGGATGAAGTCGCAGTTTAGAAACTAATGGCCGGGGTTGTATTTTGAGGTTTTGGGGCCGACAGGTGGTTAGTGAACTTGTGAAAGTAGGAGCTGTAAATTGAGGGATGGTGATGGAGAAGTTGTTCGAACGGAAAATCCTACAGGGAAGGGGCTCGCTATTTCTGAAGAAAACAGAAATTGACTACAACGTGATCGATGAAATCTGGAAGTAGAGTTGGGCAGTTTTGAACTATTATAGTAGAAGTGGATCGAGTGAATTTTGAGTTTGATTCGAAATTGATCGAGTATGGGAACGACAGTAAGGTATACACATTCTTACAAAATTTATACATACATAGAATAGTTAATTTATTTGTTTTTTTTTTAGTAATTTAAATAAATGAATGTTTAATCGATTATTAAAAATATATAAACACATTACAGTGAATTCATTCGAGAAAACTCGAGTGGTAGCGACGACGATAAGAATTTAGATGGATATCCAGCAAATGAAAATCAGGTGAGTAAATCTCACTCACCTTTTATTTCTAATTATTTTTATTTCGTTAAAAATAATTGTCTGTTGCTTGTGTGAATGTTTTCTGGTTGTTTTATATATATTAGTTATTTAGGCTATATATATATATATTGGGTTGATTGATTGGTTGGATTCCCGCAGTCTCATTAGCGGATGCCCGCAGTTTCATAGCGGATGATTACCCTATACGCCCCACGCTATGATTAGTGGATGACCTTCTATACCGCGATATTCTGCCACGAAGCAGAATGGGTATTATTTATGTGCTAACATCTGTGGATGCAGGAAAACAGGTTGGAGGAATCCGACTGGATTCCTCAAAAATATATTATCTGTTGTGTTGTTTGTTGTTTGCTTGATTTCATATATTAATATATGACGTGTTAAAAATCAAATGATTGAAAAATGGAGTGATTTGATTGCTTTAAATATCACTGGGCCAAGTGTTAATATATTAAAATATCATGAGAAAGATATTTGAGGTTTAAAAGAAAATTCTATTTTTCAAATAGAATTTGAAATTCAAGTAGAATTTGAAAAGATAGAATTTCAAATGGAATATTGAAATAAAAATTTCAAAATAGAATTTTGAAATGAAAGTTCAAAATAGAACTTGAAATAGAATTTTTAAGTGGAAATTTAAATAGAATTTAAATATTAGAAAGGAGTTGGAATATTTGAAATTCAGAAGAAAATTCAAATAAGATTTGAAAAGGGATTTTTAAATATGTAAATAAAATTTGAGTATAACATTTGAATTTTAAAAGGGAGTTTAAATATTTGAATTTTTAGAGGAGATTGAATAGTAGAAATTCAAATAAGAAGTTCAAATAGAATTTGAATAGATGAAATTAGAATGGAAAATAGGATTTGAATTCAAGGAATTAAAATAAAATTTGAATTCAAAGGAATTCGAATAAAGGAATTCAAATAGAGATTTGAATGTAGAATTTCAAAATAAAATTTGAAATATAGAATTTCAAAGAAGAATTGAATAGAATTTGAAATATAGTATTTCAAAGAAGAATTCAAATGTGAAATTTGAATAGAGATTTGAATGGAATTTAAATATGAAATTTGAATTGAGATTTGAAATAAAAATTCGAGTATTGAATGTGAACATGGAATTGAATACAGAAATTCAAGTAGAAATTTGAATATGGGATTTCAAAATAGAATGTGAAATAAGCTTTGAAAATAGGATTTCAAAGTCGAATTGGAAATAGAATTTCAAATAGGATTTCAAAATAGGAAATCCAAACAGTTTTGAAAAGGACTTTGAATTCAAGGGAATTCAAATGGATTTGAGTGAAGAAATTCAAATGGCGTTAATAATGAGTTTGAATATTAGAATTCAAATGGGATTGGAGATGAATTTGAATATTAGAATTCAAATGGAAAAGGAAAAATGGAATTTGAATATAAGAGATTCAAATTGAATTCAAATAGGATTTGATCTATGGGATTTGAATATGAAATTCAAATGGGTTTTAAACTATGGGATTTTGAATATAGAATTTAAAAAGGAGTTTGAATATTTGAATTTCAATAGAATTCAAATATAGAAATTGGAATATAGAAGTTCAAATGGAATTTGAAACATTTAGAATTTCAAATAGAAATTTAAATGGAGTTTGGATATTTAAATTCAAGTATGAATTTCAAATATAGAAATTCAAAAAGGAGTTGAATTAAGGTGGAAATTAAATAGAGGATTTGAAATGGAATTCGAATAAAGGATTTGAAATGGAATTCGAATAAAGGATTTCAAATGGGATTTGAATACAGGATTTAAAACTATGGAATTTGAAATGTAAAGATTCAAATGGAATTTGAAATATATATGAATATATATATATTAGAATAGAGTTGAATTCATTTTTAGAAGTTTTAAAAAAGTTATTATATATATAAATATAATTAAAACGAACTCGCCGCAGCGCTGCAGTTCGTAAAATAGCGATTCGAACTTCAATTGAGTATACAGAACGCAATTGAAGTCGGAATTCTTTGAAACAAGAAACGTCAGGACCGGTTTGATAATAGTTTTCAAATGAAAGAGAAAAATCTGAATTTCGTCGTATAGATTTTGAGATATGTCAAAATCAAATTTTCAGAAAAACAGCGCCAGAACTATTTAACGACCATAATGGTTTATTTAATATTATAAAAGGATTTTAAGCAAATAAAATCCGAAGTTTTTATTTAGGAAATTCCAGAGTGAGTCGCAAAATATATGCGAATTCAAGTTGTGTAAATGAATATGATTTTTGAAATAGAAATCAGATTTTTGATTTATTGAATAGAGTTAACTAATTCGAATAGAAATTAGTTAATGAGATTTCGAATGAATATTGAACTTTAAATAAGTGAATTCGATTTGAGAATTTATATTCGAAATAGAAAAGAGAACTGGAATTGAAAATTTGAAATTCAATTTGGTCATGAACGAGTTAAATATTTTATTTGAACATGTTATGTTCAACAAAGAAGTGAAATAGACAAAAAGGCTAATTAAAGAATAATTGAGCGAAACCGAATTCAAACAATTCAAATTTGAATTCAAACGAATGGATTGAGTTGAATTGAATTGGAAACAGGTGAACAGGTGTTAAACAGATATGG
This sequence comes from Allium sativum, assembly GCA_030737875.1. NCBI lineage: Eukaryota > Viridiplantae > Streptophyta > Magnoliopsida > Asparagales > Amaryllidaceae > Allium > Allium sativum. The sequence continues at coordinate 464,419,004 of CM060924.1, read as the reverse complement.
GATAAAGTATATGAAGATTTAAATTTATGTGCTCGACAAAAAGGTACATGTTTAATTCATATATGAGGTTTTATGCGCCGTATCGGCAAGCCGCTTGGCTTTTTCTTTTTCTTTTTGAGGTTGGAAGATACCGGGAAGCTATTTGAAATTTCCCGATGCTCCCGATACAGGGGAGGTTATGGTGAAATTTTCCGGAAATTTAAGAAGTTAGAATATTTTTAAGATATTTTGATAATTTGAAATCATTGTATCGACGTATTGAATTCGATAGATAAGTAAATATAAAAATCGAATGTTGTAAACAAAAAGGGATAGAGATAAGGGATTGAAATTGTTTCAATTGCAAATAGAGAGATTTTCTAATATATAGAAATAAAAGAAGTTAATATTTGGAAACGTTTTCCAAATGGCATAAGAGCCAAGAATGATTATTGAAAATATTTGGCTAACAAATATTGATTGAGAAAATAGAGAAGTGGTTTAATTAATGAATATTAATTAAAGAGCCCAGTGATTTGTTTGATATGTTGGATGAACACTTGTTTTTATTCGATAGTTAAATCACAGACTATCGAAGTTTTGACCATCGTTGTCAATATGGAGAGACCGGTTGGATTATTATCCGAAGAACCACTCCGTATCGGCATAAGCGTTGCGAACCAAGTATGCTGAATATATTGAAGACGGAGTAAAGTGCAAGGGCTTTTTCTATTTATAGAAATAGTGCCTTCGGTTTCGTTCAATCCCAGAACGAACGTAAATGGACGAATGTCTGACAGAGTATTTCCAATGATCAAATGGGTTGGTCTGTATGAATATATATGGTTGCAACGGATTTATCCCTTAGCATAATATCCAGAATATTTGTGCAAACTCAACTAGTGATTAACGGATCTGACAATGTGGCATTCAAAGTGATTGTGCTATCAATGAATGGTAAGTATTCGTAGCCTCAGGCCTCAACAACCGGGAAAGGACAAAAATCGGGTAGGCAGCATGGCTATGTGGGTCGCACCCATTAGGGTGTATAATCACCTATCTAGAGAAATTCCTTTTGTTTCTAAATCTATCGATTCTGCCCATTCGGGAAACGGTGGTTTGAGTCCAACCGTTGGTGATATACATTCGATACACTCAAGCGAAATGAGTGGTCGGTCATGTGTGGGCCGGGTTGCAAGATGTTCTTGTTGAACTCAGTGTATTCCTCTCTAGAGATACACAGTCGGAAGGTGGTTCCATACCTTGTCATGTTGGAAATCCAATCTCCAATAAGCGCCATGCGGTTTTTGATTTTATACTATATATGTAGAGCGTGAGATGTAAGCGTTCTGCTATTTGGTTATTTACTTGATGTAGACATTATTATAATATCACTAGATTTTATATCAAAGTGTTTTGGGTTATAGTAAGGTAAAAACCGTCCGTGTTTATGTGTGGGCTGGTCTTACTATTATCTTTTCTTCCGAAAAGAGTTTTGAAAGTTTAACAAGTGATTGGAGTTTACTCACACCAGTCCCATGACTGACCCAAAGTTTGTTTTGTTTTGTTTTTCCTAAACTCTTGGGTGCCCAAATTTGTACGGGCAGTCAAGTGTTTCAGGCTTTTACAGATACACTTGAAGGAGCTTGAAGCAGGAGGCTTCAACGTTAGTTATTTAAAGTTACTTCCGCTGGATCAAATGTTATGTGTACTCTGATGATGGTATGTATATATGTACAAAACAGATTTGTATTTCAAAGCTTATGTTATATAATATATTTTATTCGTTCCGCTGTGAGTTTGTGATCTTCGTTTTTCTTCTATTCTAATATTTCTTTCTTTCTATTTCTCATCCTCTAACTTCTTTCTAATAATGAGTCGTATTTCTGTGTTATTTGGGTTGGACGTGTGTTGTATTTAATCAACTCAGATAGCTCGGATTTGCGGGCCTTTACAGTTGGTATCGGAGCCAGGTTGAGCGAATACCTAGGCTTGTGTGGCATGTGCTCATTAGAGATAGGGTCAGTAGTACCCTAGAATGAGTTGGGTGTATAGATACGAGAGAGCGTATTTGTTAATTGATATAAAAGTTGTTTTATATTGTGTTGGCTAGTCTGTTGAGTGGTTTATGAATTCTGGTCGAATCGTGGGACGCCACGAAGTCGATAGGAATTTCTAAACGCTTGAACAGAAGATTGAACATGATATTGTTTTTAAGTGGGTAGATGAAATAATTTTACCCAAATTTCTATTTTGATATAAAAAGGAATAATTTTCTGAAATTATTATATTATATATGGATGTGTTGATTGATATCATTATAATCAGATAAGATTATAAAAATTGAAATGGTTATTTATAACTGAATTTGTATATGAATGAAGTATATACAAATGAGATGAATTAGAATTAAATTCAAACCAGAATTTGGAATTTAAAATCCTGGGAAGTTGAAAAATATTTTTCAAAGTATATTAAAATAATATAGATTTGTTTTAGAAGGATTTGAAAGAAAATCATTTTAGATTGGATTTTAAAATTTTTTAAAGCACTGAACTCACTTCAGTGGCTGGGAAATAATTCTGATGATGATTGCAACATCATCAGTGTTCATTTCCGAGTTTCTAAGTGATAGGTTGCTACCTTAGAAAGTTTTTGATGGAAATTTGTTTTGAAAGAAACAAGTGGTTTGAAAATTCAAATGTTTTGAATTTGAAATGAAAATAAATATATGTATATATTTATGGGATTTCAAAAGAATTTGAAAAGAAAAACCCAGGGATTTAAATTCTGGAATTGAAATTTAAATTAAGCTAGTTAAATGGATTGAAGTGAATGAATTAACTAGAATCAACTTGAATAAATTAATGAAATACAGATTGGATGTAAATGTGTTGATTGTGGATTATCCAAATCAAATGTGTGAAAACCAAAAGTTTTGGTTGGAGCTAATTTGTTGAAATATGAAGAGGTGAGTTTCAACATAAAGGAGTTTTGAAAAGTTAATGAGTTTATAGTATTTTTCCTACCTTAGCAATTTCGGGGACGAAATTATTTTAAGGGGGGAAGAATGTAACAACCCGGATTTTTGATCGATTTATTTAAATATTTAGTATGGTTTTTAAATATTGAATTAGTAATATAAAAGAATTTTTATATTGAATTACCAATTAGTGATCAATATATGATTTATTTCGTATATATATATAATTTTCGAAAGACGAGAACTGAAATAATTCCATTTGAATTTATAATGGATTCTGAGTGATTCAAATGGTTAATATGAATTTTAATTGAATTTGAAAGATAATGATAGTAATTTAATTTTAGAAATTTATTTGTTTTGAATTTAAATCATATTATTTTAATATGTTATTTTTATTGTTTGAATTAAATTATACAGTATATTTCGTTAAATTCAAAATAACGTTATAATCTGGAAACACCGGTCGTTAAGTTAGAATAGCGGTTCAGAATAAAGGACTGTGAGATATTTTAGTTTTTAATTAAAATAAAATTTAATCAACAGCCACCCTACCCTATGTTTAAAAGCAGCCGACCTAAATGTTTTCACTTCGCAGCTATTATCTTCCTCGAGCTCAAAAATATGTCTTCCATCTCTGATATCTTAGAAACAGGATTTTAATGTCCTGTACGTCTGTCCCTTGGTTCGCATCTATATATATTGGGACTCGCCTTCATTCTGCCTTCCCACGAAAACCAATCCGACTCTTCTTCACTCGTTTTCCCCTTTCCAATAAATCGAAAATTCTTTGATCTCGCATAGACTCCATTTCCGATCCTATAGCCTTCGCACCAAGGGCAGTTGAGTCTGGAATGCTCGCCAGTTAGGGAGCCAATTCGCGATGGCGTCTGAAGCTCGATACAGTGGAGGCACTCGCGATTTCAGGGGGGGTTTCGATGCTATGAACGGTGACGCGGGTATTGAGTTGAACTGCTGGAGTTCGACTTTTGATTGAGAGAACTTGGTCTGAAGACTTGGATCTGAAAGGGGTTGCGTTCTGATTTTTATAGATGGGTAAATGAAGTTGAACGGAGGGGTGCATAGACCGTGGGTCAGTGAAGTTTACAGACAGCGAAGATGGATGGAAGAATTGAATGACGTTTTGGGCTTTGCTCAGGGATGAAGTCGCAGTTTAGAAACTAATGGCCGGGGTTGTATTTTGAGGTTTTGGGGCCGACAGGTGGTTAGTGAACTTGTGAAAGGAGGAGCTGTAAATTGAGGGATGGTGATGGAGAAGTTGTTCGAACGGAAAATCCTACAGGGAAGGGGCTCGCTATTTCTGAAGAAAACAGAAATTGACTACAACGTGATCGATGAAATCTGGAAGTAGAGTTGGGCAGTTTTGAACTATTATAGTAGAAGTGGATCGAGTGAATTTTGAGTTTGATTCGAAATTGATCGAGTATGGGAACGACAGTAAGGTATACACATTCTTACAAAATTTATACATACATAGAATAGTTAATTTATTTGTTTTTTTTTTAGTAATTTAAATAAATAAATGTTTAATCGATTATTAAAAATATATAAACACATTACAGTGAATTCATTCGAGAAATCTCGAGTGGTAGCGACGACGATAAGAATTTAGATGGATATCCAGCAAATGAAAATCAGGTGAGTAAATCTCACTCACCTTTTATTTCTAATTATTTTTATTTCGTTAAAAATAATTGTCTGTTGCTTGTGTGAATGTTTTCTGGTTGTTTTATATATATTAGTTATTTAGGCTATATATATATATATTGGGTTGATTGATTGGTTGGATTCCCGCAGTCTCATTAGCGGATGCCCGCAGTTTCATAGCGGATGATTACCCTATACGCCCCACGCTATGATTAGTGGATGACCTTCTATACCGCGATATTCTGCCACGAAGCAGAATGGGTATTATTTATGTGCTAACATCTGTGGATGCAGGAAAACAGGTTGGAGGAATCCGACTGGATTCCTCAAAAATATATTATCTGTTGTGTTGTTTGTTGTTTGCTTGATTTCATATATTAATATATGACGTGTTAAAAATCAAATGATTGAAAAATGGAGTGATTTGATTGCTTTAAATATCACTGGGCCAAGTGTTAATATATTAAAATATCATGAGAAAGATATTTGAGGTTTAAAAGAAAATTCTATTTTTCAAATAGAATTTGAAATTCAAGTAGAATTTGAAAAGATAGAATTTCAAATGGAATATTGAAATAAAAATTTCAAAATAGAATTTTGAAATGAAAGTTCAAAATAGAACTTGAAATAGAATTTTTAAGTGGAAATTTAAATAGAATTTAAATATTAGAAAGGAGTTGGAATATTTGAAATTCAGAAGAAAATTCAAATAAGATTTGAAATGGGATTTTTAAATATGTAAATAAAATTTGAGTATAACATTTGAATTTTAAAAGGGAGTTTAAATATTTGAATTTTTAGAGGAGATTGAATAGTAGAAATTCAAATAAGAAGTTCAAATAGAATTTGAATAGATGAAATTAGAATGGAAAATAGGATTTGAATTCAAGGAATTAAAATAAAATTTGAATTCAAAGGAATTCGAATAAAGGAATTCAAATAGAGATTTGAATGTAGAATTTCAAAATAAAATTTGAAATATAGAATTTCAAAGAAGAATTGAATAGAATTTGAAATATAGTATTTCAAAGAAGAATTCAAATGTGAAATTTGAATAGAGATTTGAATGGAATTTAAATATGAAATTTGAATTGAGATTTGAAATAAAAATTCGAGTATTGAATGTGAACATGGAATTGAATACAGAAATTCAAGTAGAAATTTGAATATGGGATTTCAAAATAGAATGTGAAATAAGCTTTGAAAATAGGATTTCAAAGTCGAATTGGAAATAGAATTTCAAATAGGATTTCAAAATAGGAAATCCAAACGGTTTTGAAAAGGACTTTGAATTCAAGGGAATTCAAATGGATTTGAGTGAAGAAATTCAAATGGCGTTAATAATGAGTTTGAATATTAGAATTCAAATGGGATTGGAGATGAATTTGAATATTAGAATTCAAATGGAAAAGGAAAAATGGAATTTGAATATAAGAGATTCAAATTGAATTCAAATAGGATTTGATCTATGGGATTTGAATATGAAATTCAAATGGGTTTTAAACTATGGGATTTTGAATATAGAATTTAAAATGGAGTTTGAATATTTGAATTTCAATAGAATTCAAATATAGAAATTGGAATATAGAAGTTCAAATGGAATTTGAAACATTTAGAATTTCAAATAGAAATTTAAATGGAGTTTGGATATTTAAATTCAAGTATGAATTTCAAATATAGAAATTCAAAAAGGAGTTGAATTAAGGTGGAAATTAAATAGAGGATTTGAAATGGAATTCGAATAAAGGATTTGAAATGGAATTCGAATAAAGGATTTCAAATGGGATTTGAATACAGGATTTAAAACTATGGAATTTGAAATGTAAAGATTCAAATGGAATTTGAAATATATATGAATATATATATATTAGAATAGAGTTGAATTCATTTTTAGAAGTTTTAAAAAAGTTATTATATATATAAATATAATTAAAACGAACTCGCCGCAGCGCTGCAGTTCTTAAAATAGCGATTCGAACTTCAATTGAGTATACAGAACGCAATTGAAGTCGGAATTCTTTGAAACAAGAAACGTCAGGACCGGTTTGATAATAGTTTTCAAATGAAAGAGAAAAATCTGAATTTCGTCGTATAGATTTTGAGATATGTCAAAATCAAATTTTCAGAAAAACAGCGCCAGAACTATTTAACGACCATAATGGTTTATTTAATATTATAAAAGGATTTTAAGCAAATAAAATCCGAAGTTTTTATTTAGGAAATTCCAGAGTGAGTCGCAAAATATATGCGAATTCAAGTTGTGTAAATGAATATGATTTTTGAAATAGAAATCAGATTTTTGATTTATTGAATAGAGTTAACTAATTCGAATAGAAATTAGTTAATGAGATTTCGAATGAATATTGAACTTTAAATAAGTGAATTCGATTTGAGAATTTATATTCGAAATAGAAAAGAGAACTGGAATTGAAAATTTGAAATTCAATTTGGTCATGAACGAGTTAAATATTTTATTTGAACATGTTATGTTCAACAAAGAAGTGAAATAGACAAAAAGGCTAATTAAAGAATAATTGAGCGAAACCGAATTCAAACAATTCAAATTTGAATTCAAACGAATGGATTGAGTTGAATTGAATTGGAAACAGGTGAACAGGTGTTAAACAGATATGGGATAAAGTATATGAAGATTTAAATTTATGTGCTCGACAAAAAGGTACATGTTTAATTCATATATGAGGTTTTATGCGCCGTATCGGCAAGCCGCTTGGCTTTTTCTTTTTCTTTTTGAGGTTGGAAGATACCGGGAAGCTATTTGAAATTTCCCGATGCTCCCGATACAGGGGAGGTTATGGCGAAATTTTCCGGAAATTTAAGAAGTTAGAATATTTTTAAGATATTTTGATAATTTGAAATCATTGTATCGACGTATTGAATTCGATAGATAAGTAAATATAAAAATCGAATGTTGTAAACAAAAAGGGATAGAGATAAGGGATTGAAATTGTTTCAATTGCAAATAGAGAGATTTTCTAATATATAGAAATAAAAGAAGTTAATATTTGGAAACGTTTTCCAAATGGCATAAGAGCCAAGAATGATTATTGAAAATATTTGGCTAACAAATATTGATTGAGAAAATAGAGAAGTGGTTTAATTAATGAATATTAATTAAAGAGCCCAGTGATTTGTTTGATATGTTGGATGAACACTTGTTTTTATTCGATAGTTAAATCACAGACTATCGAAGTTTTGACCATCGTTGTCAATATGGAGAGACCGGTTGGATTATTATCCGAAGAACCACTCCGTATCGGCATAAGCGTTGCGAACCAAGTATGCTGAATATATTGAAGACGGAGTAAAGTGCAAGGGCTTTTTCTATTTATAGAAATAGTGCCTTCGGTTTCGTTCAATCCCAGAACGAACGTAAATGGACGAATGTCTGACAGAGTATTTCCAATGATCAAATGGGTTGGTCTGTATGAATATATATGGTTGCAACGGATTTATCCCTTAGCATAATATCCAGAATATTTGTGCAAACTCAACTAGTGATTAACGGATCTGACAATGTGGCATTCAAAGTGATTGTGCTATCAATGAATGGTAAGTATTCGTAGCCTCAGGCCTCAACAACCGGGAAAGGACAAAAATCGGGCAAGCAGCATGGCTATGTGGGTCGCACCCATTAGGGTGTATAATCACCTATCTAGAGAAATTCCTTTTGTTTCTAAATCTATCGATTCTGCCCATTCGGGAAACGGTGGTTTGAGTCCAACCGTTGGTGATATACATTCGATACACTCAAGCGAAATGAGTGGTCGGTCATGTGTGGGCCGGGTTGCAAGATGTTCTTGTTGAACTCAGTGTATTCCTCTCTAGAGATACACAGTCGGAAGGTGGTTCCATACCTTGTCATGTTGGAAATCCAATCTCCAATAAGCGCCATGCGGTTTTTGATTTTATACTATATATGTAGAGCGTGAGATGTAAGCGTTCTGCTATTTGGTTATTTACTTGATGTAGACATTATTATAATATCACTAGATTTTATATCAAAGTGTTTTGGGTTATAGTAAGGTAAAAACCGTCCGTGTTTATGTGTGGGCTGGTCTTACTATTATCTTTTCTTCCGAAAAGAGCTTTGAAAGTTAAACAAGTGATTGGAGTTTACTCACACCAGTCCCATGACTGACCCAGAGTTTGTTTTGTTTTGTTTTTCCTAAACTCTTGGGTGCCCAAATTTGTACGGGCAGTCAAGTGTTTCAGGCTTTTACAGATACACTTGAAGGAGCTTGAAGCAGGAGGCTTCAACGTTAGTTATTTAAAGTTACTTCCGCTGGATCAAATGTTATGTGTACTCTGATGATGGTATGTATATATGTACAAAACAGATTTGTATTTCAAAGCTTATGTTATATAATATATTTTATTCGTTCCGCTGTGAGTTTGTGATCTTCGTTTTTCTTCTATTCTAATATTTCTTTCTTTCTATTTCTCATCCTCTAACTTCTTTCTAATAATGAGTCGTATTTCTGTGTTATTTGGGTTGGACGTGTGTTGTATTTAATCAACTCAGATAGCTCGGATTTGCGGGCCTTTACAAATAATATTTGTTGCATTGAAATGTGAATCATATTATTATTAATATATATGAATTTGTTTTACTAGTCAGGTCTATGTAAATTACAACAGAAAAAAAAGTTGTAATAAGCCATATTACAATGGTGAAAAATGTTGTAATATCATGGAAGTCACAACAATGTAAAAATGTTGTAGTGTTAAGGAACTCACAACGGTGTAAAAATGTTGTTATATCTATGATCTCACGATATTACAATATCTACAACAATGGGGATAAAAGATGTTATACAGTTTATTACAACGGTGACAAAAGTTGTTATACATATGCTTTTACTTTACTATAGTATGTACAACAACGGAGAACTAGAGTTGTAATAAAATTTATTATAACAGTATATAACTGTTGTTAAATAACCCAATTACAACGGTGTTGCAACGGTGCAGAAAAGTTGTAAAAGATTTTAATATATTACAACTTCTGCATACACAACGGTGGATGCACCGTTGTAAAATGATATTACAACGGTTTTACACCATTGTTATAGGGTCAATTTGTTGTAGTGGTAATCTCCCTGTGTGGAGTTAAGTGATTTCCTTGGCAACTGGTTTGGTTTTGTTTTCCTACAGTCGTCTTAGGGAATTAGTAAAGTAAAGTTACACTCTTGTGGTGCCTGGGTAGTGGTTGGTCCAATTTAAAAATCGTTTGTGGTGGTTGGTCCACCTTAAAAACCTATAGTTGTGGTTAGACAAACTATCTATCTCCTGTAATAATGTGTTTATTATTTGTTATAATAAAAGGTGTTACGAATCATTTTAAAAACCAGTCGGTCCTAAAAAAAATGTAACATAAGAGCTAAAATACACAATTCAACTAAATAATGGCATTATTATTCATAAATCGCTGCTACAGTTAAGAAGAAAATGGTATCATTTTTCTTTAGTTACAGCAACAAGAACAATATCGTACTATAGCATTATTAGAAAATAGTTTTTAAAAGCCACCATTAATTTATAAAGTACCATGTACAAAATGCTATTACACAATGTTTATAAGAATATACTATTTAAATCATAATATATGTTATTCTACTTTAGGATAACATTTTGAACTAAAATCTATACACTTCATCATATAAAAATGCCACAACAATATACATAAAATGAAACCAATAACCAAATACTACACAAAAAATATGTTGAATATTATCATATATTATCCTTCCTTCTATGAACTCTTTATATGATACTATATGGTTTAAATAATGGATATTATCTTCTTCTTCCTCAATTTGAAATTGCTTTTCTAGAAGCACGTCAAAATTTCTTTTGCCACTACCACCAGAACCATCCATTTTCAGCCATAGTTGTCACCATCAATGTCATCGTTTTCAAATCCCTAATGATTTTATATAATCCTAACCACCCCTCCATCAACGACATTGATTGTATATCGTCACCAATGATAAATACTACCCACTCATTTCATAAGACATGATGAAATAACATGGAGAGATTTTCAGCAAACATAAAATGTAATATTTTATTGTTTCAGTAACTGAATTTATTAAGTGAAAATTTAGCAAGTCAAATCTAAGTGTAAAATAGTGCTGCTAAATTTGAAAACAACATCCTACGTGGTGCTTGTGTTAATGAACTTGGTTGCAACCGTATATTATACATCTATGCCCGACATGGTGCTATAATGAGGTGTAATTTATATTCTCTATTGAGAGTTTTTCAACCTACGTCGTGATATTGAGTAGTTGTGGATGGACCATTGTAAAGTTTGATGTTAGCAGCTGAATCAATCTACTTCACTCTTTTTTTTTCCTTTGTAAAGTGACATGGCTATTATAAAACCTGTTTTTCTATACAAAATATATTTTGTCTATAGAAAAAGTAAAATAAAGTAATACCAAAAAATTAATGGAAATTTAATTAGAAAACTTAATCTAGATAAAGCAATGGCTAAAATGAATTTTTAATAGATGTTCAATTCTGACTATGGAATTTGCACCATTGCGTTTTTTGGTGATTTTTAGGACAATTTTCACATGTAAAACCATGAAATCATAGCCAGTGCAAAGAAGCTATATTACTGTATTAAATAATTAAATTATAATATCAATTCTAAACAACATGTTGAATTAAGAGCACAACATTTGATGAAATATTGATTGAACCGAACTTCTTTTATCTTAAAAATGTAAGGAATTTATACACTTGCTTCAAAGATCTTGTAATTGCTATAATTTTTTTTACTAATATATTTGTTATCAATACAAGTACCATTGTCTAATTTGTTAAGATACTTCGACATGTTGCAAGACGTAATAGGTTTGAATCTTGCTTTATAGGATTTAATCCACATATCATGTGGTATGGTATATACAACTAGGCTTTTATATAAGTACCTGATTTTTGAAAAAAGACAAATATTTGTCATCATAGGCTAAACATTATTATTTCATCAAAAATAATTACAATTAGTTAAATTCTAATATTAAGTGAATTAACTTCACATTTCGATTAAAAAATTTAAGTATATTGATTAATGGGTTCTAGTGATCTAACTAGTTGAAAGTCGCAACCTCTAACTTTACATCCGCTTCTATGTAACATTGAATCTTTAAAACAATCATACATGCACATAAGCAAAATTAGATTATCTTAATTTCTATTGTAGCAACCGCCAGCCGTTGAGTATAACGTTAGTGTAGAGAAGGGATTGGAATGAGCTGGGGTACATGATCCAAACCCTATATATTAAAACTATTTTTGGTCCGTTTGGACCAGTTTAATTGGACTATCGGAGTGGATAAACCCACGACCAGTTCTTCAAAGCACTAGGTCTTGGATGGAGTCGGGGAATGGTAGACCGGCCTGAACTCGACCTGTACTATTGAGATTTTATGAGATCACTTTATTGATATAATGTTGATTTGTTAATTTACTTAGATATATGTGATTACTACTTGGATATTATAATGTTTCAACCGGTAAGCTATAAAATTTTAATAGTATTAATTTACGACATTAGGAATTACATAATAGCTGATGTATTTTTTTCCATAATTGTTTATTGTACAAGTAATTCTTATTTTCTTCCTTTATCATTTTAAATAAATTGTTATTTGTATTTAATATATTATTTGACGATAACAAATATAAATAAGCGAATGTACAGTGGAACATAATTCTAAATTACTTATAGAGCTTTACCGTATTTTACTGTGGGATGGGTCTTCCCTGACTTGCATAGATTTTGGATTACCGGTAAAATTCCAAATTCGCAATGGGTATGCGATACGACTCTAGGGTGAGATCTAAAAACACAAGGGTGTGTTTAGGGTATATAAAACCAACCCTAACATGTTCCATTATAATAAGTGCCCGCGTTCCACCCTGTTCCATTGTCATCCTTAGTAATGCCTGTGTTCCATCGCTTTTGTTTGTTCTTTTAACTTTTTTTTAAATAATACCAATTACATTCCATTAGCTTGTTGCTACATTGTATAGATTTGAGAAATTTTGTAGATTTTCCTAGTTTATTTTTGTTTTTGGCAATGCAAAACGATAGGCAGTTTTAGTATTTCTTACTTAGATGCAATTTTCCCATTTAAATTGTTTACTTAAACCATAGTATGTATTAGTATTACTAGTCTTAACTAGTATATACTAAACTAACACATCAATATATGTTAGAACGACAATATGAAAATTTGGAACATGTAATGTTTCAAATTAAAATCGAAATGCCTAACCACTAAACTAATTCGCTCATCCAAATGCAATTTCATATTTGCGTGAAAGCTCTAGGATGCATCCGTTGATAACAAATTAATCTTGAAAAAGCTAGGGATGGGTATAAACCGTATCGCAATTTGGAAGCCGTCTAGACTGGACCGTTATATTAATAATAATCGTTATCACAAAGTAAAAAAAATATAGTTTCAGTATATGAGTTTTCAAATTTTTTTTTGGATAACACTCTGTGTTTTAAACTCTAAGTGACACAACATCAAACAATCGTAAACTGATTATTAATGGAAGTAATTTACTTATTTCATATTTAATACACGTTCAACCAGATTGAGCAAAAGTCAGACTGTATTACAACAAAACCGAACCGAAAGCGAGCCGTTTGAAGGGTTAGTATAATGATTTGTATTTTTGATTAATCATTTGATGCGATGCAGAAGCGGTTTGGACTCCGAACTGCACAAGACCGAATCGTGTCCACCTCTAGAAAAAAGTATCCACCGGGAATTACACCGATTTAACCTAAGTAAGACTAAGACGTGCATGACTGTTATGTCAGCTTTTAGTAAATGGCCTATTAACGGGCAAAAAACAGCATTTGCACATAAAACAACGGTTTGGTCTGATGTGACTAGGGGTGAGCGTTTGGTCGACTCGGTTGGTTTTGAGGTTAAATAACTCAAACCGAATTGAAACCAAATTGTTTCCAAACCGAACCGAGCCGAAGCAAATTAATTTCGGTTAGTTCGGTCAGTAACTAATTTAACCAAATTTGAATGATATATTATTATTTAAATGATGAATTCACTCAAAGTAAAACATAAATTCATGGTCAGAGAAATTTTATGTAGTAAATTTTAAGTTTATAATGAAATCTGACATATTTGCAACATATGCCTTTGTATTTTATTACTAAACTAATTATTTAAAGTGCTACAACACCATAAAATTAGTTAATAGATTTAAAGTTCGGTTAAACCAATAATAAAAAAATTATTTTACAAACCGAATTCAAATCGAATTAGTTTTAAAACTGAACTAAACCGACCGATATAAACTGTTTTGGTCGGTTAATTCGATTTAAACCGAATATTAATATTGCTCACCCCAAGATGTAACTAATATGAATTTGAATTAATTTCTACCTTATTTTGAATTTTCTGATTCATTTTACAATTTTCTTTCCCTTTTTTTTGTAAATAGTTTATAATACTTATTATCCAATATTACACATAATCTATGATATCAAATCAATAAAATACTGTGGTAAATAAGTCGCAAACACCTGTATTAGCAACCATGTAAGTAGTTAATTACTAATATGAATTTGTCTTTTTTCTACTTGTCGCTTGCTTGTGATTAGAATTGATGACCGGATTAACACAAGAATGATTGCCTTCATATTTTCTAACTTCCCACATTCCCGTCAATGATTTTTTTGGGACAATAGCATGTATTCTCCACTTGCAATTGTTATCGACATTACGAATTGCAGTGTATTCTTTTTTGTGGGATTTTACAGGTTTAAAAGAGACATAATTCTTTATAGACCACTCACTAAGTTGTTGAATAAGCACTTCCTTGGTTTGAAACTGCATTCCCACGTGAAAGCCCGAATCAACACAATCTGCAATAAATGCGTGTCTAATAGGAGCTACATTTTGAATCAACGAAGCTGCCATAATTTGTGCACTACATAAATCATCTGTCAAAGGCATCTCAAATTCCATTTGTCCATTGTTATCGTCTTCATCTTCTTGCACAAACGATGCTTCATTATTTTCGTTTTCACTCACATTACCAATTCCAAACTCAAGCAGATCATTGTTAGCTTCCATATTTTCCACCCATGCTATATCATTATTCATTGATGCAATTTGTATGCTATCAATATGTGGTGAGCTACAACCTACACCATCATTTGTCCATCTAGAGCTTGAACCACCCGCATGCACCGTAAAACTGTTTAAAAAAGGATGAGATCAGAAAACTATGAATTTTAATTACGCAAATGTAAAATTTACAAACTTACTTTGTATTCATGAATGGAGGAAATATTGGACTTGGATCGCTTTGATGAGCACAACTCGGAATAGTTCCAATATTTTGAGTAGAATGTTGGTTTAAATTAGTATCAACTGCCTCTTCATAATGTCTTAGCTGCTCTTTTATTACGAATAACTCAATAACTTTCATACTAACCGAAAACATTGCATCGACATCTTCATCATCATTTACATCGATAGCAGAAGACCCAAAATCCGTCACCCACTTGCTTTCTAATCGTACATCGTACTTTTGTGAATCAATTTTTGTAACCCTATACACCATTTCCTTTAATATATGGTAGGAGCTAAAAATTTTGATCTTTGAACCTTTTTGTTTGCCACCAACATACATCGGCATTTTATTTCCTTTAAAGTTCAACTTCCCATCAAAATAGCAGATAATAGGAATAAAATCCGACATAGTCTGCAATGAAAAATTTGCAAGGCATAAGGATACTTAATTGTTAAACAAATATTAGTAACATAAGAAAGCATAAAAAAACTAAACCTAGGTTTGAATGAAATTGAGAAAAATAAGAATTTGAGATAGGGTTTGAGTTTAAACTAAATCAATACATTCAAATTGATGTGCAATTGCTGATAGAAGTAACCCAATCAATAAACCTTGCTTGTTTTGGGTTTTTTTGGAGCTAGTGGAAGAATGGTACGAACTGGTACTTTTTTCTCAAAATAGTAAAAACCAGAATGACAGAGAGTAGCAGAGAATAGCAGGAAACAGGTAGGGTTTGGGAAAAACTTATAACGGGCGCACTTGGGAAGTGCGCTCGTTATAATTTTAAGGTGCGCACTTGAGAAGTGCGCCCGTTATAATTTTAAGAGGTGCACTTGTCAAGCTTTTTCTGGGAGTATGGCATGGGTTACTTCAGCGACGTAGCGCCTGGTGCTCGGATATTGACTTGAGGCATTTTCTCTACCCCTTCTTACCATGCAAAAACAAAGTCATCTTGCGTCCTTGAACCGATAACCATCTTTCGGCTGCGCCCCTGATTAATTTTTTTGAATTTTTTGCCACCTCATTGCCGAAGTGGAAAAAATTAGTCAATTTCTGCTAATACTTTTTAAACTGGCTTATTTGTACTATATGTTTTAAAAATTAGCCTATTTTGAAAATTTGTCCATATTAATATTGCTCACCCCAAGATGTATCTAATATGAATTTGAGGTAATTTCTACCTTATTTTGAATTTTCTGAGTTATTTTACAATTTTCTTACCTTTTTTTTTTTTTGGTAAATAGTTAATAATACTTATTATCCAATATTACACGTAATCTATGATATCAAATCAATAAAATACCGTGGTAAATAAATTGCAAATACCTGTATTAGCAACCGGGTAAATAGTTAATTAATAATATGAAGTAGTATTATTTTACAATTTTGTATAGCACATCATTTCCTATAGGGGGAGAGAGAGTGTGTCTTTGAGATATCAGAAAATGCTAGAATTTGCTGTATTATCAACCATGGCAAGAAGTTGCAAATACAAGTCCAGAATCCGGATAGCACATCCAGTACAGGTCCTTAATTCAGCATCTGTTGGCACAGTTAGTTTCCTATGTACTGATTCATGCTTATCAAGGCAGAAAAAGACTACAATGCACCATTAACATGTGTTATATCTATTGTTAAATAATCACAAAATGAGGACTGTGTATCGTTAGGTAAGGTAGAATAGATCCGAAAACTCATGTTATTGTATGTAATATATCAAAGCTGCAGACTGCAGTGAGGAAGAAGGAAAGTGTGAGTGTAGACTACAGAAGGGTAGCTAGGGACAAAACACATCAGGTCAGGAGGATTGGCAAGAGGCCTGGTCTTTAAATTTTAGCTGAAGCAGGAGGGATTCATGCATGTGAAACTGCATGGTGATTTCCTCCTTGCCATGTTAATCAGGTCACGTACCTCCTTTCATTCATAGTCCTCGAGATTCCACTGTCTACTGCTGCTTGTTCTGCCATTTTCCCACTCCTTATTGTACCTTCCTTTCTCAGTTTGATCACTGTTTTGTTATTGACTGCTTTCTTTGGACTTTCTTTCTTTCTTTGGACTCATCGGCTGCCTTTGGAATTATGAACAAAATTTAAATTGCCACTGTGGCATTTATTGTTTTCTAATCAAAATGGTCGGTTTGGACAACAGTAGTGATGGTTGTGGGACTTGGAGGATGCTACAACAACCGGCATTGCACGTGTTTGAACTCCAATTAACATAGGATGGATAAATGTAAAGCCAGATAATGCTATTTTTATGTGGGAAGAAGAAAATATGAAACAACTATAAAGAAAATTATTGTAAATCAACTAAGCTCCGTACGGAAATTTGTATTTTTTGGAATCTAATGGGTTTGAATGCTGTTATGTAAGCACTGTGATAACCTTGCATCTATGTTCTTCTGTAATTTTCAATCCATTAAATCCAAACGTGTTGAATATCCACCTTTTATTCTAAAATAACTAGTAATAAAGCAAACGGTGTTCTGAAGACGTCATCTTGGCATAAGATGTTATATATGGCCTTTTGTACACGGGCCGAGCCCATTCGTTTCTCTTTGCATCAATGTGCAGTATCATCCCAAACAGTTCTTTACCCTTCGTTTCTCTTTGCCTCATCAAGAATTCCTCAGAACACTGATTCTTCATCAGCATTCTTGGTTATTTTTCGTTCAAGATTCAGATCCTCCGATCTCTCATCACAACCAGAGTTGTACGGAAGCTGGCTGCAGAATCCTTTCGCTGAAATTCTGCCATTCAAGCCTCCTGGTTCTGATCATCTTATCTTTTTTGGTAAAGTTTCACACATTTCCCCATGGCTGAAAATAATGAAATTGTTAGTTCAGCAACATCAAGAATTGACACTGGTAAGATCTCATCATCAGCAATTACATTGGTTAAGCCCAAAAGCTATGTAATTACCATCCCTTTAGATGAAGATAATTAGACGCTTTGGAAGTACCGTTGTGATTTTTGTGCGCAGCGGAAGCTTGATAAAATGCCAAGAAAATTTGGATCTTTATCACCCAATCACGTGAAAATGAATTTGATTGAAAAAAATAAACAACACCACAAATAATATCAGAAATATGAGCACACGATATTTCACCCAACCACCCTCTTTATTGATTCACTAATGACAAATTGTTTACAATCGATCTCAACTATCGTTACAAACAATTACAACTTGAATCAATAACCTTATTGAGAAATAGGTAGAGAATATCTAATGGCTAACAAATTTGAAGGAGAACACTTAATTTGGAATAGCTAAATGATCACTTTTGGTGCCTCTCAGCCACACCTTGATGGCTCTCACCCACTATTGGTGGCTCTTACCCACATGGAGGCTTTCACCCACACCTGATGAAGATGTTAGCTGGCCCTTTTTATAGAGAGAATTGTTTTATGCCCAAGAAAACTTGACATCCAAATTATCTTCATATTTGTTATAAAACTATTTGGATAAACACCAAATATCCTTGCAATAAATGTCCATAAATATAGCAACCAATATCTCTCCATAAAATCTAGCACCAAATCTCTTCATCAAATCTAGCACCAATTCTCTTCAGCAAATCTCGCACCAAATCTAGCAACAAAATATGTAAGATTATTTGTTGCTCAAAATTGTGATTTGAGTATCACCGATTTCAACACTCCACCTTGATACCAAATCACAACATCTCCTCCACTCAAACAACAGCCCTTTAGCTCTCACTTTCAACCTCTTCTTTCTCAATTAACGTCATCTCGATTTTAACGGCTACGAGATAAAACCATCATGTTTTCTCTTCAAGTCCAGGCTCAATTGATTTACAGGCTCAATTACACCTTCTTGATTTCATCAGGCCACAAGATTACCTAATTGATTTCCAGGCTCAATCACACCTTCTTGATTTCATCAGGTCACAAGATTACCTAATTGATTTCCAGGCTCAATCACACCTCCTCTTTATCAATATACGTCTACCACTTGATCCCTCTTCATCTACATGGATCCCTCGAGAATTATCAACGTGAAGACAACAATCGATAACATGATCCTCAACGGATCCTCAACAGTGATCAAAACCAACCTCTCCACCTTGCTATGGACTAGGTTCTTCATTCCAAATTCTCAAAATCTCCTACTCCACAATAGCCATCCATGAAAGCAACATCATCTCCGACATCTACAATCTTCAATCTAAAATCACTCCAAGCTATGCGATGAACTGACTCTGATACCAAACTGTTGTGATTTTTGTGCGCAGTGGAAGTTTGACAAAACGCCAAGAAAAATTGGACCTTTATCACCCGATCACTTGAAGATGAATTTGATTGAAAAACAAAAATAACAACACAAAATATTGGAAATATGAACACACAATATTCCACCCAACCACCCTCTTTATTGATTCACCAAAATATTGTTTACAACCGATCTCAACTATCGTTACAAACAAACGCAACTTGAATCAATAACCTTATTGAGAAATAGGTAGAGAATATCTAATTGCTAAATAATTTGAAGGAAAACACTCAATTTGGAATAGCTAGAATGATCACTCTTGGTGGCTCTCACCACCACTCTTGGTGGCTCTCACCCACTCTTGGTGGCTCTCACCCACATGGAGGCTTTCACCCACACCTAATGAAGATGCTAGCTGACCCTTTTTATAGAGAGAATTGTTTTATGCCCAAGAAAACTTGGCATTCAAATTATCTTTATATTTGTTATAAAACTATTTGGATAAGCACCAAATATCCTTGCAATAAATGTCCATAAATATAGCAACCAATATCTCTCCATAAAATTTAGCACCAAATCTCTTCATCAAATCTAGCACCAATTCTCTTCAGCAAATCTCGCACCAAATCTAGCAACAAAATATGTAAGATTATTTGTTGCTCAAAAATTTGATTTGCTTATCACCGATTTCAACACTCCACCTTGATACCAAATCATAACATCTCCTCCACTCAAAAAACAACCCCTTATCTCTCACTTTCAACCTCTTCTTTCTTAATTAACACCATCTCGATTTTAATGGCTACGAGATAAAACCATCCTGTCTTCCCTTCAAGTCCAAGCTCAATTGAATTACAGTCTCATTTACACCTTCTTGATTTCATCAGGCCACAAGATTACCTAATTAATTTCCATGCTCAATCACACCTTCTTGATTTCATCAGGTCACAAGATTACCTAATTGATTTCCAGGCTCAATCACACCTCCTCTTTATCGATATACGCCTACCACTTGATCCCTCTTCATCTACATGGATCCCTCGAGAATTATCAACGTGAAGACAACAATCGATGACATGATCCTCAATGGATCCTCAACAGTGATCAAAACCAACCTCTCCACCTTGCTGTGGACTAGGTTCTTCATTCCAAATTATCAAAATCTCCTACTCCACAATAGCCACCCATGAAAGCAACATCATCTACGACATCTCCAATCTTCAATCTAAAACCACTCCAAACTATGCGATGAACTGACTGATACCAAACTGTTGTGATTTTTGTGCGCAGCAGAAGTTTGACAAAACGCCAAGAAAAATTGGACCTTTATCACCCAATCACTTGATGATGAATTTGATTGGAAAACAAAAAAACAACACAAAAATATCGGAAATATAAACACACAATATTCCATCTAACCACCCTCTTTATTGATTCACCAAAATATTGTTTACAACCGATCTCAACTATCGTTACAAACAAACACAACTTGAATCAATAACCTTATTGAGAAATAGGTAGAGAATATCTAATGGCTAAATAATTTGAAGGAAAACACTCAATTTGGAATAGCTAGAATGATCACTCTTGGTGGCACTCACCACCACTCTTGGTGGCTCTCACCCACTCTTGGTGGCTCTCACCCACATGGAGGCTTTCACCCACACCTAATGAAGATGTTAGCTGACCCTTTTTGTAGAGAATATTGCTTCATACCCAAGAAAACTTGGCATCCAAATTATCTTCATACATGTTATAAAACTATTTGGATAAGCACCAAATATCCTTGCAATAAATGTCCACAAATATAGCAACCAATATCTCTCCATAAAATCTAGCACTAAATCTCTTCATCAAATCTACCACCAAATCTTTTTATCAAATCTAGCAACAAATCTCTCCACAAAATATGTAAGATTATTTGTTGCCCAAAATTGTGATTTGCGTATCACCAACTTCAACAAGTACCAGGTCGAAACAACATTAAAAAGCTATGGTCTTTAAGATTTCATCAAAGGGACAATGTCAATCCCACGTGTTATGACAGAGGACAAGGAAGGTAATGTAATTAGCAACGAAGACTATATAATATAATGTATAAAAAACAAGGCAGTCTTCTTGCATCTTGATTAATCTCATCAGTTAGTGCAACCTTGTTGCCACAGATCATTGAAAGTAATACGTCATATGGAATATGGATTTCTATAGAGAAGATATTTAATTCGCAATCTGCCTCAAGAATAATGCACTATCAAAGCCAATTACAGAATATCAAGAAAGATAACACGACTATGAGTGAATACTTAACAAAGATCAAGATCTACGTGACAAACTTGCTAAAACAGAACAAAATTTCTAAAAGTGAACGGGTGCTTTATATTATTGGTGGATTGGATGAAGGATATGAATCAGTTGTTACCTTTATTACCTCGCAAAAAACCATTGCTGACATTTAGTATGTCTATTCCACACCGTTAGCCCATGAGGGAAGGGTTGAGCAGAAAAGAATGACTCAACCAGATTGTGCAGTCAATTACACTACTGTTACTAAGAACAAAAATCAACCAAGAAATTATACTGTGCAAAACTCAAATCAAGGAAACACTATGCAAAGAGGCAGAGGCGAGGGAGCATATGGAATAATAACAGTAGAGTTAAGTGCCAAATATGTGAAAAGCTTGGCCACGTTGCTAGTTGATGCTTTCTCAGATTTAATTCTAAGTATAATGTAGCAAAGCAAAATCAAGACAGTCAAAACATGCATACTATTAGTATGACACATTTGGACCAAAAGATAGGGAACGTTGATAGTGGTATAAGTCAAACAACAAACGCAGATGACTCCATCAAGACAAATGACATAAGTACTCATGACTGGTACCCGGATTCTGGAGCAACAAACCATGTTACAAGCAATTTGCAGAATCTCAATCTTGGTAATAAAAGCTACACTGGGAAGTACACTATACAAGTAGGCAATGGTGAAACCATGAGTATATCACGCATTGGTAATGGGTACATTAATGATTAAAGACACCTTTACCTTAACAGCTTATTAAAGTTTTTAACATAAAGAAGAATTTACTAAGTGTCTCACAATTTGCTAACGATAATAATGTATACTTTGAGTTCCACCCTGAATTTTGCCTAGTTAAGGACCTAATTAATAATAATATACTGTTATAGGGTAATTTGGATAATGGCTTATAAAAATTCAGCAAAATCAAGATCAAAGATGGCACTAGAAATGGAAATCACTGTTATAATGTTCAAATTATTGTGACAATAATGAAAATATTTTTGATATTTGGCATAGAAGTTAGGTCATCCCAATGTTGAGATTGTAAAAAAAAAAAATACTGCATGAAAAAAAAATCAGTTTTGAGAAACTACCCAATTCATTTGTATGTATTCACTACAAAATTGGATAAATTCATTAACTACTATTCTTTGATTATGAGACTATCTATAGTAGTCCACTTAAGCTAGTTGCAGCAGATTTGTGGGGGCCATCTCCACTTAAACAGACCAAGGCCACAGGTATTGCCTCTCCTTCGTAGATGATTACAGTAGTTATACATGGATATATTTTCTTAAATCCAAGTCGGAAGCTTATAATGTAATAATTTGTTTCATAAAGTCATTTCAAAAACAGATCAACTATACTGTAAAATCTGTTCAGGCTGATGGTGGAGGTGTGTTCATATCATTGAAGAAATATTTTAGTGATAGGGGTATCACCTATAAAACCACCTGCCCACATACATCAGAACAAAATGGGCTTGTAGACCGAAACCACAGACATATGGTCAAGACAGGCTTAACACTGATGTCACAAGCACCCCCTCCACTTAAGTTTTGGGCACAGGCAATTGCAACATAAGTTCATTTAATAAATTTAATGCCTACTAATATCCTGAAAGGTAAAAGCGCACATGAGGTTCTTTTTGGAACAAAACCGTATTATAGTAGGTTAAAAACCTTTGGGTGTCTGTGCTTTTCCCTGTCTCAGGCCTTACAATAGGCATATGATGAATTTTACATCAACCCCTTGTACGTTTTTGGGCTATCCTATCAACAAAAAAAGATACAAATGTTTGGATAACAGTGGTAGGATGTACATTTTAAGGCATGTTACTTTTAATGAATATGTTTTTCCTTTTGCAGAAAGGAGTATAAAGACTACTAACAGAGTAATCAAGTCAATTAATGTGATGCAACCACCAAGTTGTCCTGACAAATTGGTTAAAAAGTAATGGCTCAGAAATGCAACATGAAAAACATAGTGAAGTGGAAAGCATACCCAATACAAAATCTGGTTACAACATAGACAACAATGACAACTTGAAATAACATTCACAGCATCATGAGCAAAATAATGAAGAACAAGATAATAGAGAATAATCAGTTAGGGAAATAAAAGACACGACTCATCTACATCCAACACTAACTAAGACCCGAGTCAACCAACATGAGGAAATAAACATCACATGATGACAAAGGCTGAATGTGGGATATTTAAGCCCAAAGCATATGTTGTATGTCTCAATGAAAGAGAACTAACTAATTTTGAAGAGGTTGTTACTAATGATAGTTGGAAGATTTCTATGGATGCAAAATACAAGGCTTTGGTCAAAAATAATACTTGGACATAGGTGAAAGCAACTAAATATAAAAACATTATGGGGGTGTAGATGGACTTAAAAATTAAAAAGGAATCTAGAATGCAGTGTATCTAAATATAAAGCAAGATTTGTGGCCAAGGGTTACTCTCAACAATTTGGGTTTGATTTCAATGGAACCTTTTCTCCTGTGGTCAAGCCTACGATCATTAGAATCATAATGACCATAGCACTAAGTAATCAATGGAAAACCAGACAGTTGGACATAAACAATGCATTCTTAAATGGAGAATTAAAGGAAGAGGTTTACATGCATCAGCTTAATGGGTACAACAGTGCAGAAAATAAAAGTCTTGTGTGCAAATTGCAGAAAGCCATATATGGATTAAAACAAGCATCAAGATTTTGGTATGACAAACTCAAAGTCACTTTCGCAAAATTAGGATTTTCTATGACCCAATCAGATTGTTCCCTATATGTGAATATAAAAGGAGATACAACTGTATACATACTTGTCTATGTAGATGATATACCGATCACATGAAACAATGACATTGAAATTTACAGTGCAATAAGATTCCTAGATATAAATTTCTCAATCAAGGACATGGGGACTGTGAACTACTTCTTAGGAATTCAGGTTGAACAAGGATCCGACTTAGGAATATTTTTATCCCAAAGGAAAGTATATATTATAGATTCTCACTCGCGCCAACATGGATAAGGCTAAACCCCTACTAACTCTCATGACAAGCACTCTATATTTATCTAAATATAAAGGAGAATACATAGACAATGTCAAATTATACAGGAGTATAGTGGGAGCACTTCAATACGTAACTATTACTCGACCAGATCTAAATTATAGTGTAAATAAGGTATGCCAATTCATGCAGAATCCATTATCTGAACACTGGAAAGTGATAAAATGCATTCTAAGATATCTACGAGGTACATTAGCTAGACTATGGTTTATGTAACACCCCGTATGTTGAATAACTTGCTATAATATAAAACCGGACAGAATTAAATTTTAAAATCTGAATCAGGGTAAACGGGCTATGCCATTGCGTTCGTCTCGGAAAAATACGCGAAATCGAGTCCGAAATTTCGTGAATCGGAGTCCGTATGTCCGAGATATGGGCTTGAGAAGTTCACGAAAAATCAGAAAACGAAACAGGTTTCAAAAATGCAGATTATGGGCTAGGCGGGAAAATTCCCGCCCAGACCAGGTCGACCTGGGGGTCGACCTGGGTGTCGACCTGCCCACCAGGTCGACTAGGGTGTCGACCCTAGTGTCGACCTGGGGGTCGACCTCCCTGGTCGAGCCCAGGTGACCTGGGTGCACCAGTTTGGCTTTTGGGCTGTTTTTTGGTGGCTAGGACGAGATCTGACGGCTCTAATCTGATTTAGGGTTAATCTAATGGCCTAAAACACCTAACTACTCTATAAATACACCCTAATACTACCCTAATTCATACTAAAAATAGATACAATGCCGTCATGCCATCAAAATGCAACTTGAAGGAGCCTCCATCAAATTGTAGAAGAAGATAGCATCTCAAATCAACCTCTAATCAACTCTAGCAACTTAATCTTCTTCTTAGGAGTGCTAATCAACAAGTTGTGAGTTTTCTATAGCCTTAATAACCAATTGTTGAAATGATTATGATAGGATATAATGAGGTTATGGCTATGAATGTGGATCAATGCAAGATTATGTTATCATATGCTATGTGTTTGTTATGTTATGCAAGTTATGTGTTATGTGTTCATGATGTTATGTAAGTTATGCAAGTCATATGCTATGTGATCATGATGTTATGCAAGTTATATGCTACATGTTCATGATGTTATGCAAGTTATGCAAGTTATATGCTACATGTTCATGATGTTATGCAAGTTATGCAAGTCATATACTACATGTTCATGATGTTATGCAAGTTATGCAAGCTATATGCTATATGATCATGATGTTATGCATGTTATGCAAGTGTTAGGCTATGTGTTCATGATGCTAGTTGCTATGATAAACATTGATCCATTATGACACCATGATTATGCAAGTTTGGTGTATGATTATATGCAAGTTCATATATGATATGTTATGCAAGTTTGGTGTTTGATTATATGCAAGTTCATATATGACATGTTATGCAAGTTGGGTGTTTGATTATATGCAAGTAACATATGCAAGTTTACACCTTAGTATGATATGCATACATATGCAAGTTAACCCCTTTGTATGTCATACATACATATGCAAGTTTACCCCTTTGTATGACATAAGAAACTTATGCAAGTTAACCTCTTTATGACATATGTGATTCATGCAAGTTTGGGTTGATTATTTATGCTAGTTGGGTTTGATGCTATATGCATGTTGACACCTTTAAACCCATGTTGATGCTAATGTTATGCAAGTTGAACCCATTGTATTTGTGATGAATCTTCCCTTTTATGTCATGTTTGCGAATTACGTGGGGAACGATGGGGTTAATATACATGTTAATGAAATGGTGTGAAGTTGGTATGATTATGCATACCATAAAGTGGATGGACATAATTGAGTCAATTATGTACATCGTTAAAATTGGAATTAATTAGGGAAAATTAATTCGAAATATGGGGGTGATTAAATAGGTGTAATTAATCGACTAAGACACGAGGTTGGACCCTTTTGTAGCATAAGACTGCCCGGAACCGACCGACAAATCCAGCGGCTACAAATGATTGGCCCAATGTGAGAGGTCTTAGGCACAAACTGAATACGTGACAAGTGTAAAGACACGAGGTTAGACTCGGTTATGGCGTAAGGCTGCCCGGACCCAACCGGCAAATCCAGCTGCCATAAAAGATAGTCTAATGTGAGAGGTCTTTACAACGGTTACGTTCTTAATCAATTAAGAAACACTTAACCAGATAAGCATGTAGTGGGGCATGAGGGGTTAAGTGGGTGCCTTGGGTGGCATGTGGAAATCAAGTAAGTGCCTTGGGTGGCGTGTGGAAATCTAGTGGGTTGCCTTGGGTGGCAATAGAAAATACGATTAGAATACTTAACCAAGTGGAAACATGTAATTAAACATGATCAAAGGGTTAAGTGGGATGCACTAGATAAAGTGACAAGCTTAGGTGGGTAGCTTGTGGGGGCCCATTTCAACCAGTAACCCATATGTATCTTATTGGGCTCGACCCATGTCGAGGATGGGACACGCGTACTGGGCTTGACTATAAGAGGCCAAAACGGGTTAGCGGTGGCAAAGCAAGTCCAACGGGTTTCATATGCGTGTGTGGACCCGGGCTGGTAGATAAGACGTTGTTGCATCGTGTAGATAAAAGCCGTGCACCATTGGTTGTATCGGGTTGCCACTTTGGGGAGTGATACACCCCACTGTGGGACCAGCACGGGTATCTACGGTAGGGAGCCGATCGCTTGGGAGTAGTGGGTACACCTAGTGGAGATAGGGGCAGACGGCACCTATGTAGTCAGCTAGGGGTACACGAAACTACTGGGTAAATTTTCCAAGTCCTTGGGTGGGATCAACCTTCAAGTAGGAATGACTGGTGTGGTGCAGTTAGTAATTACCCTTGGGTGGGTAGATGCGTCTTTACTGTTATCTTAGTTCATCCTATGTCTAGTTGGCTACTTAGTGTAGTCATTTATCCCCAGTCATCACCGTACCAAGTTTATATCATACCCTAATTACTTTAATGATTGTGTTGTTAAAGTTATAGGGCTCACTCAGACTTATGTCTGACCCCGTTGTTTTTATCTTTTCCCCCCTCAAGTCCTCAGGTTGGGCCTAGCACTAGTGGGCTTTGATCAGATTTCTTTATCTCTCTTTTGGAGCTTGGACCGTGATGTAAAGCCCCGCTTATCTTTTCTATTATGGCTATTAGCTATGTAGTGGGATTATGTACTTATGTTTTTATCAGGATGGATATTTAGTACTTGACTCTTTTATGATGTTGTAACTAAACATGTTTATCTTCTGCTGCAATGAAATGATGTTTTAAGACTTCAAGTATTATTTATATCTGTCTTGTTGTAATTTTTCTGTTCTATATTCACTTAAAATACTTCACCGAAGTTAAGGCATTCCCTTAGTGAGTGACCTTAGCGGGTGTGGGGTGTTACACGTGGTATCAGAGCGAAGGTTACCAGAACAGATAAAAATTTTAGAAAACTATTTTTCTAAAAACATTTTTGGAAGAAGTATTTTCAAAAACATGTCTTTAAAGAAAAAAGTTTTTGAAAGAAAAGCATAATCCCAAATAGCCATATCTTTATCTTTCGAATTCTCCGTTTTGAATCTTTCCTTTTTCGTTTCAGCATGGCTGAAGATCTTAACTTTCCGGAGGGTGTGACGATACCAGTATGGTATAGGAGATTGATGGAGGCTAGGGCCGCCACTGCGGGTCCAGCAAATGTTCCCCCACCAATAGTAGCACCCGATCTTCCTCCTCCTCCTCCTCGCACGGATACATTTGCTAAGACTTGCAAGGAATTTAAGGCTATGGGAGGGAAACCTTTTCAAGGATCTGAAACTTTTGTAGAAGCTAGAGATTGTCTTAAGGAGGTGGGAGAGTTGATAGATATCTTTGAGATGGAAGAAGGAAAGAAAGTCAAGTTAGTGGCTTGGTTAATGAAGGGAGAGGCCTCATTCTGGTGGGAGGTCACTAATGGAGAGCGCCCTGTTGACTCTTGGGCGGATTTCAGGCAGAGATTTGTGGCAAAGTTTCTCTCAAGGGCGGAGGAAAACTTGTATGTGGAAAGGTTCTTGACTCTAAAGCAAGGGAACCTATCAGTGAAGGAATATGTCAACAAGTTTAATCAATTGGCAAGGTTTGGCATAGACATGGTGAATACACCGGAGAAGAAGGCTTTGAGGTTCATTAAGGGCTTAAATGAACCGATGCATGGATTGGCTATGACTCACATCCCTATGGGGGCCACCTTTGAGAAGCTAGTAGACATGGCACTCATGCATGAGGAAGAGAAGGGTCCCAATGCTAATAAGGCACCCGAAAAGAAAGGAGATCAGAAGAGACCTCAACAGCAACAACAAAACAAAGGTGGGAAAGGCAACGGTGGCAAGGGAAAGAAGAAGTGCTTCAATTGCGGGATACCAGGCCACCTAAGCAAAGATTGTCGAAAGAAGAAGAGGAAGACTAGCTGCTTCCACTGTGGCGAAGCAGGGCGTCTTGTGAAGGATTGCCCTAAGAAGGGGCAAAGGACGGGATCTACCTCAGGAGGACAGGTGCAAGCTCTTATGGCACCAGGTCAGGCAAGGGGGCAAGTTCAGGCTCTCGCGGTTCCACAGTCTCAGGAAAGAGGTAGCACTATTTTCCGTTGAAAGTCTGGTTTTTCTGTTTGATCATCCTGTCCGTACATTGTTTGATTCGGGCGCATCGCATTCGTTTATCTCATCATCATTAGTTGAGTCACTGCACTTAGACACCAGTCTAGTAGATGATCCCTTGGTTGTTTCAAACCCAATTGGGGGCTCCACTTATTTGTCCATGATATGTTTGGGTTTGAAGATTTCTATACTTAGCGTTGAGTTTAGATGTGATGCTTTTGTTTTGGGCTTCACGGGCTATGGGTTGATTTTGGGCATGGACTGGTTATCCAGTAATGGTGTCGTTCTTGATTGCGAAAGGAGAGTTGTTAGGCTCATGACCCGCTTGGGGAACACTCTCGAGATCTCTTGTAATCCCATGGATTCTGTTATGCTAAGTTATCTTGAATCGCTTGACGCTTCGGTCGAGAGTTTGCGATCTGTTAGAGTGGTCCGGGAATACTCGGATGTGTTTGAGGAGGTGAAGGGCTTACCTCCGAAGCGGGAGATAGACTTCCGAATATATCTGGTGGATAATGCTAAACCAGTATCTTTACCAGTGCGCCACATGGCTCCTCGTGAGAGGAGGGAACTCCATAAGCAAGTAGGGGAGTTGCATGAGAAGGGGTTCATAAGACGAAGTATATCGGAGTGGGGTGCTCCAGTAGTTTTTGCCACGAAGGCGGATGGGTCCCTCAGACTTTGTGTAGACTATAGAGAACTCAACAAGCTCACAAAGAAGAATAGACACCCATTGTCGAGGATTGATGATCTTTTTGATCAGTTGGTTGGCGCTTCAGTATTTTCTCAGTTGGACTTAGCCATGGGGTTTCATCAGTTGAGGGTGGCTGAGGATAGCATAGACAAGACTGCCTTTAGGACTTCGGATGGTTTCTATGAGTGGCTGGTAATGCCATTTGGTTTGACGAACGCCCCTGCATACTTTGTTGATTTGATGAGTAGGGTGTTCAGGGAGTACCTTAATAAGTTCGTGGTGGTCTTTGTGGATGACATCTTAGTCTTTTCTAAGAGTGAAGAAGAGCATGCCCTACATCTTAGGGAAGTGTTGGAGACTCTTCGAGCGCATAGCCTTAAGGCTAAATTCTCTAAATGTCACTTCTGGAGGAAGGAAGTGCGGTTCTTGGGGCATGTGGTCTCCAAGGAGGGGATAGATGTGGATCCCGCGAAGGTAGCATCCATCCAAGATTGGAAGGTTCCGAAGAATGCTACCGAGGTGAGGAGTTTCTTGG
Source organism: Allium sativum (assembly GCA_030737875.1). Classification (NCBI taxonomy): domain Eukaryota; kingdom Viridiplantae; phylum Streptophyta; class Magnoliopsida; order Asparagales; family Amaryllidaceae; genus Allium; species Allium sativum. Next base: position 464,388,556 of record CM060924.1, on the reverse strand, counting down.
GGTTGGCTGGCTACTATAGGAAGTTTATCAAGGACTTCGCGAAGATATCAGCCCCATTAACTCGCTTGACAAAGAAGAATCTGGTCTTCCTATGGGACGTAGATTGTGATGATGCGTTCCGACGGTTAAAGAGAGCTTTAACCACAGCTCCAGTCTTAGTGTTGCCAGATGGGAGTAAGCCATTTGTTGTCTATACCGATGCTTGTGGGACTGGATTGGGCGCAGTCTTAATGCAAGAGGGAAGGGTAATAGCCTATGGTGGAAGGCAGTTGAGAGCGCATGAGAAAAATTACCCTACCCATGATTTAGATTTGGCCGCTATTGTTTTTGCGCTTAAGATTTGGCGCCATTATCTTCTTGGAGAGAGGTTCGAATTGTTCACTGACCACAAATCATTGAAGTACTTGTTTTCTCAGAAGGATTTGAACTTGAGACAGCAAAGGTGGATGGAGTTCTTAGCATCCTATGATTTCGAGATAGCGTATACCCCTGGCAAGGGTAACGTGGTGGTGGATGCCTTGAGCAGAAAAAGGTTGTCCTTGAGTCCATTGTTCGTGTAATGACGAAGCTTGGAATTTATCTCGATGTTTGATTTCAGACCTTCCGTTGACTATATACCCGGTTTGCTAGCATCCTTGGAGGTCAGACCTACTCTTTTGGGGCGGATTGGCGAGGCACAACGGGACGACCCACAGTTGGTTGAGTTGGTAGAGAGGCTCATAAGGGGGGAGTCGTCCAGCCATTTGAGTAGGTACACCCTAGACGATGGGGGGGTGCTTGCGTAGGGACGGTAGACTTTGTGTACCGCAAGACGAAGGTTTGAGGAAGGCTATTCTGGATGATGCACACCGTTCTAGGATGACCATTCATCCCGGTGGGGACAAGATGTACCAAGACATGAAGCGAGTTTTCTTTTGGGCCGGTATGAAGAAAGATGTGGCCGAGTATGTCGCTAGATGCTTGGTGTGCCAACAAGTGAAAGCGGAGCAAAAGAAACCTGGTGGGTTGCTTCACCCATTAGAAGTTCCGCAATGGAAGTGGGATAGCGTCTCGATGGATTTTATTGATGGGTTACCAAGATCGAGGAAGGGTAATACGGGAATTTGGGTTGTGGTAGACAGACTTACTAAGAGTGCCCATTTCATACCCGTGAAGAGCAAGAGGACTGCTCCATGGCTAGCTTCAGTTTATCTTCGAGAGATAGTTCGATTGCATGGGGTACCCTCTAGCATAGTGAGTGATCGAGATCCTATTTTCATTAGCGAATTTTGGAAGAGTTTGCAAGAAGCAGTGGGGACTCAGTTGTGTCTGAGCACCGCATATCATCCTCAGATGGACGGCCAGACCGAGAGGGTGAATCGTGTTCTGGAAGACATTTTGAGGCTTTGTATCTTGGATTTTGGAGGTACATGGGAAGAGCATCTTCCATTGGTGGAGTTCGCGTATAATAACAGCTTTCAGTCCAGTATTGGCATGGCTCCTTTCGAAGCTCTTTATGGAAGGCCTTGTCGATCACCTACATGTTGGTGGGAATCTACGGATAAGATCTTGCTTGGGCCTGATATGGTTAGAGAAACTTCGGAAAAGATTGATTTGATTCGAAGAAGGATGAAAGCAGCGCAAGATAGGCGGAAATCTTATGTGGACAAGAGGAGGACGGATCTGGAGTTTAATGTTGGGGACATGGTCTTTGTCAAAGTATCTCCATTACGGAATGTTGTTCGCTTTGGGTCCGTTGGGAAGTTAGCTCCAAGGTTTGTAGGACCGTTTCCTATTAAGGAAAGGATTGGACGGATGGCATATAGAGTGGATTTACCCGAGAGACTTAGTGGGGGTACATGACGTATTCCATGTGTCACATTTGAGGAAGTGCCTACATGAGACCGCAGAGGTGGTAGAGCCGAGCTTGCTTAAAGAAGTGGAGGTAGAGCATGATGCGACTATTCGACGAGCTCCTACCCGCATCCTTGGGTCAGAGATTAGGAAGTTGAGGAACAGAGAGGTGCGACTAGTCAAAGTGCAATGGGGAGAGGATGAGAGCAATGCTACTTGGGAGACAGAAGCGAAGATGCGTTCACTATACCCATTCCCTTTTGAGGGTATGTCTTTTAACTTCTCCTTTACCGTTTGTCTAGTACTTATCTTATCTTTAGTATGTCCTCTCATTAGTACCTTTGACCTTTAGATAGGGTAAACCTATGGTTGAAACATGTGTTTGAGACATGTTATGATTGATGGATGCGAGTGGATGCAAGTGGTTGCTCGTGGATGCATATACACACACTCTAGGCACTAGATCGGCTCAATCACTTCATATTGCATATTGCATATAATTGTGTGTAGGTAGCTATATTAATGGATGTATAATGGTTGTGCTATCATATGGATGATGCATTTTGGTGAATGATTGTGCACTCATGTAGAAATAATATGTGTCGATAGGGTTCTTTCGCATACATATTGGATGCATGGCACTATCATGGTTTGCATTAAGGAGGTCAACTGAATCAGTAGACCGCATGATTTTGCATTAGACAGGGAACATATACACACACTCTTTGCATATGTTCATACAGCATTAGAAACTCTAAGGACAATGGATGCCAGTATTTGATGGTTTGAGTAGATGGTTGTTTGGTTGGTAGGATGCGTTCTTCTTGACTTAGAGATTTCGGGGACGAAATCCTTTAAGTAAGGGAGAATGTAACACCCCGTATATTGAATAACTTGCTATAATATAAAATAGGGCAGAATTAAATTTTAAAATCTGAATCAGGGGAAACGGGCTATGCCATTGCGTTCGTCTCGGAAAAATACATGAAATAGAGTCCGAAATTTCGTGAATCGGAGTCCGTATGTCCGAGATATGGGCTTGAGAAGTTCACGAAAAATCAGAAAACGAAACAGATTTCAAAAATGCAGATTATGGGCTAGGCGGGAAAATTCCCGCCCAGACCAGGTCGACCTGGGGGTCGACCTGAGTGTCGACCTGCCCACCAGGTCGACTAGGGTGTCGACCCTAGTGTCGACCTGGGGGTCGACCTCCCTGGTCGAGCCCAGGTGACCTGGGTGCACCAGTTTGGCTTTTGGGCTGTGTTTTGGTGGCTAGGACGAGATCTGACGGCTCTAATCTGATTTAGGGTTAATCTAATGGCCTAAAACACCTAACTACTCTATAAATACACCCTAAGACTACCCTAATTCATAATAAAAATAGATACAATGCCGTCATGCCGTCAAAATGCAACTTGAAGGAGCCTCCATCAAATTGTAGAAGAAGATAGCATCTCAAATCAACCTCTAATCAACTCTAGCAACTTAATCTTCTTCTTAGGAGTGCTAATCAACAAGTTGTGAGTTTTCTATAGCCTTAATAACCAATTGTTGAAATGATTATGATAGGATATAATGAGGTTATGGCTATGAATGTGGATCAATGCAAGATTATGTTATCATATGCTATGTGTTTGTGATGTTATGCAAGTTATGCAAGTTATGTGTTATGTGTTCATGATGTTATGTAAGTTATGCAAGTAATATGCTATGTGATCATGATGTTATGCAAGTTATATGCTACATGTTCATGATGTTATGCAAGTTATGCAAGTTATATGCTACATGCTCATGATGTTATGCAAGTTATGCAAGTCATATACTACATGTTCATGATGTTATGCAAGTTATGCAAGCTATATGCTATATGATCATGATGTTATGCAAGTTATGCAAGTGTTAGGCTATGTGTTCATGATGCTAGTTGCTATGATAAACATTGAACCATTATGACACCATGATTATGCAAGTTTGGTGTATGATTATATGCAAGTTCATATATGATATGTTATGCAAGTTTGGTGTTTGATTATATGCAAGTTCATATATGACATGTTATGCAAGTTGGGTGTTTGATTATATGCAAGTAACATGTGCAAGTTTACACCTTAGTATGATATGCATACATATGCAAGTTAACCCCTTTGTATGTCATACATACATATGCAAGTTTACCCCTTTGTATGACATAAGAAACTTATGCAAGTTAACCTCTTTATGGCATATGTGATTCATGCAAGTTTGGGTTGATTATTTATGCTAGTTGGGTTTGATGCTATATGCATGTTGACACCTTTAAACCCATGTTGATGCTAATGTTATGCAAGTTGAACCCATTGTATTTGTGATGAATCTTCCCTTTTATGTCATGTTTGCGAATTACGTGGGGAACGATGGGGTTAATATACATGTTAATGAAATGGTGTGAAGTTGGTATGATTATGCATACCATAAAGTGGATGGACATAATTGAGTCAATTATTTACATCGTTAAAATTGGAATTAATTAGGGAAAATTAATTCGAAATATGGGGGTGATTAATTAGGTGTAATTAATCGACTAAGACACGAGGTTGGACCCTTTTGTAGCATAAGACTGCCCGGAACCGACCGGCAAATCCAGCGGCTACAAATGATTGGCCCAATGTGAGAGGTCTTAGGCACAAACTGAATATGTGACAAGTGTAAAGACACGAGGTTAGACTCGGTTATGGCGTAAGGCTGCCCGGACCCAACCGACAAATCCAGCTGCCATAAAAGATAGTCTAATTTGAGAGGTCTTTACAACGGTTACGTTCTTAATCAATTAAGAAACACTTAACCAGATAAGCATGTAGTGGGGCATGAGGGGTTAAGTGGGTGCCTTGGGTGGCATGTGGAAATCAAGTAAGTGCCTTGGGTGGCGTGTGGAAATCTAGTGGGTTGCCTTGGGTGGCAATAGAAAATACGATTAGAATACTTAACCAAGTGGAAACATGTAATTAAACATGATTAAAGGGTTAAGTTGGATGCACTAGATAAAGTGACAAGCTTAGGTGGGTAGCTTGTGGGGGCCCATTTCAACTAGTAACCCATATGTATCTTATTGGGCTCGACCCATGTCGAGGACGGGACACGCGTACTGGGCTTGACTATAAGAGGCCAAAACGGTTTAGCGGTGGCAACGCAAGTCCAATGGGTTTTATATGCGTGTGTGGACCCGGGCTGGTAGGTAAGACGTTGTTGCATCGTGTAGATATAAGCTGTGCACCATTGGTTGTATCGGGTTGCCACTTTGGGGAGTGATACACCCCACTGTGGGGCCAGCATGGGTATCTACGGTAGGGAGCCGATCGCTTGGGAGTAGTGGGTACACCTAGTGGAGATAGGGGCAGACGGCACCTATGTAGTCAGCTAGGGGTACACGAAACTACTGGGTAAATTTTCTAAGTCCTTGGGTGTGATCAACCTTCAAGTAGGAATGACTGGTGTGGTGCAGTTAGTAATTACCCTTGGGTGGGTAGATGCGTCTTTACTGTTATCTTAGTTCATCCTATGTCTAGTTGGCTACTTAGTGTAGTCATTTATCCCCAGTCATCACTGTACCAAGTTTATATCATACCCTAATTACTTTAATGATTGTGTTGTTAAAGTTATAGGGCTCACTCAGACTTATGTCTGACCCCGTTGTTTTTATCTTTTTCCCCCTCAGGTCCTCAGGTTGGGCCTAGCACTAGTGGGCTTTGATCAGATTTCTTTATCTCTCTTTTGGAGCTTGGACCGTGATGTAAAGCCCAGCTTATCTTTTCTATTATGGCTATTAGTTATGTAGTGGGATTATGTACTTATGTTTTTATCAGGATGGATATTTAGTACTTGACTCTTTTATGGTGTTGTAACTAAACATGTTTATCTTCTGCTGCAATGAAATGATGTTTTAAGACTTCAAGTATTATTTATATCTGTCTTGTTGTAATTTTTTTGTTCTATATTCACTTAAAATACTCCACCGAAGTTAAGGCATTCCCTTAGTGAGTGACCTTAGCGGGTGTGGGGTGTTACAGTTTATCATTAAGTGCTAGTAAAAATTTAAACATATATGCTCATAGTGATGCAGTTCTGATCATGATAACCGAAGGTCCACTTCCGGTTATTGCGTTTACTTAGGACCAAATAAAATTACCTATTACTGCAAAAAGCAAGCCACGGTACTCACTCCAGCACTGTAGCTGAATATAGAGCAGTTGTTAGTACTATGGCAGAGTTAACGTGGATCGGATATTTGACCAGAGAACTCAGAATCACAATCAACAAAAAGGCAATGATCTTGTGTGACAATAGGAGTACCATCTCCTTATCCGCCAATCATATACAACAATTACACACAAAGCACATAGAGATAGATCTGTACTTTGTGCGTGAGGAGATAACAAAGGAGAACTTGGATGTTAGACACGTTCCAACTCAATTCCAATGCGCCAATATTCTCACCAAGGCGTTGTCTGCCAAGAATTTTCAAAGATTTAGAAAGGATTTGTGAATCGTTAATGGTGGCAAACATTTTAGTGAGAAAGGGGAAAACCCTAGATCGATTTAAGGGGATTAATAAAGCAAATGGTATGTTGGAGGAATCCTCTTGGCATAAGATATTATATACGCCCTTTTGTATATGGACCGAGCCCATTCTACTTTTGTTGTTTTATTTCCTTTCATCCCAAGCGGCTATGTTAGATACCATGAATATACATACATGTTACATCCCAACAGTTTGCATTCTATGTGATCATTTTTTCATCTTCTCAATAAAATTAAAATTTCACTTTTAACTAGTATTACCACACAAAAGTGTGGGAAAATCGACCATTAAACTGCATAATAATAGAGAAAAATATATTTTTTAATATTTTTAATTACAAATTTGTCAAAAAAACCAACTAACTTGTTTAAAAAAGTATAGGAGTAACTGTAAAATTGTAAATTCGGTTATGCTGAAGGTTGTCCATGTAAACCAGCTTGATAACGATGATCTACTATCAATGTATTGATATGTATCATTTGGTAGAAAAAACCGCGTCTTTTGCGGAAGCGACTAGGATCTTATTCACCCAGTTACTTAAAGATGATTTATATGGAATACAGCACAGATATGAAATTACACATATAAACACAAGATATTCCACCCAAGCACCCTCTTTATTGACTCACAAAAAACAAACTTTGTTTACACTCAATGGATGAAAATCAAAATTAAACAAAATACAATTGAATCAATAACCTTATTGAGAAAGGGAAAAAATATCCAGATGACTACAAATATTGTTGGAGAAGAAGAGCTATGAAGAACGATAACAGACCCTTGAATCAACCTGGAGGCACCAACTGCATCTATCAACAGTAAATAGGAATAGCTTCCCTCATCCCTATTCCTACATCTTCTTCTCTAGATATGTTTACATTGTTTCCCAGTTGTTTGATCTAACCGAGAAGGCTGCATATATAGGTGAATAGTAGACCTAGGAAAATATTCAAATTATCTCCATAATATAATCGTTAATTTCTTTTCTTCTATGATAAAATCAATCAGTCAATCAAATCAATTAATTAGTCAATCAATCAAATCAATTAATTGATTACATTCCCCTTTAAAAAATATTTGAATAAAAAATTCAACACTCCAACTTGATTCAAATATCACATTTCTCCACCAATCCACAAATAAGTCAACCCAACTCTTTCAACGACGCCTACTCTCAAATAAAACCAACCTCGATTTCCAGGTAACGAGATACACCCCACTTGTTTCCGGAGTACAAGGACTCAATTGATTTTAGGGCAAAAATCACACCCAATCGATTTGAAAGGACTATGACCACACCTCAATTACAAATACAACTCACCGCTTGCAAAAGATGTATCTACCACCTAAGCTGCACCATGCAAAACTAACGATCTAAAAGTGCTTGCAATACCGCAAGATCTTTGACTTGTGGATTTTTCCACATCGACGTCCATCTTCCGCTTGAAATGATCTCTTCATCTCCGGGATCCCTCGAGCATCATCAACATCTAGACGCCTGTCGATACCATGATCCTCCACCTTAGTACCAACAATAGTGATTATATTAATCTCTCTACCTTGTTGCAGACTAGATTCTTCATTATTCACTCGCCTTCTTCTTTGTCTTCTTCCATCTTCCCTCATCCATATCATAGGGTTTCTTCTCATCTCCATCAGACCATTGAGGCATGGAACATCCACCATCATAGGCTTATTAATCCCCCAATATCTGTCATCTAAAATAGTCATCTACGATATCTACAATATTCAATCCAAAATCACTCTAAGTTATGCGACGAACTGAGCTCTAATACCAATTGTTGGGGTGCTTTGTTCAACAGAAGTTTGAAAAAACAACAAAAAAACAGATATTTTTCACCCAATCACATGAAGATGAATTTGATTGAAAATAACAATACAATAGATTGGAAAAAATAGCATTAAACAAGATATTCCACCTAACCACCATCTTTATTGAATTTTTTTAACTTAATTGATCAAAACAAAAAATAAACAAAATACGATTGAATCAATAACCTTATTGAAAAGGAAAAGACCTCTAGATGACTACAAATATTGTTGGAGAAGAAGAGCAATGAAAAACAACGGCAAATCTATGTCTCACATGGTTCCTTGTTGTTTGATCTAACCAACAAGGATGCATATATAGGAGAATAGAAGAACTAGACACATATTCAAATTGCCCCTTCAAAATATAACCATTTTTTTCCTTGTATGATAAAATCAACCAGTCAATCAATTCAAATCAATTAATTGATTACATCCTCTTCATAAAATATTTAAATAAAAAAATTCAACACTCCATCTTGATTTAAATATCACATATCTCCAACAATCCTCAAACAAGTCAACCTAGCTTTTTTGACGACACCTAATCTCAACTAAAACCAACCTCGATGTGTAGGCAACGAGATACACCCTACTTGTTTCTAGAGTACAGAGACTTAGTTGATTTCAGGGCAACAATCACATCTAGAAGATTTGAAAGGACTATAACCACATCTCAATTACAAACACAATTCACCGCCTACAAAAGATGCATCTACCATCTAAGTTGCACCGCGCAAAACTAACGGTCTAAAAGCATTTGTAATACTACAAAGACTTCCATCTTGTCTTTGTGGATTTCACAACTCGACATTTGTCTTTCGTTTGACATGATCTCTTCATCTCTGAGATCCCTCAAGCATCATCAACATCTAGACCCTTGTTGATACCATGATCCTCCACCTTAGGACCAACAACAGTGATTATATTAACCTCTCCACCTTGTTGCAGACTAGGTTCTTCAACCGTAACTTGCATTCTTCTTCGTCTTTTTTAATCTTTCCTCATTCTTCTCATCTCCATCAATCAGAACATTGAGGCATGGAATATCCATCATCATAGGCTTCCAAATATCCTTATATCTACCATAAAAAATAGTCATCCACGAAAGCAACATCATCTCCGACATCTACAATCTTAAATCTAGCAAACACTCTAAGCTATGCGATGATATAAGCTCCGATACCAATTGTTGGGGTTTTTTGCGCTGCGGAAGTTTGATTAAACGCCAGAAAAACATTACCTTTTTCACCCAATCAATTGAAGATGATTTGATTGAAAATAACAACATAATATATCAAAAATAATAGCGATACACAATATTCCATCCAACGGCCCACTTTATTGATTCACCAAAAACAAAATTTATTTATACTCAATGGATCAAAACCAAAAATAAATAAAATACAATTGAATCAATAATCTTATTGAGAAAGGGAAAATATATCTAGATGACTACAAATATTGTTGGAGAAGAAAAGCGATGGAGAACATCGAAAAACTTATGTCTCACATGGTTCCTTGTTGTTTGATCTAACAAAGAAAACTGCACATATATGAGAATAGAAGACCTAAGTATTAAACCAAAATTTGGTACTAACACCCAACTGCAATGTGAAGTCGTCACAATCGTAAATCACAGATCATAAAATACAGAAAATAGTAAATAAGAGGAGACACACAAAGTTTTTATAGTGGTTCAGCTGTAGATGTAGCCTACGTCCACTTTATAATCTTATTGTTATACTGACAGATTACAAGAATCAGTTACATGTAGACAAACAATCCGAGTGTTCAATGAAATTACAAGAGTTTACACATGTAATCCACGTGTTAATTTAGTTTTTGAATGAAGTGCAATGTCCTTGTGTTGTTATAATGGAGACCGAGAATGGGATTGGCCAAAAGATCCCCTGAAAATCCTTCGAACTGTGTATTTATAGCTGTAGGCGAGTTACGGTTCGGATGCCACGTGGCGTGCCTCCCATCAATCTTGAAATGTAGTGGAGAATAGGGAGAAAGCCTCTCCTGGTCCTTCTACGCCATGTGGAAGTCGTCCTTTCAAGTAGGAGGCGGTTACTCCTCGAGAATAGGTCAACACTGAGCTATACATAGCTCTGTCCAGGCGGGTCGGATCGATTCCGAACCGAACCGGTGTTTTGCACTTCGATGTAACGGGAGCCAAGGCGGATCGGGTCTAGATGGTTCGATATAAATAGATGCGAGCTAGAGTCTAAGTCCGAGCCTCTTCAAACTGTGGGGCCGTAGTGGGTCCTATCCGATCCGGGGCTTCCGATCCGATCCGAGGATCCACCCATGTAAAAGTCCAAGTTCCAAATCAGTGTGCGTTCACGGAAACGGATGTAACTTCCAAACCGTAAGTCCATTGTGGTCAAACGAAAACTCCACCTGAAGCTAATTCAAAGGGCAACGGGGGTTGCAGGGCAACGTAATTGATATTTTCGGGACCAAAAGAAGTCATTTATTAGGAGTTTCGGGACTTTCTATGTTTGTGATGCGACTTCAACCAAATCGCTTCCTGTCTTCTAACGATGTTCCCAATACTTGAGCGTATTGTTAACCAAAGATTTCACGCGTAACGGTTTTACCAAAAAGCGTGTCAACATGTTTGCCCCTTAGAACATATCTTGTTGGGTAAACGAAGATGTGTTTTGAATAATCTGAGGAATCCAGAACTCTGTACCTATAAGTAGATAAGGCAAAATGTGAAAAATTGGCTCTGAGGCAGCCCTACCAGAGTATGAAGACCAAGGAAGTGCTATGAGGTTCCATGACGGCCTTACCGGGGTAAGACGACCAAGGAAATGCTATGAGGTTCCAAGACGGCCTTACCGAGGTAAGACGACCAAGGAAATGCAATGAGGTTCCAGGACGACCTTACCTCGGTAAGACGACCAAGGAAATGCTAATGAGGTTCCCAGACAGTCTTATCGGGGTAAGATGATCAATGAAATGCTAATGCGGTTTGTTTATACCGGACGGATCCAGTTAGGAGCCGGAGCTCAATGCTTATTACTAATTCACGAAAACGCAGTAGTCATTTGCTGGACACGACTGGAGACCATAATTCGGTTTCGTGGGTGTGGGTTGATGTGACCGCTTTTATTACATGCAGAGAAAACAAAGAGGGGCGAGAAGTCGCCTAAAAGCCTAAATACATTAACCATGGACCGGAGTCCGAAAAAATGAAGTGATACGCTGAGTGGGATCAGTTAATGATAATCCTGCAATTTCTCGATCCAGGATCGTTCCCTCTTCGGGGAATAGGTGGTGGCAGCACCGGGGAAGATGCAGACTATGTTGGTTGTGTGACGTACTTGGGAAGCTCTCCTCGTCTGACCCGACCCTCAATCAAATCTCGCAAATGCCTGTAGTCATTAGTGTTATGACCGTCTATGTCATGAAACATGCAATGTCTTTCAGAACTGTGTTGTGTTTGTGTTGGCTCCCTCTTAGGAGGCCTTGGATAGGAGGTAGCACCTCCTGTATCCATGTAGATGTCAGTCAGCGTTGAATTGAGTTCAGTGTACTTTTCATATCTAGGCCCTCTCCGGGGATGAGAGTTGTGATCATTCTTCGCAGTGGCTATTCCTTTTCCCTTGTCATTGCCTTTTCCAGAATCAGACGGTGCTCCGCCTTTGAGCATGTTGACTTCAAGAATAGCCTTCTCGGATTTTGCGTCTTCCTCACGTAGAAACCTGTCTACTTCAAAGTAGAATTCGCCGAGATCTCGTGGTGGGTCCCGGTACAAAGAGGTTTTGAACTCCGATGTATCCAGAACACCAGATACTGCCGCCACCAATACCATAGATGGTTTTGAACAGATGCTACTAAAGCGAGCAACCAACATATTCTAGCAGTTGATTGATTCCGGTGTCAGCTACCGAATCCGCATAGCAGCTATATCAGTCAAGAAGAGAGAGAAACATTTAGACATGACGTTTTCCGATACCTATTGAACTTCCATATGTCGTTTGTATCGCATAAGGTTCACGGTAGGATTTGTCCTGCCATTGTAGGCTCCAGAACTGGAAGTTTGAAATATGAGGGATTACGAGAATTCATGATTTCCGGTGTAAACGGAGTGTGGTTGACGTCACCCATGTCACTCGGATAAGTGCGGCCTCTCGGGAGGTGTTCAATCAAATTAGCGAGCCATTCGCCTTCGAAAAGCTGTTGCTAATTGACAGGATCACTGCTGATACCCCCAACGTCGAGTCCAAGAGAGTGAGGGGGCCCGTAATGAGCTCACGGTTCGGATCGGAGGTGCCCCGGGGTCGCGGTTCGTGGAGACTTATCCGACCAGGTTCTCCCGCTCCAAACCAAGGAACTTCATGTTGAAGCTGTGTTGGTTCCATCCGAACTAGGGCTGACATTAGCCGAACATGGCCTGAACTTGTTGTGATTCCAGTGTTCCCATCCAGAACGTCATTAGTTAGGGCATGGCATATATGTTCGAATGCATTGTTTCTCATCTCGACTTGCCCCATGTTGTCTGCTGTGGATCGGATCGGATCTAACCCGATGGAGGTTTCCGTCAGTTCCAATTTGCTCCGTGTTTTAGATGCGAGCCGAACCGACCTGGTTGGTAGTATCTCGTTGAGCCATTTCGGTGCTAGTTCCAACGGGTTGTATGCTGCTGCCCAGCCTTCTGTTCATCCGAGAGAAGAATTCGCCCATCATCTCATGTTGCTTTCGGAGGAGATCATCTTGCCTTGCCATCTGAGTTCTCAATTCAGCGAGAACGCCATCCATTTCTTCTCTGGTTAAGTATGCAGAAGGGTCTCCATGAGAGGAAACCCCTTAGCTTGCTTCGTTTTTGTGCCTTCATCCTTAACACGAGAAATCTTTCGTTTGGCCATCGATCCAATAGCCAAGCAATCTGATTCCTTTTAGGCTAGAAATTGAAGTAGTCACGTGTGCCCCCTACCTGGCGTGCAAAAATGTTTGACCAAAATTTGGTACTAACACCCAAATGTAATGTGAAGTCCTCACAATCGTAAATCATAGATCATAAAATGTAGAAAATGGTAAATAAGAGGAGACACACGTAGTTTTTATACTGGTTCGGCTATAGATGTAGACTACGTCCACTTTATAATATTATTGTTATACTAACAGATTACAAGAATCAGTTACGTGTAGGAACACAATCCGAGTGCTCAATGAAATTACAAGAGTTTATACACATAATCCACGTGTTAATTTAGTTTTTGAATGATGCACAATGTCCTTGCTTTGTTATAATGAAGGCCGAGAATGGAAGTGGACAAAAGATCCCCTCAAAATCCTTCGAACGGTATATTTATAGCAGTAGGCGAGTTTCGGTTCAGATGCCATGTGGCACGCCTCCCATCAATCTCAAAATGTAGTGGAGAATATGGAGAAAGCCTCTCTAGATTGTGCTATGCCATGTGGAAGTCGATACTTGCAAGTAGGAGGCGGTTACTCCTCGAGAATGGGTCAACATTGAGCTGTATAGAGCTCCGTCCAGGCGGGTCGGATCGGTTCTGAACCGGTGTCTCTGAATCGGTGTTGTACACTTCTGTGTAACCAGAGCCAAGGTAAATCAGGTACGGATAGTTAGATCCGAACCGATGCGAGCTAGAGTCCAAGTCCGAGCCTCTTAAAACTGTGGGGCCGGAGCGGGTCCGATCCAGGGATCCATCCATGTAATGGTCCAAGTTCCAAGTCTGTGTGCGATCACGGAAACGGGCATAACTTCCAAATCGTAAGTCCGTTTTGGCCAAATGAAAGCTCTACCCGAAGCTAATTCCGAGGGCTACGTGGGTAACAGGGCAACGTAATTGATGTTTTCGGGCCCAAAAGAGGTCATCTATTGGGAGTTTTGGGCCTTTCTATGTTTGTGATGCGACTTCAACCAAACCGCTTCCTGCCTTCTGACAATGTTCCCAATACTTAAGCATATTGTTAACCAGAGAATTCACGTGCGATGGATTTTACCAAAAAGCTTGTCAACATGTTTTCCCCTCAAAACATATCTTGTTGGGTAAAGGAAGATGTGTTCTAAATAATCTGAGAATCCAGAACTCTGTACATATAAGGAGAAAAGACAAACAGTGAGAAAATGGCTCCGAGATGGCCCTACCGGAGTAAGACGACCAACGAAGTGCTATGAGGTTCCAAGACGGCTTTACCGGGGTAAGACGACCAAGGAAATGCTATGAGGTTCCAAGACGGCCTTACCGGGATTAGACGACCCAGGAAATGCTATGAGGTTCAAGGATGACCTTACTGGGGTAAGACGACCAAGGAAATGCTAATGAGGTTCCAATACAGTCTTACCGGGGTAAGACGACCAAGGAAATGCTAACGCGGTTTATTCATACTGGATCGATCCAGTTCAGAACCGGAGCTCAATGCTTATTACTAATTCAAGAAAATGCAGCGGTCGTTTGCCAGACACGACTAGAGACTACAAGTCGGTTCCATGCGTGTGGGTTGATGTGACCGCTTTTATTACATGCAGGAAAAACAAAGAGGGGCGAGAAATTACCAAAAAGCCTAAAAACACGAACTATGGACCGGAGTCCGGCAAATTGATGAGATACGCTGAGTAGGATCAGTTAATGATAATACTGTGATTGCTTGATCCATGATCGTTATCTCTTCGGGGAATAGGTGGTGGCAGCGCCGGGGCCGATGTAGGTGTTGTTGGTTGTGTGAGTACTCGGAAAGCTCCCCTCGTCTGACTCGATCCTTAATCAAACCTCACAAATGCCTGTAGTCATTAGTGTTATGATCGTCTATGTCATGAGATATGCAATGTCTTCTAGAATTGCTTTGTGCTTGCGTTGGCTCCCTCTTAGTTGGCCTTGGATATGAGGTGGCACCTCCTGTATCCATGTAAATGTCAGTCAGCATTGAATTGAGTTCAGTGTACTTTTCATATCTAGGCCCTCTCTGGAGCTGAGCGTTGCTATCATTCTTTGCAGCGGCTGTTCCTTTTCCCTTGTCATTGCCTTTTCCAGAATCAGACAGTGCTCTGCCTTTAAGCATGTTGGCTTCGAGAATTGCCTTCTTGGATTTTGCGTCTTTCTCATGCAGAAACCTATCTGCTTTAGAGTAGAATTCGCCGAGATCTCGCGGCGGGTCCCGGTATAAAGAGGTTTTGAACTCCGATGTATCCTAAACACTGGATAATACCACCGTCAATACCATAGATGGTTCAGTCTATCAACAGATGTTACTGCAGCATTGAATCTATAAAGGAATGAGCGCAGAGTTATGCCAGACTTCTGCTTGATTGAAGTGAGGGACACGATATTCTTGGGTCGAGATATGTGGACCCGTAACTATTCAATAAAGGGAGCAACCAACATATTCCAGTTGTTGATTGATTCCACTGTCAGCTATCGAATCGACATAGCAGCTATATCAGTTAAGAAGAGAGGGAAGCATTTAACCATGACGTTTTGCGATGCCGATTGAACTTCCATATGTCGTTTATATCGCATCTGGTCCAAGGTAGGATCTGTCCTGTCGTTGTAAGGCTCCAGAACTAGAAGTTTGAAATCTGGGAGATTACGAGAATTTCTAATTTTTCGGTGTAAACGGAGTATCGTTGACGTCATCCACGTCACTCCGATAAGTGCGGCCTCCCGAGAGGCGGTCAATCAAAGTAGCGAGCACGTTGCCTTCGAAAAGGGGTTGCAAATTGCCAAGATCGCTGCTGTTACCCCCAGCATCGAGTCCAAGAGAGTGAGTGGGCCCGTAATGAGCTGCACAGTTCGGATTGGAGGTGCCCCAAGGTTGCGGTTCGTGGATACCAATCCGACCCGGTTGTCCCACTCCGAACCGAGGAACTTCACATTGAAGTCTTGCTTCCATCTGAATCGAGGCTGACATTGGCCGAACATGGCCTGAGCTTGTTGTGATTCCCATGTTCCCATCCGGGACGTCATTAGTTGGAGCATGGCGTGTATGTTTGAGAGCATTACTTCTCGCCTCAACTTGCCCCATTTTGGATGCGAGCCGAACCGACCTGGTTGGTAGTAGCTTGTTGAGCCATTTCAGTGCTAGTTCCAACAGGTTGCATGCTGCTGCCCAGCCTTCCGCTCATCCGAGCGAAGAATTCTTCCATCATCTCATCTGAGTTCTCAATTCAGCGAGAACTCCATAAATTTCTTCTCTGGTTAAGTATGCGGAAGGGTCTCCATGAGAGGAAGCCCCTTGGAATGCCTCGTTTTTTGTTCCTTCATACTCAACACGAGAAGTCTTTCATTTGGTCGTCGATCCAATAGCCAAGCAATCTGATTCCTTTTAGGCTAGAAATTGAAGTTGTCACGTGTGCCCCCTACCTGGCGTGCCAGAATGTTAGACCAAAATTTGCAAAATTTGGTACTAACACCCAAATTCAATGTGAAGTCCTCACAATAATAAATCTCAGATCATAAAATGCAGAAAATGGTAAATAAAGGATACACACGAAGTTTTTATAGTGGTTCGGCTGTAGATATAGCCTACGTCCAATTTATAATCTTATTGTTATACTGATAGATTACAAGAATCAGTTACATGAAGACACACAATCCGAGTGTTCAATGAAATTACAAGAGTTTATACACGTAATCCACATGTTAATTTAGTTTTTGAATGAAGCGCAATGTCCTTGCGTTGTTATAATGGAGAACAAGAATGGGAGTGGCTAAAAAATCCCATCGAAATCCTTCGAACAGTGTATTTATAGCAGTACGTGAGTTCTGGTTCAGATGCCACATGGCGCGCCTCCCATCAATCTCGAAATGTAGTAGAGAATACGAAGAAAGCCTCTCCAGATCATGTTATGCCATGTGGAAGTCGGTCCTTGCAAGCAGGAGGTGGTTACTTCTATAGAATAGGTCAACATTGAGCTGTACATAGCTCCATCTAGGTGGGTCGGATCGGCTCTGAACCGAACCGGTGTCTACAAACCGGTGTTGTGCACTTCTGTGTAACCGTAGCCTAGGCAGATCTGGTCCGGATGGTTCGATCCGAATCGATATGAGCTAGAGTCAAAGTCTGAGCCACTTCAAACTGTGTGGCCGGAGCGGGTCCGATCCGATATGGGGAACCATCCATGTAAAAGTCCAAGTTCCAAGTCTGTGTCAGTTCACGGAAATAGGCGTAACTTCCAAACCGTAAGTCCGTTTTGGTCAAACGAAAGATCTTCCTGAAGCGGATTCAGAGGGCTACAACGGTTACAGGGCAGCATAATTGATGTTTTCAGGCCCAAAAGAGGTCGACTATTATCTGTTTCGGGCCTTTCTATGTTTGTGATGCGACTTCAACTAAATCGCTTCCTGTCTTCTAACGATGTTCCCAATACTTGAGTGTATTGTTAACCAGAGATTTCACGTGTGACGGCTTTTACCAAAAAGCGTGTCAACATTTTTCCCCTCAAAACGTATCTTGCGGGGTAAAGGAATATGTGTTATGAATAATCTGAGGAATCCAGAACTCTGTACTTGTAAGAAGATAAGATAAACAGTGAATAATGGCTCCGAGACGGCCCTACCGGAGTAAGAAGACCTAGGAAGTGCAATGAGCTTCCAAGACGGCCTTATTGGGGTAAGACGACCAAGGAAATGCTATGAGGTTCCAAGACGGCGTTGACGGGGTGAGACGACCAAGGAAATGCTGTGAGGTTCCAAGGTGGCCTTACCGTGGTAAGCCGACCAAGGAAATGCTAAAGAGGTTCCAAGACGGTCTTACCGGGGTAAGACGGCCAAGGAAATGCTAATGCAGTTTGTTTATACTGGATGGATCCAGTTCGGAGCTGGAGCTCAATGCTTAATACTAATTCATGAAAATGCAGCGGCGTTTGCCGGACATGACTAGAGACCAAAATTTGGTTCCATGCATGTGGGTTGCTGTGATCGCTTTTATTACAAGAAAAGAAAATAAAGAGGGGCGAAAAGTCGCCTAAAAACATGAATACGGATCAGAGTCCGGTAAACTGAAGAGTTACGCTGAGTCGGATTAGTTAATGATAATCTCACAATTGCTCGATCTAGGATCGTTCCCTCTTCGAGGAATATGCGGTAGCAGCGCCGGGGTAGATGCAGGCGCTGCTGGTTGTGTGACGTACTCGGGCAGCTCTCCTCGTCTGACCCGATGCTTAATCAAATATCACAAATGCCTATAGTCGTTAGTGTTATGCCATATATGTCATGAATATGCAATATCTTCCAGAATTGCATTGTGCTTGAGTTGGCTCCCACTTAGGAGGAATTGGACAGGAGGTGGCACCTCCTGTATCCATGTAGATGTCAGTCAACGTTAAATTAAGTTCAGTGTACTTTTCATATCTAGGCCCTCTCTGGGACTGAGCGTTGCGATCATTCTTTGTAGCGGCTATTCCTTTTCCCTTGACATTTCCTTTTCCAGAATTAGACAGTGCTCCGCGTTTAAGCATGTTGACTTCGAGAAAAGCCTTCTCGGATTTTGCATCTTCCTCACGTAGAAACCTTTCTGCTTCAAAGTAGAATTCACTGAGATCTCGCGGTGGGTCCCGATACAAAGAGGTTTTGAATTCCGATATATCCAAAACACATGCTACTGCGGCCTTCAATACCATATATGGCTCAGGTTTATCAACAGATGTTACTACAGCGTTGAATCTCTCAAGAAATGGGCGTAGAGTTTCGCCAAACCTCTGCTTGATTGAAGTGAGGGACATGACATTCTTGGGTCAAGATATGTGGACCCAAAACTGTTCAATAAAGCGATCAACCAACATAATCCAGTTGTTGATTGATTCCGGTGTCAGCTGCCGAATCCACATAGCAGTTATATCAGTCAAGAAGAAAGGGAAGCATCTAGCCATGACATTTTCCGATGCCGATTGAACTTCTATATGTCGTTTGTATCGCATCAGATGCATGGTAGGATCTGTCCTGCCGTTGTAAGGCTCCAGAACTGGAAGTTTGAAATATGGGTGATTACGAGTATTCCTGATTTCATGTGTAAATGTTGTGTGGTTGATGTCATCCACGTCACTATGATAAGTGCGTCCTCTCGAGAGGCTTTATATCAAATTAGCGAGCCGGTAGCCTTCGAAAAGCTGTTGCAAACCAAGATCGTTGTTGGTGCCCCCAGCGTCGAGTACAAGGGAGTGAGGGCCTCATAGCGACCCGGTTCTCCCACTCCGAACCGAGGAATTCAAGTTGAAGCTGTTTTGGTTCAATTTGAATCGGGGCAGACATCGGCCAAACATGGCCTGAGCTGTCTGTGATTCCCATGTTCCCATTCAGAACGTCATTATTTGGAGCATGGCATGTACGTTCAAGTGTATTTCTTCTCGACTTGCCCCATGTTGTCTGCTGCAGATCGGATCTGATCCGACCGGATGGGGGTTGCCCCTAGTTCCATTTTGCTCCGTGTTTTGGATGCGAGCCGAACCACCTGGTTGGTAGTAGCTTGTTGAGCCATTTCAGTGCAAGTTCCAGTAGGTTGTATGTTGCTGCCCGGCCTTCTGTTCATTCGAGCAAAGAATTCGTCCTTCATCTCCTGTTGCTTTCGGAGGAGATCATCGTGTCTTTCCATATGAGTTCTCAATTCAACGAGAACGTCATCCATTTATTCTCAGGTTAAGTATGCAAAAGGGTCTCCATGAGAGGAAGCCCCTTGGCTTGCCTCGTTTCTCGTGCCTTCATCCTCAATATGGGAAATCTTTCGTTTGTCCGTCGACCCAATAACCGAGCAATCCGATTCTTTTTAGGCTAGAAATTGAAGTTGTCGCGTGTTCCCCCTACCTGGCGCGTCAAAATGTTAGACCAAAATTTGGTATTAAACCCAAACGCAATGTGAAGTCCTCACAATCGTAAGTCACAGATCACAAAATGCATAAAACAGTGAATAAGAGGAGACACACGAATATTTTATAGTGGTTCGACTGTAGATGCAGCCAACGTCCACTTTATAATCCTATAGTTATACTAACAGATTACAAGAATTAGTTACTTGTAGATCCACAATCCGAGAGTTCAATGAAATTACAAGAGTTTATGCACGTAATCCACTTGTTAATTTAGTTTTTGAATGAAGCGGAATGTCCTTGCGTTGTTATAATGGAGACCGAGAATGGGAGTGTCCAAAAGATCCCCTCAAAATCCTTCGAACAATGTATTTATAGTAGTAGGAAAGTTCTGGTTTGGATGCTATGTGGCGTGCCTCCCATCAATCTCAAAATGTAGTGGAGAATATGGAGAAAGCCTCGCCAGATCATGCTATGCCATATGGAATTCGATCCTTGCAAGTAGGAGGCGGTTACTTCTAAAGAATAGGTCAACATTGAGCTGTGCAGAGCTCTATCCAGGTGGGTCGGATTGGTTCCGAACCGAGTCGGTGTCTCTGATTCGGTGTTGTGCCCTTCTATGTAACTGAAGCCATGAAGGATCAAGTCTGGATGGTTTAATCCGAATCGATGCGAGCTACAGTCCAAGTCCGAGCCACTTCAAACTGTGGGGTCGTAGCGGGTCTGATCCAATCCGGGGATCCATCCTCGTAAAAGTCCAAGTTCCTAGTCTGTGAATTCATGGAAACAGGCGTAACTTCAAACCGTAAGTCTGTTTTGGTCAAACGAAAGCTCTACCTGAAGCTAATTCAAAACACCGCGTGAGTTACCGGGCAACGTAATTGATATTTTCGGGCCTAATAGAGGTCATCCATTAGGAGTTTCAGGCCTTTCTATGTTTGTGATGCGACTTCAACCAAATTGCTTTCTGTCTTCTGACGATGTTCCCAATACTTGAGCATATTGTTAACCAGAGATTTCATGTGTGATGGCTTTTACCAAAAAGCAAGTCAACATGTTTGCCCCTCCGAATATATCTTGCTGGGTAAAGGAAGATGTGTTCTGAATAATCTGAGGAATGCAGAACTCTGTACCTGTAAGGAGATAAGACAAACAGTTACAAAATGGCTGCGATACGGCGCTACCAAAGTAAGAAGACCAAGGAAGTGCTATGAGGTTCCAAGACGGCCTTGCCGGGGTAAGACGACCAAGGAAATGCTATGAGGTTCCAAGACGGCCTTAACGGGGTAAGACGACCAAGTGAATGCTATGAGGTTCCAAGACTGCCTTATTGGCGGTAAGACGACCAAGGAAATGCGAATGAGGTTCCAAGACGGTCTTACCGGGGTAAGACGACCAAGGAAATGCTAATGTGGTTTGTTTATACTGGATGGATCTATTTCGAAGCCGGAGCTCAATGCTTATTACTAATTCATGAAAATGCAACGGTCGTTTACCGGACAAAACTGGAGACCATAAGTCAGTTCCATGCATATGGGTTGATGCGACCACTTTTATTACATGTAGAGAAAACAAAGAGGGGCAAGAAGTCGCCTAAAAAACATGAACTACGGACCGGAGTCCGGAAAACTGAAGAGATACGCTGAGTGGGATCAATTAATGATAATCCTACGATTACTCGATCCAGGATCGTTCCCTCTTCGGGGAATAAGTGGTGACAGGGCCGAGGCAGATGTCGGCGTTGTTGGTTGTGTGACGTACTCGGGCAGCTCTCCTCGTTTGACCCGATCCTCAATCAAATCTCGCAAATGCCTGCTGTCATTAGTGTTATGACCGTCTATGTCATGAAGTATGCAATGCCTTCCATAATTGCATTGTGCTTGCGTTGGCTCCCTCTTAAGAGGCCTTGGATAGGAGGTGGCAGCTCCTGTATCCATGTAGATGTCAGTCAGCGTTGAATTGAGTTCAGTGTACTTTTCATATCTAGCCCCTCTCCGGGGCCGAGCGTTGCGATCATTCTTTGCAGCAGCTGTTCTGTTTCCCTTGTCATGGCCTTTTCCAGAGTTAGACGGTACTCCGCCTTTAAGCATGTTGACTTCGAGAATAGCCTTCTCGGATTTTGCGTCTTCCTCACGCAGAAACCTATCTGCTTCAAAGTAGAATTCGCCGAGATCTCGCGGTGGGTCCCGGTACAAAGAGTTTTTGAACTCCTATGTAACAAGAACACCGGATACTGCTGCCATTAGTACTATAGATGGTTCAGGTCTATCAACAGATGCTACTGTAGCGTTGAATCTATTAAGGAATGAGCGTAGAATTTCGCCAGACCTCTGCTTGATTGAAAGAGGGACATGACATTCTTGGGTTGAGATATGTGCACCCGAAACTGTTTAATAAAGCGAGAAACCAACATATTCCAGCTGTTGATTGATTCCGGTGTCAGCTGCAGAATCCACATAGCAGCTATATCAGTCAAGATGAGAGGAAAGCATTTAGCCATGACATTTTCCGGTGCCGATTGAACTTCAGTATGTCGTTTGTATTGCATCAGGTGCATGGTAGGATCTATCCTGCTGTTGTATGGCTCCAGAACTGTAGGTTTGAAATACGGGGGATTACGCGAATTCTTAATTTCCAATGCAAAAGGAGTGTGGTTAATGTCATCCACATCATTCCGATAAGTGCAGCCTCTCGAGAGGCATTCAATCAAATTAGCGAGCCGGTAGCCTTCGAAAAGCTGGTGCAAACTTCCAAGATTGCTGTTGGTGCCCCTAGCATCGAGTATAAGCGAGTGGGGGCCTCGTAACGAGCTGCACGGTTCGAATAAAAGGTACCCTGGGTCGTGGTTTGTGGACACTAATCCGACCCGGTTCTCCCACTCTGAACCGAGGAGCTTCACATTGAAGCTGTGTTGGTTCCATCAAAACCGGGGTAGACATTGGCCGAATATGGCTTGAGCTTGTTGTGATTCCTGTGTTCCCATCCGGAACGTCATTAGTTGGAGCATAGCACGTACGTTTGAGTGCATTGCTTCTCGCCTCGACTTGACCCATGTTGTCTGTTGCGGATTCAATCCGATCCGATGGGAGTTGCCCCAAAGTTCCAGTTTGCACCGTGTTTTGGATGCGAACCGACCAGGTTGGTAGTATCTTTTTGAGCCACTTCAGTGCTAGTTCCCGCGGGTTGTATGCTGCTGCACGACCTTCCTTTCATCCGAGCGAAGTATTCGTCCATCATCTCCCATTGATTTCAGAGTAGATCATCTTGACTTGCCATCTGAGTTCTCAATTCAATGAGAATGTCATCCATTTCTTCTCTAGTTAAGTATGAAGAAGGGTCTCCATGAGAGGAAGCCCCTTGGCTTTCGTCGTTTCTCGTGCCTTCATCTTCAACACGGTAAATCTTTCGTTTGGCCATCGATCCAATAGCCGAGCAATCCGATTCCTTTTAGGCTAGAAATTGAAATTGTCGCGTGTTCCCGCTACCTGGCGCGCCAAAATATTAAACCAAAACGTGGTACTAACACCTAAATGCAATGTGAAGTCCTCACAATCATAAATCACAGATCAGAAAATGCAGAAAATGGTAAATAAGAGGAGACACACAAAGTTTTTATAATGGTTCGGCTGTAGATGTAGCTTACGTCCACTTTATAATCTTATTGTGATACTGACAGATTACAAGAAACGGTTACATGTAGACACACAATCCGAGTGTTCAATGAAATTACATGAGTTTATACACGTAATCCACGTGTTAATTTAGTGTTTGAATGAAGCGCAATGTCCTTGCGTTGTTATAATGGAGACTAAGAATGGGAATGGCCAAATGATCCCCTCAAAATCCTTCGAACGGTGTATTTATAGCCATAGGCGAGTTCCGATTCAGATGCCACGTGGCGTGCCTCCCATTAATCTCGAAATGTAGTGGAGAATATGGAGAAATTCACTCCAGATCAGTCTATGCCATGTGGAAGTCGGGCCCTGCAAGTAAGAGGAAGTTACTCCTCGAGAATAGGTCAACATTGAGCTGTATAGAGCTCCGTCCAGGGGGGTCGGATCGGTTCCAAACCGAACCGGTGTCTCCGAACTGGTGTTGTGCACTTCTGTGTAACCGGAGCCAAGGCGGATCGGGTCCGGATGGTTCGATCCGAACCGTTGCGAGCTAGAGTCCAAGTCTGAGCCTCTTCAAACTGTGGGGTCGGAGCGAGTCCGATCCGATCTGAGGCTTCCGATCCGATCTGGGGATCCATCCACATAAATGTCCAAGTTCCAAGTCTGTGTGCGTTCACAGAAACGGGCGTAAATTCCAAACTGTAAGTCCGTTTTAGTCAAACAAAACTCTACCTGAAGCTAATTCAGAGGGCTACGAGAGTTACAGGGCAACATAATTGATGTTTTCGAGACCAAAAGAGGTCCTCTATTAGGAGTTTCAGGCCTTTCTATGTTTGTGATTCGACTTCAACCAAATCGCTTCCTGTCTTCTGACGATGTTCCCCATACTTGAGCGTATTGTTAACCAGAGATTTCACGTGTGACGGTTTTACGAAAAAATGTGTCAACACTAGGCAAATGTTTAAATTGCCCCTTCAAAATATCTATAGAATGTAATCATTTATTTCTTTCCTTATATGATAAAATCAATCAATCAATCACACCACATTCAATCAGTCAATCAAATCAATTAATTGATCAATCAATCAAATCAATTAATTAATTACATCCTCTTCATAAAATATTTGAATCAAAAAATTCAAAAACATGTTTATCAATATATATGTTTGTGTAACATGACTACTTAAAGCTTCACTATCAACAAGCATGATCTACAAATTTATAGCGCATTGTAACTTTCCTAGGCACTACCACCAACACTAGTAGCATGCTGTATTTTGAGGATTGTACACGTGATATCCATGTTTAAACTCAAACAGGCGCTCGAATGGTTGAGCTCGTTAGCACATTTTAATCATATGTTGTTACGATCTCTTACAAACTGAGTCAAATATTCCATGTTTATGAATATTTGGAATATTTGATTATGCTTTATGTGCGCCCATTAGTCATACATCATACTAAAGTAGGTTCTCAACATCAATTTTGAATTTATTTTGTTTTCAGTTTATCGTTGATAACTCCTCAAAACCACATATTACTAACGCTTTTGGTGCATGAATGGTTAAATTTTCAATTTGAAGGGAAACACTATATGCTTTTAGAACTAGAAAGACCATTCTTGCATTCCAAAAAGAACATTATGTAACAATGAATTTATGTATTGTGTGGACCTTATAAAGTAAATATATGTTGTAACTATTAAATCACAAGGACTGATCTTGATAGGAACAATAAGATAAATATTTGTACATTGTCCAAGTTTATGTTTGATATAATACGTAAAATACAAAAATTCTATCAAGACACATTTCAGAATGATGAAATAGAGATGGAACATATATAGATCATTAGAAGAACTCAAGTACGAAATCAAGATGAATCAAGCAAATAGAGAAAATCAAAAGGAATTAAGCGAATTAAGGAGATCAAGAGGAATCAAGCAGATCAAAAAGATTTTTAAAAAAATCAAAAAGTTAAGGTGATCAAAAGAAACAAAAGATATTTGAATGCAAGACAATGAGAATACAACAAATTCAAGAAACAAAGATTAGAAGAGTACAAGACAATAGTCAGTCGATTTTGAAGTATATCAAGTCATAGATTTAATTGTTGTAAATCTCACAGTAATTTTTGAATTATCTATTAGATTTTTTAATTTTATTCTCCATAATAAATTTATGATAGTTCTATTTTGGTTTTACAAGTTAAAAGAGTCAACTCAATATTTATAAAGAAATTATAATTTTACAAGTGACATATTCTCAAATGTATGTCGATATACTAGCCGCTAATTGCAACTTTTAATTTTAAAGGAACATGCGCTTTCTTTCACCTTTCGCAAAAAGAAACAATAATTTACCATCTATCTTTAGAAAACTTTATCTAGAACTAATTTTAGCGGATCCTACCAGTTCCAAAACTTTAATATCCCAAAACTCTAATGAAGCATACATCACGATTTAAGAATTTTACATTTTTTAGATTATGCAAAATAGAAGTGAAAATGAAGCATGTCTTCAACATGCTTATAGAAATTGGAGTCCTTCAAATTTGATTGAATAACGAGCAAGAAAACATGCAAGAGTGATTTTGACCACTACAATCATCTACTCAATAATATGAATGATCCAATAACCATTAATGAACCAGTGGTTAAATAAAATATAGTTATCCATGACCCTATAGTGGATAATGAAGAATAAGAGAAAGAGAACGAAAAAGAGAAATAATTTGAAATCAATGATGATGATGTTCGATGCGTAATCAATGCGTATAAGAGATCACCTTCCAGAACGACGACAGACCCTTGAATCAACCTAGAGGCACCAACTGCATCTATCAACATTAAATAAGAATAGCTTCCCTCGTCCCTATTCCTACATCTTCTTCTCCAGATATGTTTACATAGTTTCCCAGTTGTTTGATCTAATCAAGAAGGCTACATATATAGGAGAATAGTAGACCTGGGAAAATATTCAAATTGTCCCTTCAAAATATCTCCAGAGTATAATCATTTATTTCTTTCCTTTTATGATAAAATCAATCAATCAATCATAACAATCAATCAATTAGTCAACCAAATCAATTAATTATCAATCAATCAGATCAATTAATTGATTACATTGCTCTTCAAAATTCAACATCATTTACAAGCACATATATTATATCAAATGGGAGAAATGTACTTTTAATTTTCAGTTTCTTTGTTGCTCTAACTTATTATTGAATTTGAAAAATGAAAGGGCAAACCAAACAAATATTAGCTTAAAACATATATCATACCTATGAAATTTAATTTGAAAAAAGAAAAAATGAAAAAAAAAATCGGGTATTATTGAACTACATTACTAAAAAAATTAATTAACCTAAACTTTGGATAGTTTTCAACGTTGATATTTCTTCTAGCAAGAAACTTGATTCTGTCAAATAGTCAGTAACTAGTCAGACATAACAATAATTCCTAGTTGAGGTTCTATGAAGAGGTAATGAGAAGGTTCACAATAACTCGATACTTCAAAACCCCAAGAGTGGGGCTCAAATAACAAAGCACATAAATCTAAAAGATCTACATAATCAACAAAAGAGTGTAGCATAAACTGATTGTTATGCTTTGATGTTATACTTTTTTCTAAATCTGATCTTAAAATATATATTAACAACTCTAAACTCATATGAGATTTATGGACTTGTGAAGGGTGAAAGAAATAAAGATTTATCCCATATGTTTACACATAGTACAACTTTCGGAAGACAAATAATCATGATGTTGAGGGTATCCATATAAACCACCACCTAACAATAATAGCCTTTATGTTACTCTCATATTACGTTAATAATCGAGAACAGTTCAAGTTTTCACCATTTGTGAATTAATGACTCCATTAAAAAATATAAATAAATTTATAACATATATATCAATAAAAATACATTTACGTGCTAATCAGAAGAGATAAATTACTTATGTCAAGCAATAATCGTTGTAACTCTTGTTGCTACTCTGATATGACAACAAACAAAATACATAAACATTAATTAAAATTGTATGTAAAAGTCATCTATTTGTGATCTGTTAGTTAAACAAAGTATAAAAAATGAAGTCAGTAGGTGGAGAAGTATAACATTAAAGCGGAATAACAAGAGTTTTCAAAAACGGACCGTAATACCAAAAAATTCAAATGACCGAAACTAAATCAAAAACCAGAATTTTAAACATTGATATATACATCAAAATTATATTTCAGATCGCACTAAATTTATAGACATATTCGTCAAAACTTATATAGTTCATAATGAAAGACATTTTTCTTCCATATACATAAATACGTGGAATTTTTTTTATTACATCTAAAGTGAGCATGCATAATGGAGTAAGACTAATGCGGCATAAAAAGTAACATGAAACTGATAAGTTATACTGATATATTTGTAGAAACCCATTTTTAGGTACATAAGAAGATAAAGAGTCACAATTATACTGTGAAATTATGTTTTCTAAAATAACCATGAATGTTTTGTGAAATGTTATCAAACAACACTACAACAACCAAACTTCAACACATTTCGTAATATTTAAATTTGATAAACAGAGCATGATCCATTCACCATTGACAACAATAAACTATAAATTTTCCTATAATATAATATTTGAAATTAAATTTAGACAAATTTACAACAGGTACTATTAAAAAAATTGATTACGTAGCTTCAAAAAAAATAGTGAATACTATTTCCGCAAATTTTAAACATATGTTTTAACATATAAAACACAACATGTCTACAAAT
Organism: Allium sativum; assembly: GCA_030737875.1. Classification (NCBI taxonomy): domain Eukaryota; kingdom Viridiplantae; phylum Streptophyta; class Magnoliopsida; order Asparagales; family Amaryllidaceae; genus Allium; species Allium sativum. The sequence continues at coordinate 464,360,160 of CM060924.1, read as the reverse complement.
ATTTCATGCTCATCGGGACTGACAAAAAGATGGAAGTTATAATATTACGTAATTTTCAAAAGAATACAACTGCTTTAATGAAGATACCGAAGGTATAAAATGAACCTCGGTTTCGTTAAACACTTATTGAAGTAGCATATTACTTTATTTGAATTCTTGAAAATTTCCTTCATAAGTGTAAGAAAACTAAATTTTCAGATTACTATTGTCATGGAATTCTGATATATTATGACTGAACAATTGCTTTCATCCCTCATTTTCATATATGTATATATATACATACATACACACACACACACACACACACACATATATATATATATATATATACACATATATATATATTGTTGCGGGAAAAACGGATAGGAACGGATTGATAGTGAGGCAAAACAAACAACAGATAGTCACCAGCAAAGCAATCACAGATCTAGCAATAAAAGAAATAACACAAGTGGTTTATAGTGGTTCCACTAACGTCTTGTTAGCATACGTCCACTTGGGGAAAGGAGATTTTATTATTTTTCTCAATAAGAAAAAATTACAAGACTGATAGAAGGGAAGAAGAAGAACTTTTACAGATGATACACCTCACATTTTTGAGATGATAATACATTCACCTAATCCCTATCCTTATATAAGGATTAAAGCTTGGGGTTGAAGTAATTGATTTATGATATAAATCAATGCCTAATTAATTCTCCAATTCTCCTGATAGGCTTCCTTGTTTAACCAACCAATTAGGGAATTAATTCCTTACATCACTATCCCAAAAAGAATCTTTCTTCAAATCCTTCCACTACTATTGGTAATTTATTGCCCTGCCTAATTTTGCAAAAGATGCAATAAATTTCTGATATCATCCAAATCTTCTGCAGTTAGAAATATTATATTATTCAAATTAACAATATTTCGCAAATATTCTCTAATTGGAAACATTCTATCACCATAATCAATATTTTCTTCCAAATCTTCTGCAAATGGAAATATTGTATCACAAATTCTAACAATTTCCACCTTGATACTATATTTCCTTGAATGCGTAGCAACTCCACCTACATCCTCTTACTCTAAGCATTTTCTCGGATAAGACACCATGGTTACTTTCTCCAATAAGCTTCGGCATGGCCATCACCCATTGCACTTTGTTAACAAACTCCTGCAACGCCACCACCACCAACAAAGTGTACAAAGTAATGCCTTCAAGTAAGACCTATCAATCTTCACCATGAAAACAAACGTCTCCATGAACCATCTCAACCCTCTCCCCACACCGTGCCACCACGTGGCACCAAGCATTTCGATAAGCGATTCCAGTTCGAGCAACGCTCGAACTTAGCAGTCTGCAAAGGCTTATGCATATCCACTGCTTTCTCCTTTGATCTCTGACCATCTTTAGACAATCCATTCTTCCGCTTATCAAACACATCCTTTTGGAAAAATCCCCCTTGTTGAAGCTTTCTCCTTTGGTCATATTCTACCTATGTAGAACTCAAAGTCTCTTCTCGTATGCCTAGCTTTGACATCTTCTCCACGAGAACTGTAAGCTCCAACCCTTGACTCTCCAAGTACAGTGTTTCCCCTCAGGAGATACAAATTATGAAACATATCTCCCTTCATCACTACAAATGTACCCTTAGAAACGCTTAGACTATCCTTATCAATAGTCACCTCGCATCCTTTCGATGCCAACTTCCCAAGAGATATCATTGACTTACGAAGACCTGGAACATAACGGACACCTATCAAGGTGCGCATTGCCCCGTCATACATGCGAATATGCACAGTTCCTTCGCCCATGACTCTACAACTAGCATCATTTCCTATAAGAATTAGTTTTCCTCTTTTTTCCGTTTAAAAGAGCTGAAATAATTCTTATTAGGTGTCATATGAAAAGACGCCCCCGTATCTAACACCCAATGGTTTGATACATCTGATACTACCGCTGTCAACAAGTCATTAGACAAAAATTTCTCCACCGCAAGTAATGAATTTCTAGTTTCAATCTTTTTCTTTGAGTCTGGACAATCTCTCTTCCAATGGCCTGGTTTCTTGCAAATGTAGCACTTCCCAACTCTTGACTTTATTTTCTTCTTCTTCTCCTCTCTCTCCATACCAGCTAATAAGGCTTCCGTACTACTTCCTCCTCTACCTTTACTCAACCCCTTCATCTGATCCCTCAAATCCTCAGATAAAAGACTTTCCTTCACATCATATACTATTAATGTATCTCTGGCATAGATAAGACTATTAGCGAAACTTGTGTATCGCTCCGGAAGAGAACACAAAAGAATCATTGCTATTTTCTCCTCATCCACTTTCAAGTCAACAGTCTTCATCTTCATCACAAGATCATCAAAGAATCTTTGATGTGCCTTCATTGAAGTACGCTCTCTCATCCGCATGGTGAAAAACGTCTTTAGCAAAATCAAACGGTTGGTTAGTGACTTCTTTAAATAGAGTTTTTCCAGCTTGGTCCAAATGTCCTTAGCAGTGGTCTCACCGCTAATATCTGAAATGGCATTTTTTTCCCGTTGCCAATTGTAAAGTAATAAAAGCCCATCGTTCCATCTCCTTCCTTTCCACGGTTGAAATATCATTCGTCAACTCCTCAAGAGCAAACACCACAGGATGAACATTATTCCTCATCAAAATAGCTTTCATCCTCCATTGCCACTTTTCGAAGTCTTTATCCTCATTCCATCCTTCTATTGCTAACTGAGATCTAGCTGCCATATATGTCCCTTTGACATATGGCCTTGATACAATTGCTGAGTTCTCCTTATCTCTTGCCATAATGCCTAACACCCTTTCTCAATCAACCTAGTTGCTTTGATACCAATTGTTGCGGAAAAACGGATAGGAACAGATTGATGGTGAGGCAAAGCAAACAACAGATAGTCACCAGCAAAGCAATCAACGATCTAGAAATAAAAGAAATAACACAAGAGATTTATAGTTGTTCCACTAACGTCTTGTTAGTGTATGTCCACTTGGGGAGAGGAGATTTTATTACTTTTCTTAATAAGAAAAAATTACAAGACTGATAGTAGGGAAGAAGAAGAACTTTTAGAGATGATACACCTCACATTTTTGAGATGATAATACATTCACCTAATCCCTATCCTTATATAAGGATTAATGCTTGGGGTTGAAGTAATTGATTTATGATAAAAATCAATACCTAATTAATTCTCCAATTCTCCTGATAGGCTTCCTTGTTTAACCAACCAATTAGGGAATTAATTCCTTACTTCACTATCCAAAAAGAAACTTTCTTCAAATCCTTCCACTTATGTAGGTAATTTATTGCTCTGCCTAATTTTGCAAAAGATGCAATAAATTTCTGATATCTTCCAAATCTTCTGCAGTTGGAAATATTATATTACTCAAATAATAATATTTCCCAAATCTTCTCTAATTGAAAATATTCTATTACCATAATCAATAATTCCTTTGAAATCTTCTACAAATGGAAATATTGTATCACAAATTCTAACATATATGTCTGCAAAGTTAAATTTATTTGTTTTCCTTATAATCGATCAAATGATTAAGAAATAAGTATAAAGCAATAGGCTATGTGACATGCAAAAAAGCAGCAAATATTTTAAATGTATGCTACTATATGCAATTAGTAAACCAATGTTCCTTGAAAAAAAATAGAAGACACTTTAGTCACCGCGCAAAAGAAGCATCACACTAAAATTAAAAAGATAATTCCTTTGAAAAAAATGTTTATTAAAAATTGTTAAGGAACATGAAATTAGAAACAACACTTATTCACTTGGAAATTTTCAAAAAAATATATCGGTTAAGTGTGACCAAATAAAATTGTGAAAATGGTTATTAGAAAATAATGTTTTTTTACCTAAAAAATTATGATGTTTAATCTCATATTCATGTCGATAATACTAAAATAAATCAATAAAACAAATTTAGGTCTGGTTTCAATCAATATAATTTTAAAAGATATTATATTCACATGGTTGATTAAGCACAATTCATTGTTTGCTGCATCTTACTACACGCATACCAGTTTGTTGTATTTAAACATAGTTTGAGCACAGTTGTAAAACTGAGCTTGTTCTTAGTTGTAAACTAAACCTCGACTAAGTAGTAAAATTGATTTAAGATCGGTTTAAACACAAAGGTAAGGCTGAACTATAAAATAAGTTTAATCTCAGCTATAAAACTGAGCTTGTGCTCGGTTGTCAAAAACATTACTATGTTGGGGTCCGAATGAATTTTTTAATCTATGTTAGTTAATTCAACTCAAAGACATACATGATTCGTATGTCTTCACAGTGCCATGTATTAAATGTATGGAGCTAATTCTATCTACTGAGTGTATCATCCTCATCTTAGGATCCACCAAACACCATACGAGTATCTATATACTAAGTATGAACATTCTGATGATAATTTATGTCCTATGGCCAATACAAGTGACCCTTGGATCTGGCATAAGAGATTCATTCATATTAATTTCAAACATATTTCTAGGATTTCAGATTAGATTCAATTAGAGGTTTACCTAAAATGAAATTTAAAGTACATAATTTATGTGACGCTTGTCGATTCGGAAAATTGAAAAGAAGTTCATTTAAATCAAAAGAAGAAATTACAACATCATAACCATTAGAGTTAATTCACATGGATCTGTTCGGTCCATCCCAAACTCAATCGATAAATCATAATAGATATGTTTATGTAATAATTGATGATTTCTCTAGATTTACTTGGAATCTTTTTCTTAAAAATAAAAGTGATGCTTTTGATCAATTTAAAACCTTTGTTAAGAGAACTCAGAATTTACAAACTTTAAAATTTTAAACAACACGTAGTGATCACTTTGGAGAATTCGAAAACAAAAATTTTGAATTTTTTTAACAAAAAGAGGATAACCCATCATTTTTCTTTCTTCAGAACCCCTCAACAAAATGGAGTAGTTGAACGTAAGAATAGATCAATTCAAGAGTGTGCGAGAACTATGTTATCAGATAGTAACTTACCAAGAATTTTTTTGGGCTGAGGCTGTTGCAACAGCTTGTTATATATAAAATAGAATTTTGATAAGACCCTTAACTCATAAAATACCATACGAACTTTTATATAGTAAGAAACCAAAGGTATCATATTTTAACATATTTGGAAGTAAATGTTTTATTTTTAACACCAAAGAAAATTCTGACAAATTTGACTCTAAGTCTGATAAAGGGATGTCTATTGGATATTCAGAAAGAAGTAAGGCATATAGAGTTTTTAATTTAAGAACTAATACTATATAAGAAACTTTAAATCTATCTTTTAAACAGAATTATAAGAATTCAACAGAAAATAATAAAGATGAATGCGAAAATGAGATTTATGAAGTAAATAATGAAATTCACCAACCAAATAAAAGAATTAGACTTCTAAGAGATCATCTAGTAGAAAATATCTTAGGAGATTTTGAATCTATTGTTAGGACCAGATATCAATTAAATAATATGAGTAATTTAGCATTTATTTCAACTGTTGAACTTAAAAATCCAAAGGAAGCATCATCCGACAATTCATGGATCCTTGCTGTGCAAGAGGAATTGAATCAGTTTACTAAGAATGATTTATGGGAACTTGTTCCTAGACTAGAGGATAAAACTATAATTGGAACTAAATAGGTTTATAAGAATAAAATAAATGAACTCGGTGAGGTCACAAGAAATAAAGCTCGACTATTTGCACAAGGATATAGTCAGGAGAAGGAATAGATTATGATGAAACCTTCGCTCTTGTAGCAAGACTAGAAGCGATTAGGATTTTACTAGCCTTTTCTAATCATAATCAATTTAAATTATTTCTAATGGATGTTAAAAGTGCATTTTTAAATGGATATGTTAAAGTAGACGAATATGTAGAGCAACCACCTCTTTTTGAAGACGAAAAAACTTCCAAATCACGTATATAAATTAAAGAAAGTGTTATATGGATTAAAACAAGCACCTAATGCATGGTATGATCGATTAAGAACGTATTTATTACAATCAAACTTCGAGATTGGTAAAGCAAAAAATACATTGTTTACTAAGAGAAATAAAAACGAAATTCAATTAGTACAAATATATGTTGATGATATAATATTTGAATTAATGAATAATCAAATGAATAAAGAATTCTCAAATATTATGATCTGAGAATTTGAGATGAGTCATATGGGTGAACTCGCATTTCTCTTAGGATTACAAATAAGACAATTAGAAAATGGAATATTTATTAATCAAGAAAAATACGCAAGAGACCTAATGAACAAATACAATTTAACTACAACCAATGGAAGACCTACACCTATGGCAACTAATATTTCCCTAAGTAAGGATGATACGTCAAAAGATGTTGACCAAAAATTATATAGAGGAATGATAGGATCATTGTTATATATAACCGCTAGTAGACCGGATATAATGCAAAGTGTATGTCTCTATGCAAGATAACAGTCTCAACCTAAGGAAATTCACTTAAAAGCCGTAAAATGTATTCTACGGTATGTAAAACATACGCTAAATTTTAGAACATTTTATCCTAAAAATGATTTGTTTGATTTAATATCCTATTGTGACATTGACAACGCGGGATTTACATCAGATCGTAAAAGTACTAGTGGAACATGTCTCTTCTTAGGACATTCTCTAGTTTCTTGGTTCAGTGAAAATAAAAATACAGTATCCTTGTCTACAGCTGAAGTAGAACATATATCTGCTATTTGGCTTGTTCACAAGTAATATATATGCAACAAACTATAAACGATTTTGGACTAAATATAAATAAATCACCAATTTATTATGATAATACAAGCGCTATAAATATATCTAAAAATACAACCCATCATTCGAGAACCAAATATATAGATATAAGACATCATTTCCTAAGAGATAACGTAAGTAAAGAGAAAATTTCACTAGATTTCATTGAGATAGAAAAACAAATAGCCGATATACTAACTAAACCTTTAAACGAAACAACATTTACTAAATTTAGAAGAGAATTAGGCATTTGTTACTTGAATGAAATAGAGTAATTAAATATATTAATGCATATAAAATAATATAACAAAAATAAAAAATACACATATGTCGACGTACATGTTTTTACATGTTGACATATAAGGACCAGATTTTTAAAATTAATTCCCACCAAAAGTTAGTTACAACCTATATTTAAACTCATTACTTCGAAATTCCTTCTGCATCTCTTCATTTTCTCTCTGGAAAAATTATCAAACAAATAAAACAATGGCCTCCTCTAATAATATCAGTCAAAACACCCCCATTTCGTTTACAGGACCATCCGAAGGTCCATTTCAACGAATTTCACTTGCAAGAGTAATGAAATTGGAGCAATTAACTAGAGATGTACTTCAAATGTTGACTAAAATTCAAGCCTTACATGTAAGAATGAATAAAGAGCAAGAGAAGCAAGGGAGGATTATGAGAAATTTGCAAAAGTTTGTAATGGATAATCAAACCAGTCCAATCATTATCGACGGTGATAATCAAATGGAAGAAGAGGAAGAATAAGAAGAGGAAGAAGTCATGGAAGAAGAAGAGGAAGAAGAAGCGTTAACGAAAATATGGACGAAGACGATAGCGTTATTTGCGTAGGCGAAGTGTGCTTTGACAAGGATGGGGATGTAATTGAACAAAATGAGGAATCTTGTCTTCATTATCCTCATTGTCCAATTCACAAATCCCCAATTGTCAAGATACATTAGACGTTTTAACAATTTCGTAAATCTTGTTTTTTGTGCAAAAATACGAACAAACTGTGTGATTTGCTTGTAAATATGCTTGATTTGCTTGTATGAACAATGTTTAATTGTATATTGGTTGAATGTTCAAAAATATTGTTTTACTGGTTTAGACTATTGTTTATATAATTAAGTTAGTCATTAATTTAGAGGGAAGTTATTAGTTTCTGGTCTTAGAAAAGTTCTTACATCTAGAATTAGTCGTTAGGATCATTTATACTATACATTCTGGGATATATATATTGATTTAGTTTCGAGGTTCATAATTAGTTATAGAGTTAAGAGGGATGTAGTTTAGTGTAGTTTTTTGTTAATGACAAAGGGAGAGAAATTATAAAATATGATACAGTTAAGATAGGCGTATTTTAAGGGGGAGTCAGGAGGAATTCATGGTAAAAGGAGGAGTATTCAAGAAATCAGAGCAACGAGTAATATCAAGCATGAATATTTTATAAACTAAGGTTGTCATCATCAAAAAAGGATAGATTGTTGGGGAACATAATTTTGATGAAAATAACCCTGTTTAAATCATTAACATTATTATAAAATATATACCGACATCTTTACCTAGAATATATATAGATATATATATGCAGGAATTATATACAGGCGCTATAGAAGACTGTACAGTTCAAGAGATTTAAGATTTCAAAGAAGACACAAGATTCAAGACTCATGAGAATCAAGATATCAAGAGTTTAAAGATACTAGAGTAATGGAGTCTAGTTAATATGCAAAACTCCAGCTCACAATTTCAAATTCGGTTTTCAAATTATTTCAAATATTTATGAGATACACAGAAGTGTTGAATGCCTCGTTCCAATATTTCATTGCAATGCCCTTGTGATAACAATGCCAAACCAGTCTTGACTATGTGTCCATGTTTTCTTTCGACCTGACCATTTTCTTCAGATGTGTGTGGGCAAATTAACCTTTGTTTTATCCCTCTTTTGATGAAGTAATTTGTGAGTGGCTTAAACTCACCCTCACCATCTGTCTGCAATAATTTCACACTGCAGTTGGTTTGTTTCTCTATGAAGGTTATAAATTGAATTATAATATTATATGTCTCTGACTTACTTTTAAGCATATATATCCAAGTGTATCTTGACTAAGCATCAACGAATGATAGATAGTACCTGTGTCCTTGATACGAGATCAGGGGTGCTGGTCCCTACAAATCAACTACAACAAGCTCCAATGGCTTATTGTATAATATTTCGGAACTGCTAAAAGGAAGTTATGGCTCTTGCCAAGTTAGCGGTGTGTGCAAGTGTTTTTGACAGGTACATTATCAAAATAATTTCCATTATTATTCAAAATAGTTCTTACAGTTTCTAAATTAGGACGACCAAGTCTTACATGCCAAGATCCTGTTACATTACAACTCTTGCTATTACAATTAGTATAACTACTATTACAATTATTACTACTACTATTAATACTACAGTTATTATTGCTGCTACTAGCATCTACATTGTTGCACCAAGTTTCTTTACTCGTAGTATTTCCAGTCTTAAAGTTTCCAAATTTGTAAAGCCCTTCATGTAGACTACTTTCTAGCAATACTTCTTGACTTAGTAGATTCTTGACTAAACAAAATTTAGGGTGAAATTCAAAGAAAACATTATTATCATTGACAAATTTAGATATGCATAATATATTTTTGTTAATTTTGGGAACCCTAAGTAAATTGTTTAATATGAGTTGCCTTCTTCCTAATATAGTTCCTTTACCAGTGTGTGTGATACATGCAGTGTTACCATTACCCATATGCAGAGATTTCATACCTTTGTATCCTTTGCTCCCAATGGTTAAGTTCTGAAGGTTATTTGTGATATGATGTATGGCTCTCGAATCTAGGTACCATTCATCTGGGTCGATTCATCGGTCCTGCAATTGTCTTCATTGTTGCTACTTTGTCCTTTTCCTTTATCACTGTTGTTTTTGTTCTGATTGCCCATGAATGCTAGGTTAGCTTTTAGTGTATGATTCTATTGATTGGGATATAGTCCACTGTATTCATTATTGAATCTGAAGTAGCACTTCTTTGCCATGTGACCAAAATTTTCACATATCTGACATTTAACTCGGTTGTTGTTCCATCGTCCTCGCCCATGACCTCTTTGGGGTTGGTATGCTCTTTGAGGCTGATAACCCTTATGAAATTGGTTGTTTTGCCTATTTTGGTTATTGTTGTTCCTTTGAGATTGTTTACTTTTGGCAGCTGCATAGTTTGCAGAAAATTCCCCTTGTATTGTCTTTCTTTGATCAATTCTTCCTTTGTGGGCAAGTAATGCAGATCGAATGTACTGTAAGTTTGGAAGAGTGTTGTATGGCAAAAACAGTGAATAGTGACTCATATTCTTCGTCGAGACCACCGACGATGTACAATATTTGTTCATCGTCACTGATTTTGCGGCTCCTAACACTTAACTCATCACACATGTTCTTTATTTTTCTCAAATACTCTTTCATACTTGATTCATCCTTTTTGCAGTGTTGTAACTTTCTTCTATATTGCATTATTCTTACAGCGGATTGTGAGTTGAAAATTTTCTCCACTGTGGACCGTATTTCATAAGAAGTGTTACATCCAACAATTTGTGACAATAAATTTTCACTAATCGAGGACAAAAGCCATGATGACAATAAACTACCTTGCTTTTGAAACTTGATGTACTCTGGGTTTGGCAATGTATTGCCTCTTGGTCGGTTATTATCATTGGAGGGATTGTCAACGTTCCTTTGATGAAGTCTTGCAGGCCATACCCTTGAAGGGCAATTTCAATCTGATATTTCCACAATATATAATTGTCTTCACTCAATGATGTTGTAATAATATGACTTATTGGCTTGATCAGGTACAAAAAGTTGGGTGAAGAGTCTTTAACGTTGGTTTCAGACAAAGCAGAAGTTGCTTCGTTATCGTTAGTCATGGTGAGGCAGATTTCTCTCTGCAGCCACAACAGGAGAAAAAAAGAGACGAGAAACAAAAACTGGTGAAAAGTAGCATCTGGCACGACAGTATATGATTCTATAGCCGCCTGTAGTACTTGGCACGACAGAATTGGGATGACAGTTTCTGATTCTGCAACTGCATGTAGTGCTTGGCACGACAGAATAGGGACTGCAGTCGACTATGTTTCACCACTATTCACGGTGAGGTGGAGAAGATGCAACCAAATATTGGTTAGGTGAGGCACTTCTCTAGCGATGATCCTGAAAGAACAACAGCCCGTAGTCCAGAAGAAAAAAAATACTCCGATGATGAATCAATTGAAAACTGAAGTGTAAATGCAAAACCAAAATTCTTCTGAGATGAAGGGTAGAATTGGATCGATATAGATAATGCCTTTCGGCTTTTACGCTTCGATAACAAATTGAGAGAACAAGAGAGATTGAATAATTTAGAAATTGATTTTATTGATGTAATGATTGTTGTACGAGAATTGATAATACAAAGCATGTATTTATAGACTGTATTGTAGCATTCATATACAAAAAATAAAAACTATCCTAATATATGGTAGAAGCCTGTATGTGGTAAAGCCCAATATGTGATGGCCCATATCAATGCAGCGGTTATACTAGTAAGTCCATGAAATCGAATGCAAATGTGTTATTAGTTTATGTAGTGGAGCTGCTAATTTTAATGACTACCTTGCCTTTTGTAGTGTACTTGTTCGTTTATATTTTTCTACTTTTATGATATACATGTGCAACAATGAACTTATGATTGGATTGTCCTTGAACGCGTGTATGTGATTATTTATTTGATGCATGCTATGTTGTTGCATGCTATATTCAGTCCTATATATGATTATTTATTTTGCTGCACGCTATGTTTTTACATGTTATATTCAGTTCAACAACATGTTTTATGCATGATAAACAATCAGATGTTAATTTTGACTTGTGAGTTATAAAATGTTGCTGCAAGCGTGATATTTAATGCATGTAAAATTGGTAGGTATTACAATATTGATTTGTAACTTCTTTGTCTCTGCATTTATTGTCTTTATGGTATGCAATGAGAACATGCTAGCATCTCCTTGGGTTTTAAACTTAGGGACATATTTAAGATAAATTGAGTGATATTAAGTTTTACTAGGACAAATTTCGGTTGTCTTTAAAAAATTAGGGACTTTATTTTAAGGACGACATTATTTATCTCAAGGGGACTTAAAGAAAAATTAAAGAGATAATAGTTAGGTTAAGACAAATACTGGTTATCTTAAATCATTGTAATTTTTGTAGCGCTTGTCGTAATCAATCGGATTAGAAAATCTAATAATGAAGAACCCATTGTCTCTAGTGTATATTTCGAATTTGGATGAAGGATTCCATGTTTTGGTAATGAAAGCTCTGAAATGATGATGATATAGGTTAGGACCAAAAATATATGTGTTACCACCAAAATCAACATTGAAGAAACTGACAGTGAAGAGGTATCGGATGGCCAAAAGTTCGCAGAAGGCTCCGTAGAAAGAGGGCCCCAACAATATGAACGAAAAGAGCAGTGTAACACACCGTGTTTTCAATAAACCTTAAAGTAACGAATTAAAGAATAATTAATTCTAAATGTGAGAATTAAGGGAAACGGGTTATCCCATTGCGTTCGTCTCGGAATTCTAGTTGAGATAGAGTCCGAGTTTACGTGAATTGGATTTCGTATGAAGAAGTTATGACCTTCGGAAGTTTCAAAAATTCAAAATTAAACACAGAAGAGGGCAGGCCAGGAAAATTCCCGCCCAGGCCAAGTCGACCAGGAGGTCGACCCTAGTGTCGACCTACCCCACAGGTCGACCTGGGGGTCAACCTAACCCCCTCCCCCTCGGGCAGATCTGAAAAGATGACGATTTCTGACTCCTTGCTGAGTCATTAGGGCTGAGGCATTATCCTATCACGACTGGATGGTCTTGATTACTTCTAGGGTTAATCTGAAGGCTCTAAATTAATTAAACTTCTATCAAAGAAACCTAACTCTCAATGCTAAATCACAAATATTCATACCAAGAGCCGCCATGCCGTCAATGGTGAACCTAGAATAGTCGTCATCTCTTTCAACTCAAAAGCAAGATTGAAGCTGCGTCAAAATTAAATCTAATCTAATTCAACTAAGAAAATTCAACGATCTACATCAAAGGCGAGCAATTCTATTTTAGAATACAGATCCCAGAACTCAAGAGTTCCGTTTTGTTTGTAAGTGTAGTTATCTTTTGGATGTGAATGAATTAAAGACATGGTTTGTAATGAATTGTAAAATAGAATTATATCAAGTTGTATGTGATGCTGATTTATGTTTATTCATGTCTATACTATCGTATATACCTACAAATTATTATGGTCTATCAAACCTATCATGTTATGTGGAAATTGATGAACAAACCTATGATGTTATGAAATTATCATATATAAGTTTGGTGATATTATGACACATATAAGTTTTAGGCTAAGTCACGTCGTTTATGCCTAATTGTTTAGATCCATTATGCATACATGTTTAGATCTACGACCTTGTATAATTTGGTAATGATATCTATATGTTGTATGCAATTTAGAAATTATGCCATGTTTATGCAAGTTAAGTGATGTTATCATGTTATGAATACATGCAAGTTTATAGGTTAAAAACATAATTATGTACACCTATATGTTTAGATCTACACTTTATATGTTAGATCCGTATGCCTCTATGTTAGTTAGTATGATTCTACCCCTATGCAAGTACACCATTACATGTCTAATTAAGTTTTGGTAGTTCTATGTAAAACCGTTATTTTATGACTCATGTTGCATAGATCTAGTTTGCAAGTTCATAATTAAAAGTATATTATGCCAAGTTCATGTGACACATCTGTAATTAGATCCATAATTTTGTATGATTTTGGAATGTTGCAAGTTCCTCTTTTTTCCCTTTTTAGTTTATTAGTTAGGATAAAATGTCGAGCCAAACTTCTTATGTAATTTTACGAACGTACAACGGGGGTAACGTTACGGAAAACATGAAACTATACGTAATTAACATATTTGGCTCATAACCATGTAAATGGTATGGCATTGAAATGATATGATTTACATATCAAAAATTATGAATTTGATTTAGAAAGAAAGTGGGCCATGACAATAAATTGTTGACAAATTTACATATAAGCATAAAGGATAAATATGTAAATTTAGGAAAGACGAATATGCCTAACCCGAGGTTAGACTGAGTTGTGGTGTAAAACTGCCCGGAACCGACCGACACATCCAGTGACTACAACATTACCTGTCTAATGTGGATGGTTAGTGCATTGAGCCCAAAAAGGACCCAAGGTTAGACTGAGTTGTGGTGTAAAACTGCTCGGAACCTACCGGCACATCCAGTAACCACCACAATACCTATCTAATGTGAGTGGTTGGTGCTCTAATAAAGCTAAGTCAAAAGTGGTAGGGTTAAGTCAATTTAGGAAACAGTTAACCAATTCAACATGTTAGCTAAACTGATGGGTAGGGTTGGGCAAATTTGGACACTTAACCAATTTAACATGTTGGCTGAAAAACCATAGTAATGGGGACCCATTTCAGCAGTAACCCACATAGATGTATCATGGGACCCTGAACTAGGCAGGGTGGGGCACGATTACTGGGCTGATTATAAGCGGTCAAAAACATCGGCTGGTGGTGCATCAGTGTAGGTTCTGGCGGAATACGGGCGTGCACGTACTCCGGAGTGGAAAAAGCAGGCACTGGGCATTGGTAGTCATACACTGTGCATCTTGAATCATGTCGGGTTGCCACAATAGGATTTGATACACCCTGCGGTGGGACCAGCACAGGTATCTACAGTCAAGCGAGGGCCGAATGACACACGTGATAAATGCATGCGAGTAGGAGCCGATCGATATAAGGGGATCATTTCACCAAGAACACGTGGTGCTAGTTGGATAAATATAAGTAGGTGCAGAGAATTAAACATGGGCGCGATGTATATTCGGTTTATCCTGCCTTATATAGTTTTTATGTTAGTTTGATGTTCTGATACTGTCCTATTTTCAGTTTATTTCTATCATGACCTTCTCCTTATTCACACACTGAAAAGCACTAGACTTACTCAGACTTATGTCTGACTCATTTTTCTTTCATCTTCTTTTCTTCCGTCCCCCCCCCCCCCCCCCAGGTAGCCAGGGAGGGAATAGCTCAGCTTAATTTGGACCATTCATCTTTCCAAGCTTGAAGACTCTGTGATGTACGACTTGGAATCTCTTATCTTTGGCTATGGCTTTGGACACACTAGACTTGGGGATTTATGCAGTTTTATTTATGTTATATGCTTCTTTATGTTTTAATCAAAACAGAGATTATGATGAATTGTTTGGGAAGTTATGTTGAGACAATTTACTGTAATGGTTTTTGTATTGAACCATGTATGAAATAAATGTTTGTTTTCCCCTGCTTATATTTCTGTCTTGTAAACTTTCTGTATCTTTTACCTATAATGCTCCATCGAAGTTAAGGCATTCCCTTTGTGAGTGACCTTAACGAGGTGGGTTGTTTCACTTGGTATCAGAGCAAAGGTTTAGATAAAAGTTTTTTTGAAAACATTTTCAAAAAGAAGCATTTTTCAAGAAAAAGTATTATTTACTTTAAAAGGCATAATCCCCCAAAGCCATATGCACTATCTTTCTATCCTTGAATCTTTCCTTTTTCGTTTCAGCATGTCTGGGAATCTTAACCTTCTAGAGGGTGTGTCGATACCCGGTTGGTTCAGGAGGTACCTAGAGGCTAGGGCCAACGACGCAGGCCCAGCAGACATTCCTCCTCCCCCAGCTGCAGCGGTTCCTCCTCCTCCTCCTCGCGCAAATGCTTTCTCAAAAATATGTAGGGACTTTCGAGCCATGAGTGGAAAGAACTTCAATGGAAATGAATCCTTCATGGAAGCAAGAAACTGGCTCAAAGAAACTAAGAATTTGTTCGATATCTTCGAAGTGGATGATAGGTAGAAGATACAGTTGGCGGCATGGTTGCTCAAAGACGAAGCTTCCAATTGGTGGGAAGTCACTAACGCTGAAAGACTAATTGAAACTTGGATGGATTTTAGGATGAGGTTTGAAATGAAATTCCTCTCACAAGCTGAACAAAGCCTACAGATGGAGAAGTTCTTAGCTCTCAAACAGGGAAGTATGTCGGTCAAGGAATTCATTAGCCAGTTCAATCAGCTGGCTAGGTTTGGATTGGAGTTAGTGAACACTCCACATCAGAAGGCTCTCTGCTTTGTTAAAGGATTGAATGAGCCACTGAAGAGCATAGCTATGTCCCATATACCTATGGATGCGACTTATGAAAGACTGGTGGACATGGCTCTGTTACAAGAAGAAGTTAAGGTTGGCAAGAAGGAGACAAAAGTGGAAGCATCTCAGGATAAGAAAGGGGAAGGATCACAGAGCAAGAAGACAGACTTCAAGAAGGGCGGGAAAAACAACAAAACCCGTGACAAGAGGAAGTGTAATTTTTGTGGCATTTCTGGGCATCTGGTTAAGGACTGGAGGAAGAAGAAAAGGAAGATGGCTGGCTGTTTCCATTGCGGTGAGGCAGGACACATAGCTAGGGACTGCCCAAGAAAGCAAGGGCAAGGGCAGAGAGTTGGATCTACTTCTGGAGGGCAGGTTCATGCTCTCATGGCACCTCCGCAAGAACAAGGTAGAAATATTTCTGTTGAGAGTTTAGTTTATCTTTTTGATCATCCTGTTCGTACACTCTTTGATTCTGGTGCATCGCACTCTTTTATATCTACTGCTTTAGTTGAATCTCTGCACCTAGACACCAGTTTAGTAGAGGATCCCTTGGTTGTTTCAAATCCAATTGGGGGCTCAATTATTTGTCAATGATTTGCTTGGATTTGGAAATTTCTATATTAAGTGTGGGGTTTAGATACAATGCCTATGTTTTGGGCTTCACGGGCTATGGGTTGATTCTAGGCATGGATTGGCTATCCAGTAATGGTGCCATCCTCGACTGTGAAAAGAGAGTGGTTAGACTCATGACTCGCCTTGGTAACACTCTCGAAATTTCTTGTAATCCCATGAACTCTGTTATGTTTAGCTATCTAGAATCTCTTGATGCGTCTATTGAGAATTTGCAGTCTGTTAGAGTAGTCTGTGAATACTCGGATGTCTTTGAAGAGGTTAAAGGGTTACCTCCGAAGCGGGAGATAGACTTCCGCATATACCTCGTTGATAATGCAAAACCCGTCGCTCTACCCGTTAGACACATGGCTCCAAGGGAGAGGAAAGAACTCAGCAAGCAAGTTAAAGAGCTGCTAGAAAAGGGATTTATAAGGCGGAGTATTTCTGAATGGGGTGCTTAAGTAGTGTTCGCAACTAAAGCGGACGGTTCGCTTCGCCTATGCTTTGATCATATGGAGCTAAACAAGCTGACCAAGAAGAATAGGCACCCACTTCCAAGAATAGACGACTTGTTCGATCAGCTTTTAGGTGCATCAGTTTTCTCCTAACTAGATTTAGCTATCGGGTTCAAAACACTGGATGGTTTCTTCGAGTGGCTTGTCATGCCTTTTGGCCTGACAAATGCACCGCTTACTTCGTCGATTTGATGAGCAGGGTGTTCAGGGAGTTCCTCAATAAGTTTGTGGTGGTCTTCGTAGACGACATTTTGATTTTCTCGAAGAGTGAGGAAGAGCATGCTCATCATCTAAAGGAAGTCATGGACACTCTTCGTGCACACCAATTAAAAGCCAAATTCTCCAAATTCCACTTCTGGAGGGAAGAAGTAAGGTTTCTTAGATAGGTGGTGTCCAAAAAGGGATTAGCTGCGGACCCCGCAAAAGTAGTTGCGGTGTAAGATTGGAAGGTCCCACGGAATGCAACCGAAGTCCGAAGCTTCCTCGGGCTAGCAGGCTTTTATCGAAAGTTCATCAAAGATTTTGCGAAAATCTCAGCTTCGCTTACAAAGTTGACGAAGAAGAACTTAACTTTCACTTGGGATTTGGATTGCGATATTGCTTTCCAACGCTTAAAAAGAGCTCTAATGACAGCCCCAGTTCTGACATTGCCGGATGGGTGCAAGATGTTTACCGTATACACAGATGCATGTGGTACGTGATTAGGAGCTGTCTTGATGCAAGAAGGTAAGGTAGTAGCTTATGGAGGCAGACAGTTGAAAATACATGAGAAAAACTACCCAACCCACGACCTAGAGTTGGTTGCCATTGTCTTTGCGCTTAAGTCTTGGCGCCATTATCTCCTAGGTGAGAAGTTTGAATTATATACCGACCATAAATTGTTGAAGTACCTTTTCTCGTAGAAAGTTCTTAACTTGAGGCAACAAATATGGATGGAATTCTTGGCATCCTACGATTTCGAGATTTCCTATACCCTTGGCAAGGGCAATGTAGTAGCAGACGCCTTGAGTAGAAAGAAGCTGACCTTAAGCCCTCTCTTTGTTGAAAGGCAGAGCTTGGAGTACATAGCCAACTTAATTTTAGGCCCTCTGCCGATCATGTGACTGGTTTGTTAGCATCGCTATAAGTGTGGCCTACTCTTTTGGACTCAATAGTGGCCGCACAACATGAAGACGCTCAGCTAGTTGATGTGATAGATAAGTTGAGTAGGGGTGAGACTTATAGTCACCTCAATAGATACTCCATCGATGATAAAGGTTGGTTAAGGCGGGATGGAAGGCTATGCGTCCCACAAGCGAGGAATTTGGTGAAGAAAGTTCTTGAAGAAGCACACCATTCCAAGTTGACCATACACCCCGGTGGAGACAAGATGTATAAAGACGTAAAAAGGGTTTTCTTTTGGGATGGAATGAAGAGGAATGTAGCTGAATTTGTCTCGAAGTGCTTAGTATGCCAGCAAGTCAAGGCGGAACAAAAGAAGCCTGGTGGTTTGCTTCATCCTCTAGAGGTCCCACAATGGAAATGGGATAGCATCTCGATGGACTTTATTGATGGGACGCCTAGGTCAAGAGGAGGCAATACAAGTATTTGGGTAATAGTGGACAGGCTCACAAAAAGCGCTCACTTCATACCCGTTAAGAATAGAAGGACTGCCTCATCTCTAGCATCCATATATCTTAAAGAGATAGTCCGACTCCATGGGATACCCTCTAGCATTGTTAGCGACCGAGATCCTAACTTTACGAGCGAGTTTTGGAAGAGCTTGAAAGAAGCTGTAGGCACACAGTTATGCTTAAGCACAGCCTATCACCCCCAAACCGATGGTCAGACGGAGAGAGTGAACAGAGTGTTAGAAGACCTCTTGAGATTATGCATCCTTGACTTCGAAGGAACACAGGAGGATCATCTTCCTCTGGTGGAGTTTGCCTACAACAATAGCTACCAAGCCACCATAGGTATGGCACCCTTCGAAGCTTTATATGGAAGACCGTGCCGATCACCAACTTGTTGGTAGGAGTCTACAGATAAGCTCATACTTGGACCAGATATGATTAGAGAAACTTCAGAGAAAGTGAACTTGATACGAAAAAGAATGAAGACTGCCCAAGATAGACAAAAGTCCTACGCAGATAAGAGAAGGACCAACCTTAAGTTTGAGGTTGGGGACAGGGTTTTCCTTAAAGTATCTCCTTTGAGGAACGTCGTTCGCTTCGGATCCGCAGGAAAGTTGGCACCAAGATTTGTAGGGCTATTTCCTATCATTGAAAGGATTGGGAAGATGGCTTACAGAGTAGAGCTGCCCGAAAGATTGGCTGGAGTTCATAATGTCTTTCACGTTACTCACTTATGAAAGTGCTTACATGAGTCTGCGGAAGTGGTGGAACCAAGCATATTAGAGGATGTAGAAGTAGAATGAGAGGCGACTGTGAGAAGAGTTCCAACTCTTATCTTGGGCACAGAAGTCAAAAAGCTACGCAACTGCGAACTCAAACTTGTAAAAGTTCAATGGAGTGACGCTGAGGAAGACGCGACTTGGGAGACTGAGGCCAAAATACATGCAGCCTACCCTTTTCTTTTTTAGGGTACATCTTTGATCTCTTTTTCCTTAAGTTTGTTCATACTCGTATCTATCTTTTTAGTATTTTCCTCAGTGTTGTTCTCGATCCTTAGGTAGAAACCAATGGATGTAAACATGTATTTGAAACATGTTATGATTGATGGTTGGAAGTGATTGCTAGTGGTTGCTTATAGATGCATATACACACACTTTAGGTATTAGATCGGCTCAATCACATTCATATTGCATGTGCATATATGTACTTATATATGATTGAAACTTGATGTGTTATCATGTGGATGTTGCATTTGTATGAATGATTGTGCACTCATGTAGAAAGCATGATTAGGGAAGATTGCATGCATTATGGACGCATGACACCGACATGACCTGCATTAAGGAGGTCAACTGAATAAGTAGACCGCCTGATTTTGCATTAGATAAGGACATGTACACACATTATGCATATGATCATGAAGCATTAAAAGTCTTTTAAGGGCAATGGATGCCTGTGTTTGATGATTGAGTAGATGGACGATTGGATGGTAGGATATACGTTTTTCTTGACTTGAAGATTTCGAGGACGAAATCCTTTAAGGAGGGAAGAATGTAACACCCCGTGTTTTCGATATACCTAAATGTAACGAATTAAAGAATAATTAATTCTAAATGTGAGAATTAAGGGAAACGGGTTACACTATTGCGTTCGTCTCGGAATTCTGGTTGAGATAGAGTCCGAGTTTGTGTGAATTGGACTTCGTATGAAGAAGTTATGACCTTCAGAAGTTTCAAAAATTCAAAATTCAAATTTAAACATAGAAGAGGGCAGGGAAAGAAAATTCTTGCCCAGGCCAGGTCGACCAGGAGGTCGACCCTAGTGTCGACCTACCCTAAAGGTCGACCTGGGGGTCGACTGACCCCCCTGCCCCTGCCCCGGGCAGATCTAAAAGATGACGATTTCTGACTCCCTGCTGAGTCGTTAGGGCTAAGGTGTTATCCTATCTTGACTGGATGGTCTTGATTACTTCTAGGGTTAATCTAACAGCTCTAAATTAATTAAACCTCTATAAAAGAAACCTAAATCTCAACCCTAACTCACAAATATTCATATCAAGAGCCGCCATGCCGTCAATGGTGAACCTAGAATAGCCGTCATCTCTTTCAACTCAAAAGCAAGATTGAAGCTACGTCAAAATTAAATCTAATCTAATTCAACTAAGAAAATTCAACGATCTACATCAAAGGCGAGCAATTCAATTTCAGAATACAGATCCCAGAACTCAAGAATTCCTTTTTGTTTGTAAGTGTAGTTATCTTTCAGATGTGAATGAATTAAAGACATGGTTTGTAATGAATTGTAAAATAGAATTGTATCAAGTTGTAAGTGATGCTGATTTATGTTTATTCATGTCTATTTTATCATATACACCTATAAATTATTGTGGTCTATCGAACCTGTCATGTTATGCGGAAATTGGTGAACAAACCTATGATGTTATGAAATTATCATATATACGTTTGGTGATATTATGATACATACAAGTTTTAGGCTAAGTCACGTCGTTTATGCCTAATTGTTTAGATCCATTATGCATACATGTTTAGATCTACGACCTTGTATAATTTGGTAATGATATCTATATGTTGTATGTCAATTTAGAAATTATGCCATGTTTATGCAAGTTAAGTGATGTTATCATGTTATGAATACATGCAAGTTTATAGGTTAAAAACGTGATTATGTACACTTATATGTTTAGATCTACACTTTATATGTTAGATCCATATGCCTCTATGTTAGTTACCATGATTCTACCCCTATGCAAGTTCATCACTACCTGTCTAATTAAGTTTTGGTAGTTCTATGTAAAACTATTGCTTTATGACTCATGTTGCATAGGTCTATTTTGCAAGTTCATAATTAAAAGTATATTATGCCAAGTTCATGTGGCACATCTGTAGTTAGATCCATATTTTTGTAACGTTGGGGAAAACATGAAACTATACGTAATTAACATATTTGGCTCATAACCATGTAAATGGTATGGCATTGAAATGATATAATTTACATATCAAAAACTTATGAATTTGATTTAGAAAGAAAGTGGGCCATGACAATAAATTGTAGACAAATTTACATATAAGCATAAAAAGATAAATATGTAAATTTAGAAAAGACGAATATGCCTAACTTGAGGTCAAAAAGAGTTGTGGTGTAAAACTGCCCGGAACCGACCGGCACATCCAGTGACCACAACAATACCTGTCTAATGTGGGTAATTAGTGCATTTAACCCAAAAAGGACCCGAGGTTAGACTGAGTTATGGTATAAAACTTCTCGGAATCGACCGGCACACATGTGACCACAACAATACATGTCTAATGTGAGTGGTTGGTGCTCTAATAAAGCTAAGTCAAGAGTGGTAGTGTTAAGTCAATTTAGGAAACACTTAACCAACTTAACATGTTAGCTAAACTGATGGGTGGGGTTAGCTAAATTTGGACACTTAACCAATTTAACATGTTGGCTGGAAAACCCTAGTAATGGGGACCCATTTAGTAGTAACCCATATAGATGTATCATGGGACCCTGAACTAGGCAGGGTGGGGCACGATTACTGGGCTAATTATAAGCGGTCAAAAACATCGGTGGGTGGTGCATCGGTGTAGGTTTTGGCGGAGTACGGGCATGCATATACTTCGAAGTGGAAAAAGCAGGCACTAGGCATCAGTAGTCATACACTGTGCATCTCGAATCATGTCGGGTTGCCACCATAGGATTTGATACACCCCGTGGTGGGACCAGCACAGTTATCTACAGTCAAACGGGGGACGAATGACACACATGATAAATGCATGCGAGTAGAAGCCGATCGATATAAGGGGATCATTTCACCAAGAACACGTGGTGCTAGTTGGACAAATATAAGCAGGTGCAGAGAATTAAACATGGGTGCGATGTATATTCGGTATATCCTGCCTTATATAGTTTTATGTTAGTTTGCTGTTTTGGTACTGTCTTATTTTCAGTTTATTCCTATCATGGCCTTTTCCTTATTCACACGCTGAAAAGTCACTAGACTTACTCAGACTTATGTCTGACCCATTTTTCTTTTGTCTTCTTTTCTTCCGTTCCCCCCTTAGGCAGCCAGGGAGGGAATAGCTCAGCTTAATTTGGACCGTTCATCTTTCCAAGCTTGAAGACTCTGTGATGTACGACTTGGAATCTCTTATCTTTGGCTTTGTCTTTGGACACACTAGACTTGGGGATTTATGCAGTTTTATTTATGTTATATGCTTCTTTATGTTTTAATCTAGACAGAGATTATGATGAAATGTTTTGGAAGTTATGTTAAGACAATTTACTGTAATGGTTTTTGTATTGAACCACATATGAAATAAATGTTTGTTTCCCGCTGCTTATATTTATGTCTTGTAAACTTTCTGTATCTTTTACCTATAATGCTCCATCGAAGTTAAGGAATTCCCTTTGTGAGTGACCTTAACGGAGGTGGGGTGTTTCAAGCAGGAAGACATAATCTGAAAGACCGTATCAACCGCAACCTTTTTATTTCTCCTGAAAGAGAAAGGAGGAGAGGACAAAAGGGCAAAACCGACAGGACCCCTCTGCCATGGTCAGTCTGACAGAACTCTCTCGATAGTATCAACCCGACAAAAGGCTCCGCGTAAAGAACCACTCCAATTTAGAACTGAAGAAATCAGAGGCAATAAACGCGATAGACAAATCCCAAGAGGAAATATTCTATAATAACATATCCATATACCGATACGTCCAAAGGCGAAAATACTGAAAACACTACACCAGAGGAGCATGTGGGCTACGCGGAACCAACACCCGGAGCACCTACCGCATGGACACCGAAAGGGAGAAGCC
The DNA here is from genome assembly GCA_030737875.1 of Allium sativum. Classification (NCBI taxonomy): domain Eukaryota; kingdom Viridiplantae; phylum Streptophyta; class Magnoliopsida; order Asparagales; family Amaryllidaceae; genus Allium; species Allium sativum. The sequence continues at coordinate 464,336,519 of CM060924.1, read as the reverse complement.
ACAAATAACAAGAGTAACGTCAGAAGCCAACCCTCGAGAATCTAGGCTACCACAAAAGTCCTACTGAGAGGCCAACCGAGACCCAAGCGGATACACAGGCTACCCGTACTAATTCACTTAGTACTAAACCCGTGGCGGTTTCGAACAGGCAGATATCAACATATACCACGAGGCCCAGTCCCTCCAAGTATTCACGATAAAACCGAAAGCTTACGTCCGAAAGCTAATGACCGCAAGCCTACATTTACAAGACACTTTCAGGGATTCAAGTATCGTTCGGGGACCGTGACCGATGCACTGAAAGCGACCAAAGGACCCATGCCGTGCAACACCCCGTATTTTCTATGAATATTAAAGTAACAAATTAAAGAATACATAATTTTAAAAGGGGGAATTAAGCAAAATGGCTTACGCCATTGCGTTCGTCTCGGAATTCTACTTGAAATAGAGTCCGAGTTTGCGTAAATCGGACACTGTATGAAGAAGTTATAAGCCTTAGACGTTTGTATACGTGTAGGGGAGAATATATATATATATATATATATATATATATATATATATATATATATATATTGGGTTCAGTACTTCAGAAATAGATCCGGAAAGTCAAAAATGGGTTCGAAAATTAATATCAGCCAAAACAGGCTAGGCGGGAAAATTCCCGCCATAGGGTGTCGACCCCCCTTAAGGGGTGTCGACATAGGTGTCGTTCCCCTCATAGGGGTGTCGACATAGGTGTTGATCCCCCCATAAGGGTGTCGACCCCGGTGTCGACCCCCCAGATCTGGGCGAAATACTTCGTTTTGTATCTGGTTGATAAGGCAATGACGAATTTCTGAGTCGTAGGGCTACATAGCGACTTTTGACTGGCCTGATGACTCATTCTCTTGGCCTGGATGGTTGGACGGACCCTATGTTGATCTAAATGCTCTTAATAATCCTAGACATCTATATATACACTCATAACCCAACCATAATTCTATTGCTCAAAAGTTATGGCGTCGTCATGTTGTTCATCCCGAAACTAGCCTTGCCGTCATTCTTCAATCTAAATTCAAGAATAAAATTAGAGAGCCTCAAATCAAATTAGAAGATTAGTTTTGCTACAACAACTATGATTCAACTATCTTTTCTTAATCCTAGCAAGGTAAATTCATGTTATTTTCAGATTTGAACACATAATAGTAACCTTGGCATGTAATAAAATGAATTTAAGTCTATGCTTGATGATGAGACAATCTTTTCAGATTTACCCCAATCTTTCCATTGCATCTATGATTTTACATGCCTAAGAAGTTATTATATCGATTCAATCATGCCTATCTTTGTCGAACATTGAATATATAATCCTTTTTCGTTCATGATCTTATTCTTATGCCTGCGATAATGATTGTATCAGCTTATTCAAGAATCTATCTTTTTTGGATCTAAATTTCTTGTATTAGGCCTGTTGTTACATGCCTATTTTTATGCCTATTCTTATTTTATGCTCCTTCTCTCTCTCTTCCCCTATTTCCTTTTTCTTTTATGAACCTGGGTTACCTTCGAACCTAGGCTGAAATCGCGAAATACGCACGATTGGAATACGAGGAATATTTGGGTATAACCTATTTTTGTGGAATTGTTGGGCATAACTTGTAATTGATATTGGGGAATAATCTATTTGGTAATAGTGGAACATAATTTGTAACTTGCGATTTGGGGCATAATTGTTATTGTTGCGAACTTGGGGGAAAATTGAAATATTAAATCTAGATTGGGCATAACTATTGGTTGGGACTCCAAGCATAATGCATATTGTAATCTCGGGGCATGACCATTATTGCAAATTTGGGAAGATTGGGTGTTACCTATTTTGAGTAATAACTTGTATTTGAATTTGGGGGGCATAACTTGCAACTGGCTTTGTTCGGCATAATTTGAGAATCGGAACATGACTAGTTTTGTGAATTTGGGATAATTAGCATATAAAATATAGAGTTGGACATGTATGGTAAATGTGTAAATTGGATAAAAGATGAACATGCCTAACCCGAGGTTAGATTGAGTTGTGGTGTAAGGCTGCCCGGAACCGCCCGGCACATCCAGCGATCGCAACAACAGATCTAATGTAAGAGGTTAGCGCATTAAGCCCAAAACCCGAGGTTAGAATGAGTTTGCAGTAGAAGTCTGCCTAGAAACGCCCGGCACATCCAGCAACCGCAAACAACAGTTCTAATGTGAGGGGTTAAGGCAATAATGAATGAATTAATGCTAATAACTGACAGGCTAAGGATGATAGGGTTAAGTTAACATAGGCAGCACTTAACCAATACAACATGTTAATTAAACAGATGAGTAGGGTTAAGTTAACCAATATGACATGATGAATGAGTAGGGTTAAGTTAAGGGGAAACACTTAACTAATATAACATGATGAACGAATTAAGTTATGTCAATAAGGAACACTTAACCAATATAACATAATGTGTGGTAGGGTTAAGTTAAAACAAGAGGGCAACATTTAACCAATATAACATAATGTGTGGTACGGTTAAGTTAACACAAGAGGGCAACACTTAACCAATATAACATGATGTGTGGTAGGGTTAAGTAACACAAGAAGGCAACACTTAACCAATTTAACATGACAAGTGGGTGGGTTAGGTAACTCAACTGGATTGATGACACTTAACCAATAGAACATGATGAATGGGTGGGTTATGTTAACATGGACAAGAATAAAACTTAACCAATATTATATAAACAAAGTGGATAGGATTAAGGCAAGCTTAAACAATAGTGCATATGGACTTGATAAGGGGAAGGGTTAAGTAAATCTTGGGTAAGTGGGTAATATTAGTATATATAGGCCCACAAACTTAACCGTTAAATAAACATGCATGAATCAGTGAGAAGGTTAAGTAACATATGAATAGGCAACCTTAACCAGTAATTAAGCAAATGGGTGGGGTTAAGTTAAATTGAGAACACTTTACCATTATAACATGTTGATTAGGAAACCCTAGTAACGGGGACCCATTTCAGCAGTAACCCACATAGATGTATCATGGTACCCTGAAGTAGGCAGGGTGGGGCACGATTACTGGGATGATTATAAGCGGTCAAAATAGCGGCGAGTGGTGCAGCAGTGTAGGTTCCAACAGAGTATGGGCGTGCACGTGCTCCGGAGTGGAAATGCAGGCATTGGGCATCAGTAGTATACACTGTGCATCTTGAATCGTGTCAGGTTGCCATCATGGAAATTGATACACCCCATGATGGGGCCAGCACAGGTATCTACATACAAGCACCGAATGACACAAGTAATGAATACATACAAGCGAGGTCGAATGACACAAGTAATAAATACATGCGAGTTAGGGAGCCGATTGATAGGGTAGTAAGGGTACGTCTAACATATCCATGGCAATTAGGCAGATTGAGGTAGGATCCTCATAATAGATGTACACTTGAAGGCTACCACAATTGCAGGGACTGGGATCATATTATCATTTTATACAGATTACTAGTTGGGACACTAGTTAGGTGGTGCAGAGATATAGAAATCAGAATAACAGGGCAGTAGCGAAGCAGAGAAAGAGTAGAAGCGCATTCAGTTTATCTTGCATTATCATATCTTATGCTAATCTTATGTTATTTTGTTATCCCCGTTATCACGGTATTGTCTTATATTCAGTTTATTCATGTCATGGTGCTTTTACCTGTTTACATATTGAAAGTCACTGGACTTACCAGGATTTATGTCTGACCCGTTTTCTTTCGTCTTCTTTTCTTTCATTTCTCCCCCAGGTAGTCAAGGAGGGAATAGCTCAGCTTAGTTTGGACCATTTCTCTTTCCAAGCTTGAAGATTCTTTGATGTATTGCTTGGATCCTCATATATTTGGCGATGGCTGTGTTTGTATTTTAATTTGGGGATTTATGCTACTTTGCTCTGTTTTATGCTTCTTGTATGTACTTGAAAGTTTTTGAATCAAGACAGAAGTTTTATGTAGTACTTTTAAGTAAGATTTAGTCAATCGTTGTAAAAGCTTGACTAAACTACGTTGCTTATAAAATGACTTTGTTTTCCACTGCTTTATTTTTCTGTCTTGTAATTTATCTACATCTTTTACCTATAACGCTTCACTGAAGTTAATGCATTCTTTTAGTGAGTGGCATTAATGGAGGTGGGGTGTCACACTTGGTATCAGAGCTGAAGGTTATCGGATTAGATAAAAGATCTGAAAAATTATTTTCAAAACGGTTTTAAAAGAAGCATTTTCAAAAGAAAAGTTTTGTTTTAAAGGCATATTCCTCAAAGCCATATGCACTATCTTTTGATCCTCTGTTCGAATCCTTGTTTCCTTCTTTCCTGAGTCTCCAGGGCTCCTGGCTTTCTGGGACGTAACCTCATCGTGGCATGGTCCCGTAGGCTTATTGAGACTACGACACCTGTCAAAGGGCGAAGAAATGCCCAACTTCCATATATAGCCGCAGTAGTTTCACCTGCGGCTAATTTTATTTCAAGCTTTGTAGGGTTTTCCATGCGATGGAGGCAGCTTTCGAGAGACTTGTCAACATGTTAACAAGGATGGTAAAGATGAGAATGAAGGAGTTGGGCTAAGGAGCACAACCCAAGGATGAGAAACTCATGGATATGAACTTGGTTCACAAAGGAGATAAAAATAAATAGGTGTAAGTGGAAGAATCACACGACAAGAAGGGAGGAAAGAATAGTAAAACCTAAGACAAGAGGTAGTGTCTTTATTATGGTATAACGGGTCATATAATTAAGGACAAGGGCAAGAACAAAGGACATGATTTTCAGGAGGGCAAGTGCATGCTCTCACCATCAGCGTACCTGAGGGAGAGGTAGTAAAGTTTCTGTTGAAAACGTTTAGTTTTTCTTCTTGATTATCCTATTAGTTCTCTTTTTGATTTTAGCGCTTCACATTCGGTTATATCTGCTTCCATAGTTGTGTCTCTACACCATAGTACTTGTATAGTAGAATATCCCATTATTATCTCAAATCCAATTGGTGGTTCGGCTCATTTATCTTTGGTTTATAAGGATTTCAGAATAGCTATATTAAATATTGAGTTTAAGGGTAATGCTTATGTTTTTGGTTTCATGGGCTATGGGTTGATTCCAGGCATGGATTGGTTAGCTAGTAATTGTGAAAGGAGTGTAGTTAGACATTTGACTTGCCTTAGGAATACCCTCGAGATTTCGTGCGATCCTATGGGATCACTTTGGCTTAGCTACCTAGAATCACTTGATGCATCTATCGACTATTTGCGATCCGTTAGAGTAGTCCATGAGTATGCATATGTTTTTGATTAGGTTAAGGGTTTGTCCCCTAAAGCGCGAGATAGACTTCCGCATATATCTAGTTGACAATGCAAAGCCAGTTTCATTAACTGTATGACACATGACTCCAAGGGAAAGGAAGGGCTCAGTAAACAAGTAAAAGAGTTACTTGAAAAAGGGTTCATAAGGCGAAGTATTTCTGAATGGGGTGCTCCAGTTGTTTTCGCTACAAAGTCGGATGGTTCATTTCGCTTGTGCATAGATGATATTTTGGTTTTCTCTAAGAGTGGGGAAGAACATGCTTTGTATTTAAGGGAGGTCTCGGATACCCTCCAAGCGCATCATCTTAAGCTAGGTTCTCCAAATATCATTTTTAGAGGAAAGAAGTGAGGTTCTTAGGACACGTGGTCTCTAAGGAAGGGGTAGCAGTGGATCCTGGAAAGATGGTGGCAATCCAAGATTGGAAGGTTCCTAAGAAAGCAATGGAAGTAAAAAAAAAAATCTATGGTTGGCGGGATACTATAGGAAGCTCGCTAAGGACTTTGCGAAGATATCATCCCTAGTTTTGACTTTGCTAGATGGGAGCGAACCGTTCACAGTATATACCAGTGCTTGCGGGACAGGGCTTGGGGTAGTTTTCGATGCAAGAGGAAAAGGTGATATGCAAAAGGTGGTAGGTACGCAGTTATGTTTGAGCATCGCGTATCGTCCACAAACAGATGGACGGACATAAAGGGTGAATAGAATCCTTATAGATCTTTTGAGGTTATGTACCCTAGATTTTGGAGAGACATGAGAAGAGCACCGTACATTTGTGGAGTTCACTTATAACGACAGTTACTAAGCAAGTATTAGGGTTTTATGGACGACCGTGTCGATCACCAACTTGTTGGTGGGAAGTCTACAGATGAGATTTTGCTTGGTCCCGAGCTGATTAGAGAGGATTGGACAGATGGCGTACAGAGTGAAGTTGCTGGAGAAGCTTAATGGTGTTCATGACGTATTTCACGTGTCGCATTTGTTGAAGTGTTTACATAATACCGCGGAAGTAGTGAAGCTAAGCATGCTTAGAGAAGTGGAAGTGGAGCGAGATGCCACGATTAGACGAGCTCCTGCATGCATCCTTGGACCGGAGATCAAGAAGTTACGCAACAGAGAGGTCAAGTTGGTGAAAATCCCATGGGCAGATGATCAAGGAGACGCGACTTGAGAGATTGAAGACAAGATGCGTACGTTGTACCCTTTCCTTTTTGAGGGTATATTCTTAACTCCACTTTTTTTTCTATCGCTTTATTTACACTTTTTCTATCGTTTAGTATGTCCTCTCGATTGTGTCCTCGATCTTTAGGTAGGAAAATCCTATGGTTGTGAACATGTGTTTGAGGCATGTTATGTTTGGTGGATGCAAGTGGATGCAAGTGTTTGCTAGTGGTTGCTCGTGGATGCATTTACACACACATTAGGCACTAGATCGGCTCAATCACTTTCATATTGCATATAAATGAGTGTGCATATTTAATTAAATGGATGTACAGTGAATGTGTTATCATATGGATGTTGCATTTGAATAAATAGTTGTGCACTCATGTAGAAATAATAAGTATAATTAGGATTCTTTTGCATACATAATGGATGTGTGGCACTATCATGATTTGCATTAAGGAGGTCAACTGGATCAGTAGACTGCCTGATTTTGCATTTGGGTGAGGACATATACACACACTATGCATATGTTCATGAAAAGCATTAGAAACCTTTTTAAGGACAATGAATGCCTGTGATTGAATGGCTGAGTAGATGGATGTTGGATGGTAGGATATACATTCTTCTTAACTTAGAGATTTCGAGGAAGAAATCCTTTAAGGAAGGGAGAGGGTAACACCTCATATTTTCTGTGAATATTAAAGTAACGAATTAAATAATACTTAATTTTAAAAGTTTGAATTAAGAAAAACGGGTTACGCCATTGCGTTCATCTCGGAATTCTTCTTGAAATAGAGTCCAAGTTTGTGTAAATCGGACACCGTATGAAGAAGTTATAAGCCTTAGAAGTTTGTACACGTGTAGGGGAGAATATATATATATATATATATATATATATTGAGTTCAGTACTTCAGAATTAGGTCCAGAAAGTCAAAAACGAGTTCGAAATTCAAAATCAGCCAAAACAGGCTGGGCGGGAAAATTCCCACCAGCGGGTGTCGACCCCCCTTAAGGGGTGTCGACATAGGTGTCGACCCCCCCTGGGCAGTTAAAGCGCTTAGCGGTTCCATAGCGGTGGAGGTTCTAAAAGGTGTAGCGGGGATAAAGCGGGGAAATAGCGGATGCGCCAAAAGGTTCATAAGATGTGAAACCAAATATTTAAAATTAATTAATTATCATTCTCACATTATATATGTAGAAGAAATTAACATTAAGTAATCATATATTGTAGAATCAAAGAATAACATGGTTACACACATTAGATTTGATAATTATAATAGATGTCATGAATATATTGGACACTTATGCCTTAAAATTAGCTCTTTACACTAACTTTATTGATTTTTTTAAAAAGAGAACTAGTCAAATCAACCTTTATATATTAATAATGCTAAAGCGGATGGTAAAAAGCGTTGATTTAGCAGATGTAGCGGGAAATAGCGGGGCTACAAGCGGATCTACTGTTCATCAGCGCTAAATTGAAATAGCGTAGCAGTTGAAGGGCGCTACGGGCTATAGCGGGGATATTGCGGGGCTTTAGCGGGCCTTTAACTGCATAGACCCCCCCATAGGGGTGTCGACCCTGGTGTCAACCCCCCCCCCCCCCCAAGATCTGGGCGAAAATTTTTGTTTTTTATCTGGTTGATGAGGCAGTGACGAATTTCTGAGTCGTAGGGCTGTGACTTTTGATTGGCCTGATGACTCGTTCTCTTGGACTGGATGGTTTGGATGGACCCTATGTTGATCTAAAGGCTCTTAATAATCCTAGACATCTATATATTCACTCATAACCAAACCATAATTCTATTTCTAAAAAGCTATGGCGTCGTCATGCTGTTCATCCCTAAACTAGCCTAGCCGTCATTCTTCAACCTAAATTCAAGAAGAAAATTAAAGAGCCTCAAATCAAATTAGTAGATTAGTTTTGCTACAGCAACAACGATTCAATTATCTTTTCTTAATCCTTGCAAGGTAAGTTCATGTTATTTCCAGATTTGAACACATAATAGTAATCTTGGCATGTAATAAAATGAATCTAAGTCTATGCTTGATGATGCGACAATCTTTTCATATTTACCCCTATCTTTCTATTGAATCTATGATTTTACATGCCTAATAAGTTATTATATCGATTCAATTATGCCTATCTTTGTGAAATATCGAATATATAATCCTTTTTGGTTCATGATGTTATTCTTACGCCTGCGATAATGATTGTATCAGCTTATTCAAGAATCTATCTTTGTTGGATCTAAATTTCTTGTATTAGGTCTGTTGTTACATGCCTATTTTTATGCCTATTCTTATTTTATGCTCCTTCTCTCCCTTTTCCCCTATTTCCTTTTTCTTTTATGAACCTGGGTTACCTTCGAACCTAAGCTGAAATCGCGAAATACGCATGATTGGAATACGGGGAATATTTGGGTATAACCTATTTTGGCGGAATTGTTGGGCATAACTTGTAAATGATATTGGGGAATAATCTATTTGGTAATAGTGGAACATAATTTATAACTTGTGATTTGGGGCATAATTGTTATTGTTGCGAACTTGGGGGAAAAATTGAAATATTAAATCTAGATTGGGCATAACTATTGGTTGGGACTCCAAGCAAAACGCATATTATGATTTTGGGGGCATGACCATTATTGCAAATTTGGGAAGATAGGGTGTAACCTATTTTGAGTAATAACTTGTAATTGAATTTAGGGGGCATAACTTGCAACTGGCTTTGTTGGGCATAACTTGAGAATCGGAACATGACTAGTTTTGTGAATTTGGGATAATTAGCATATAAAATCTAGACTTGGACATGTATGGTAAATATGTAAATTGGATAAAAGATGAACATGCCTAACCCGAGGTTAGATTGAGTTGTGGTGTAAGGCTGTCCAGAACCGCCCGGCACATCCAACGACCGCAACAACAGATATAATGTGAGAGGTTAGTGCATTAAGCCCAAAACCCGAAGTTAGAATGATTTTACGGTAGAAGTCTGCCCGGAACCGCCCGACACATCCAGCAACCGCAAATAACAGTTCTAATGTGAGAGGTTAAGGCATTAATGAATGAATTAATGCTTATAACTGACAGGCTAAGGATGATAGGGTTAAGTTAACATAGACAACACTTAACCAATACAACATGTTAATTAAACAGATGAGTAGGGTTAAGTTAACCAATATGACATGATGAACGAGTGGGGTTAAGTTAAGGGGAAACACTTAACCAATTTAACATGATGAACGAATGGGGTTAAGTTAATAAGAAACACTTAACCAATATAACATGATGTGTGGTAGGGTTAAGTTAAAACAAGAGGGCAACATTTAACCAATATAACATGATGTGTGGTACGGTTAAGTTAACACAAGAGGGAAGCACTTAACCAATATAACATGATGTGTGTTAGGGTTAAGTAACACAAGAAGGCAACACTTAACCAATGTAACATGACAAGTGGGTGGGTTAAGCAACTCAACTGGATTGATGACACTTAACCAATACAACATGATGAATGGGTGGGTTAAGTTAACATGGACAAGAAGACAACTTAACCAATATTACATGAACAAAGTGGATAGGGTTAAGGCAAGCTTAACCAATAGTACATATGGACTTTAAGGGGAAGGGTTAAGTAAATCTTTGGTAAGTGGGTAATATTAGTATATATAAGCCCATAAACTTAACCGTTAAATAAATATGCGTGAATCAGTGAGAAGGTTAAGTAACATATGAATAGGCAACCCATAACCAGTACAACATGTTAATTAAGCAAATGGGTGGGGTTAAGTTAAATTGAGAACACTTATCCATTATAACATGTTGACCCGGAAACCCTAGTAGGGGACCCATTTCAGCAGTAACCCACATAGATGTATCATGGTACCCTGAACTAGGCAGAGTGGGGCATGATTATTAGGCTGATTATAAGCAGTCAAAATAGCGGTGAGTGGTGCAGCAGTGTTGATTCTGACGGAGTATGGGCGTGCACGTGCTCCGGAGTGGAAAATGCAGGCACTGGGCATCAGTAGTATACACTGTGCATCTTGAATCGTGTCGGGTTGCCATCATGGGAATTGATATACCCCATGACGAGGCCAGCACAAGTATCTACGTAGAAGAGGGGCTGAATGACACAAGTAATGAATACATACAAGCGAGGTCGAATGACACAAGTAATAAATACATGCGAGTTAGGGAGCCAATTGATAGGGTAGTACGGGTACATCTTACATATCCATGGCAGTTAGGCAGATTGAGGTAGGATCCTCATAATAGATGCATACCTGAAGTCTACCACAGTTGCGGGGATTAGGATCATATTATCATTTTATACAGATTACTAGTTGGGACACTTTTTAGGTGGTGCAGAGATATAGAAATCAGAATAACACGGCAGTAGCGAAGCAGAGAAAGAGTTGAAGCACATTCAGTTTATCTTTCCTTATCATATCTTATGCTAATCTCATGTTATCTTGTTATCCCTGTTATCACGGTATTGTCTTATATTCGGTTTATTCATGTCATGATGCTTTTACCTGTTTACATACTAAAAGTCACTGGACTTACCAGGCTTTATGTCTGACCCGTTTTCTTTCGTCTTCTTTTCTTTTGTTTCTCCCACCAAGTAGTCAGGGAGGGAATAACTCAGTTTAGTTTGGACCGTTTCTCTTTCCAAGCTTGAAGATTCTTTGATGTATTGCTTGGATCCTCTTGTCTTTGGATATGGCTGTGTTTGCACTTTAATTTGGGGGTTTTATGCTACTTTGCTATGTTTTATGCTTCTTATATATACTTGGAAGTTTTTGAATCAAGACAAAAGTTTTATGTAGTTCTTTTAAGTATGATTTAGTCAGTCGTTGTAAAAGCTTGATTGAACTACGTTGCTTATAAAATGACTTTGTTTTCCGCTGCTTTATTTGTCTATCTTGTAATTTATCTGCATCTTTTACATATAACGCTTCACTGAAGTTAATGCATTCCCTTTGTGAGTGACACTAGTGGAGGTCGGGTGTCACGCGCCCGTAGCCAAGAATAAAGCGATCAACAAGGATCCCTGCGGGCCAACTGGCCCATCGACGGGAAGAGTCCTGATTATAAATAGGAGCCCTGATGCCACCTTAAAGGGGGACTTTTCCTTACTTTTTTTTATCTTCAGAAATAACTTAGAAAATCATCAATGGAGAATTCTTTCTCTATGACATCCATGTATTCTCATTAAAAGCTTAATAAAGGAAGAACTTCTTGATGAAAATTGCTCTGTAAGTGTGCACATTTACTTCTCTAAATGTTGTCATCGCGATCTATTATCCATTCTGCAGAGGAGCTCAGGTTTACATCCATCACACCCTTGAATGGAGACCGAGTTCTGTTCGTTGAGCCTAGATCCAATCTAGTAGATCACAGCGAGCCCATGTCTAATAGTCCTAGCATCCCAATCCACCACACAAATTGAATGGGGAAGAGAAACAATCCAATTGATTTTCCCTTTAGATTTTCCCCCATTGATCCATTTCCGGTGTTGGTGACAAATATCATTAACATTTTGGCGCTATAAGGAGGGCCTGAACCTCCGATCTTGTGGTTAACAGCCATAAATCTACCTGTGCTGTTCTATCCTAGATCAGACTACTTTTGAAGAAGCAAGGTTATGAGCAGAGACTCAGACGAAGATTCTCAGGATCTCGCACGGATACGTCGAGAACCACTAGCCGTAGGTTGATGGAAGAACAAGAGTTAAGAGAAGAGGCTTTATGAGCAATAAGGGGGAAGAGGAAGATGGAACTACATGCCTGCGAGGCAGCGAACAACAACCTTTCCCACATAGAACAAACCACAGAGTTCTCGCCCATTGGATCTACATCAGAAGACATTGGTGTTTTCGCCCCACTTGAAGGATGCTCTCTACAGGCAAGTCAAGTGAATGGCGGTCGAACGCGAAATAATGGACGATTTCAACTACTTCATCGACAGATGGACCAAAGAGGTGACAACTCGATCCAGATATGTTCTAGAAAGAGAGGACGAGAGTATAAGAACCATAAATGAAACAATTCACAGAAGGATTAAGCCCCGTCGACAAAAAGGGGAGTATACGCCTAAAATACCTTGGGAACGCCACCTCACTACTTCTAGGGAAATGTTTACTTCCTAACCAAACACGAACTCAACTATTGGACCTCCACGAATAAGAGACCTAAATACGAAAGAAGGACTGGAGGGCCTTACTATCATTACCACTTGATGAATGGACATGAGACCAATCACTGCAGAACTCTCGGGGAATCCATTGTCAGATTCGCCAGTCAAGGCCGACTACGGGAATTAATCTATAATTTGTGGTGAATTTAAAAAAATCCTTAGGAAAAGGGTTAATGCATGTATGCCAGTGTACGGAAGGCCCACTCCTCGGATTTTTAGAAGGAAAACTCAAAAGGGGTCCAATTATCAACGAATTAAATCCGTCGTCATCGCCAAATTGGCCAGGGCGAGGCATCCCCCCGAAGAGGGAATGATTGTGTTAGTCTTTTTCCTTGCCTAAACCAGAGGGGGCAGGGTTAAAGAATCGAAAGCGTAAGCCGCCGTTTTACACCAGAAATGGTCGTAGCGGTGCTTCTAAAAATTAGCACGCCCTACCTCTGCACGCAGAAGAGTACGCCCTGCCTCTGCTCGAACTAAGCACGTCCTCCCTCTGCTCGCAAAAGAGCATGTCCTACCTCTACTTATGTTCTGTGTTACCCGCAGAAGGGAGTGCAAACCTCTATCATCACCTTCGATGGTCAGGATAAGGCACCACTTGGAGGGGGGTGGTGTATAAGCCTCTATCGGTGCCTACGATGGCCCGTGTAGAGCGCCAAAAGAGTAAACCTTAGTTTTGTGCCTTCGATGGCCCGTCTAACTTTCTGAGCCTTCATCATCGCCTATGATGGTCAGGATGAGGCTTCTCCTGAAGGGAGGTTGGGTAAGTCCTTGGGTCCTGCTTGTGGATAAGCTATCCAAGCGCACCAGACGCACATTCCCCGAGAGTGGCCAACAAAGCACCTACATCTTCTGCTTTGACAACGAAAGCCAAAGGGGAGGCTCAAGAAGCACGTACAATCTCTTCTTCCTTAATCAAATTCGAAGGGGATACCCGCTCTATTAATACCAGAAGTGGTTCTGGACTTCTATGTTAATACCCGAATATGGGTCGGTTACCAGAAGTGGTTCTGGTCTCCTACGCTAAATACCCGAATCTGGGTTGATTCGACCCTCTATTAATACCGAAAGAGGTTTCTGTTCTCTATGATAATATACGAATCTGGGTCTATTCGGCGTTCTCTCAATATCGGAAGAGGTTCCAGTCTTCCATACCAAGACCTGAATCTAGAACATTTCTGCGCTTCACAAATACCCAAGGTGATTTCGGTCTTCCATGCATATTTGAATCTAGGAAAACTTAATCCTTCACAGATAATAGGGGAAGCAATTCAACTCTATCTCAACATCGAATCACAACGCAAATTACACATCGGTAGCTTTTCTCATTTCTTCTTTGTACTCGGCAAAGCATCTCTGATTTACATGAATGCACCAAATATTCACACTAACACACAAGAAACGAGAAAGTATTTTGGATCTTTTACGATTGAACGCGTTATGGCACAATTTGTCCCATGGAAGGGTACAGGACACTGTTCACAACACCCCGAGACAACCCAACATAACGTTCTGTGCCTAGTCACGGTATAGCGATGGTTAAAAGAAAAGCACCCAGATCAAAGTACACAATTGCACGCCAAATCATATCATTATAGGTCCAACTCTTATCAGTATGTGCCATTTATATAAAATGCTACACTTTGTTATTAAAATACATGGTACCTTATGCATTACACAAATGCTTATGGAAAACTTGAGAAAACGGAAACATTCCTAAAGAAAAGAGAAGGGAGCACGCTCCGACACAACAACTCCCGTATGAGCGAAAACCAACTCCTAATAGGATGCGCTCTATCCATGGAACCAGGAGGAGGTGGTAGAATAACAGATCGGGGTACGCAAAAGCTCATCGACCTTTTGCATCTTTTCCGTCACTATGTCAGGGTCATCCGAGGGTTTACGTTGCCACTTTAAAGTTTGATTGAAAACCTTGCCCATCGCATGGAGAATTTTGTTTTCCTTCCTCAGATCGAAAGCATATCCGCGTAAGAACTATTTCTCCCTTCATAAATGCTTAAGTTCAGAGGTATAAAAGTCAGCACAACGAGAGCTGCTCTCGACCTCCTTCTTGTCATAAAGACTTTTTACGCTCGCCTTAACCCGTCCATACCACTTGTTAACAAAAGAGTGATATGTCCCATGGGGTGAACCCCAGTCTCAAATTCTGAAGAGACGCATTCCGTCGAGACCCATGAATCGGTAGAGACAAAGACCCTAAGAGCACATCCAAATACACTCTCCTATTCTTTACACTTCACAAATACGTCTTTGCGTCTCGCCTCTAAGTCCCTAACGTGGCGCTGCAACCCATCCCTTTCTTCATAGAAATCGATAATAGGATTAGTTTTTATACTCCTCTTTTCCTCGAGTATGTCTTTATCTTTTTGCCTTATTCAAGTCTCCAACACACATATTTGTTCAGCTAAATGTTGCGCCAATCATTTCTCAGATGGGGTACATCCGCCACCTACAGTGGTAGGAGAAGTTCCCGAAAAATCTACCAAACTCAAGGGAAACAATGCACCTCTATCTGCAGGAGAGGAAGTCTCTTCAAGTAAATCATCATGTTTAAATAAGCAGATAAGCTATCTTTTATGATATTATTTCGAACCCAAGAAAAGCACGCAACAAAAAAAAGAGGGTAAAAACAAATACAATTCACATTCACATGCACTATTATCAAGAAACATATAGATATAACAAATCATCTTCCCCTAATATTCTTTTCCTTCATGTTACGTATTAATTTTGCATAATGAGTTCTAAGTTTCTTTAATATTATCTCCTTATCGTTCCCCAAGAAGTTAAAAGATAACTGAGGATACTTCAGATAAATATTTTTGAGTTCTTTCAAGAAGCGTTCTCTTCTGGATATAAAAGGGGGCTTTGTGAGAAATTCCCTCTTCAGATTGGAAAGAGAATGAAGATCGCCCTTAAATATAAAATTAAAAGTGGAGAAGTGAGCAACAGGGACATCATTCCTAGCTCCACGAGAACAGGCCATCAAAAGTCAATTGATACAGGTAAAAAAAGAATCAAGAGGATGGAATTTATACCTGAAGAATAGGGGAACCTACGTGCACCTCTTGCTCTCTCTCGCCAAGCTCCGAAAGGTTTACCCCCTCTACCAGACCATCATCCCCATACAAACTATCAACATTACTGAATTCTTTATGCACTTTCACTATATCCCCGGGTGATGGGTGGTCGAGCATCTTTTCAACAAATAGAAGATCCTCGACCTTCGCTTTCCCTCTTTTTGAATCTCTAGTACCCCGATTTAAGGCAATAGTACCACTCGAGATTTTGTTCCAAAGGGATGGAGGAAGAGAAGGGTAGCCCATACCAGGAAACTTGTCATGGTAATCAAGTTAAGTTGAGAGGAGAACCTTCTCGTAACAATCATACATCATATCCGGAAAATGCACTTTCAGGAACAAAGAAATCCGATTCCGTGTTTTGTGAATTATTTGCTTGGTGTCAGAAAGAGTCGCTTCCCTTGATTGCAGTCTCCCCGCATGCCGCATCTTCATATCTTACTGTTCACGTTTAAGGGCCAAAACTTTGGCAATCAAGGAACTGTTGACAACCCTTTCCCTCTTAAGAGACTCCATCAACTGACTACGGACCTCTTCATTTTTACTCTTCACCAAGGATAGATCGTGAACCTTAGACTCCAACACGGCTTTCTCCCTCCGAAGCTCCTCCTTATCCTCGAGTAGAGAGGTGGCTACAGGTCTGGTAACATACCAATCCTTGGCTATCTAAAAAAAGAAAAAGAAAAAAGAAAGAGGGGAGTGAGCCAAGAGCGATGCAATGTTAGTCCTTACATCAATAAGCTAAACAAAAAATCCACGAGGGGACAGAGATGCAAACCAAGAATTGTCATTTAATAAAGTTGAGACAAAACTCAAACCATCCTTCAGAAATAAGTTTTTGAATATTAGGGACATTAATAGATGATGAAGCAGATCCTACAATTATATCAAAGTCTGAAACCTTAAAAGAGGGACCCATGGGGTTACATAGATAACGAGAAGAAAGGAGGGGTTCACACTCTCTTAAATCCAGACCTTCCTGAAAATCGATCGTAGGAGACCGACAACGAAATCACTTCCAGTAGTCTCTACAGAGGAAGGAAAGACGTTGTGAAAACTTTCAGGAGAAGGTACAAGAGGGGTTTGCAATAGCCACCGACAGGGCAACGCAACAATTTCACCTTCAAAAGGACGGGAAGCAGAATTTACTTTATTGTGATGCCAGAAGGAATCGCTGTCGAAACCTGGAGCAGATCTTTTTCATAGGCAGGGATTCAAGGGAAGAAAAGGTCACGAGGGGTGAGAGTAAACCATCTCCAAGAAACATAGGACAAGAAAGGGAAGTTTGTTCTAGAAGACTCTATCCCAAAGAAGAAGAAACCTATCCAGGGAGAAAATTTGAAGGCGACAAACTAGAGTGTTGGTTAAAGACGGCTAGGATCTCACTTAAATCATCGCTCACTTGGATTTTTCTCATCCCAAAACCTTCCTTTGTCAAACGAAGCCCAGATTCATCCAGAATGAAATCGCCAATTTGTGTAATCTCGCACATGGCCCTGCCAGGTGATACCGTAACATAAATATGTAGTTTAATCTAATTTTTTCTTTGATAGTTATACACAAAGGCATACGAACAATTTCAAAGTTCATCATCCTATAAGACAATAACCCTAGCTAAGGAAACTGATGTCATTATGTTGAGTTATCCAACATTATACTTATAGCCAGTTAAAGCCAAAATCATAGGAAAATAATGCAACAAATTTAGAAGAACGGTAATTTTGCTTTGGTAAAATGCTATGCAGGAAAAGGGAGAAGAAAGAGAGAGAAAAACACCTATCTGACCTCCCAGCTGTCCACCTGAGAAGGAATCAACGGGCAAGATCCATACTAGAAAAGTAAGGCCATTATGCGAGGTTAAAAGAAGGAGAATGAGCTTTGTATCAGAATGCAGAGACAATCCAAATCAATAAAAAGGGGGGCAATCAATGCTCCCGATCGAAGGAAGGAGGAAGACACAAAGCTAACACTTCAAGAAAAAGACAAAAGCTTGACTTGAAAAGTCAAAAACACCCCTTCACTAGGGGAGGGGAATGTTACTACCAAAAGCAACATTGAAGAAGCTGACAGTGAAGGGGTATTGGATGGCCAAAAGTTCGCAGAAGGCTCCATAAAAGAGGGGCCCAACAATATGAAGGAAAAGAGCAGGAAGACATAATTCGAAAGATTGTATCAACCGCAACCTTTTTATTTCTCCTGAAGGAGAAAATCGGGGAGGACAAGAGAGAAAAACCGACAGGACCCCTCCGCCATAGCTAGTTCGATAGGACTCTCTCGACAGTATCAACCCGACAAAGGCTCCGCGTAAAGAACCACTCCGATTTTGAACAGAAGAAATCAAAGGCATTATACCCGACAGACAAAGCCCAATAGGAAATCTTTAATAATAACATATCCATACACCGATACATCCAAAGGCGAAAACACTGAAAACACTACACCAGAGGAGCATGAGGGCTACCCGGAACCAACCCCCGGAGCATCTACCGCCTGGACATTGAAAGGGCGAAGCCATAAATAATAGGAGTAACGTCAGAAACCACCCATCGAGAATTCAGGCTACCACTAAAGCCCTACCGAGAGGCTATCCGAGACCCAAGCGGATACACAGGCTACCTGTACTAATTCACTTAGTACGGAGACCCGTGGCGGTTTCGAACTAGTAGATAATCAACATATACCACGAGGCCCGGTCCCTCCACGTATTCACGATAAAGCCGAAAGCCTACATCCGAAAGCCTACATCTGAAAGCTCATGACCGCAAGCCTACATTTACGTGACACTTTCAGAGATTCAAGTAATGTTCGGGGACCGTGACCGATGCACCGAAAGCGACCAAATGTCCTGCGCCCGAAGCCAAGAATAAAGCGACCGACAAGGATCCCTGCGGACCCACTGGCCCATCGACGGGAGGTGTCCAGAACCATTATAAATAGGACCCCAGATGCCACCTTAAAGGGCGAATTTTCCATACTTTTTGTATCTTTAGAAATAACTTAGAAAATCGTCAGCGGAGAATTCTTTCTCTACGACATCCATGTATTCTCATTAAAAGCTTAATAAAGGGAGAACTTCTTGATAAAAATTGCTCTGTAAGTGTGCACATTTATTTCTCTAATTGTTATCATCGCGATCTATTGTCCAATCTGCAGTGAGCTCAGGTTTACACCCATCACACCCTTGAATGGCGACCGAGTTCCGTTCGCTGAGCCTAGATCCAATTTAGTATATCATGGTGAACCTACGTCTAATAGCCCTAGCATCCCAATCCACCACACAAATTGAACGGGAAAGAGAAACAATCCACCTGATTTTTCCTTTAGATTTCCCCCATTGATCCATTTCCAGTGTTGGTGAAAAATATCGTTAACAATATGCAAGAACGGAGGAATTCAATTTTTCTACTGTTTTTCCCCACTGCTTTTTTTATTGCCACTATTCATTTCTCACCTAAATTGATGGGGAGTAATCTAGTCAAGATTGAAATTTGTTTGCATTCCACCATTTTTTAACAAATTTGCATAAGTAGAGGATATCTGATTCGAATGTAGATTGAAATTCTACATATTAGAAGAGGGGTGATTTGTTTGACGATTCTCAGATCTTGTCTCAACAGGACTTTGGCCAGCAAATTTCTATTTCTGGTGTGAAGACATACGAGTGTGTATGTTTTAATATTTGCTGACATATGGAGGTTAATTATTGACCCTAAAGCTTGGAAACTTTTATAATGCACTTACATGATGAGGTATTTCGTAAATGAATATGTCATTTTTGAAACTTAAAAGATGCATGGTCCTCCCACACCATTCCCAACAGTGGAAAAATCACGTGAAATAGGGGAGAATTAGTTGAACTCAAGCCGCAGCAGTAGCAGCTCGAGTGTCGGGAGGCACGAGAAACGAGAGAGATCCCCATTTGTGTTTGAGGAGTGGGGATTGCTAAACGGTTTTACGAAAACCATGTGGCGCTTAAATGGTTTTATGAAGATCATTTAAGCACTAAACGATTTTCATAAGACCATTTAGTTTATAAAGGATTGGCATATATATATATATACATATATATTCTTTTCAGCCTAAATAGTTTTCAGAAAATGGTTTAAGGTTTTTTAATTTTAAAAAAGAAAAATAGTCCAGTGGCCTCCCACCGACTGCTGAAATGGTGGGAGGAATTGTCGCTTTAAACATTGTTCTCCCGCTCGAATGCCCACCAACTGCTGGGAATGCTCTTATTGATGTACTTTTGTATGTTTGAAAAGTAAAGTCAATGCAAACTAAATTATACTTGAATATTTCAGCTTTTAAATTCATGATCTTGACTTTGACCAGTGAGAGTGACTATTGAGACACAAATTTATGTACATAAAATCTGGACCACAAGATTTTCTTGTTTTTATGCGGAAGGTAGAATTTAGGGGGACATCTAATGGTTCAAATTTATTGCATTTAAATTTGTGCCACCATTTTGTACCTATGTTGATTTTCCATATATATATATATATATATATGTATGTATGTATGTATATATTAGAGCGTTTAGGAGCACCCATATCCGTTTGTGGGCGACATTAATCCAAATCCCACAAGAATTTGTAGATATTTAATCCACATATATATTATCATTTATCCAAAATTTGGGTTCATTTCGACATCCATAGAATAATATATTTGATGTTTAAATTTAGTGGTTTGAATAAATGTCTGAATGATGAATAATTAACCTAAGATTTTGAAAATGTTACAAACGTCGGAACGAGCTCAAATTTTGGATTGATGATAAAATGATGCTATGAAACAGGAGTGCCTCGGAAAGCTCCTCGATATATATATATATTCTGCAAAACAGGGGTTCCCCTGTTTTGCAGCACTCCTACCCTATCGTCAGCTACACTAATAGAAATGCAATAAGATTTGATAAATGTTTAATCCACATATATATTATTATCTATCCAAAATTTAATATCGATCCGACATTCGTATAATTACATGTTTGACGTTTAAATTTAATGGTTCAAATAAATATTAAATGGTGAATAATTAAGCTAAGATTTTGAAATGTTACGAATGTCGGAATGAACTCAAATTTTGGATAGATGACAATCTATATGTGGACTGAACATTGACAAAATCTTCTTGAATTTAGATTAGTGTAGTTCACGATATGGTAGGAGTGTTGCAAAACAGAGATGCCCCTAAACACTACTAATCTTCATAACTGAATGTTAAAATGTATGACCCATTAATCAAAATCTGGATAATTTAAGAGATAACGAATATGCTCTAATTTAATGTACGTTTTTACATATATTATATATGAGATATCAGTGGAAGAGGAGAGAAAGAATTCAATGGTGGAAATTAGGAGGCTAAAGGGATATTGTACTGTTTGGTGGTGCCATTGAATGATGCTCTCTCTCTCTCTCTCTCTCTCTATATATATATATATATATATATATATATATATATGGGCAGGTTCAATGGCACCTCAAACAGTGGGGCACCCCTTTGTCCTCCCTCTTTTCCACCATATATTCTCCTTCTCTCTCCTTAAACTCATTCTCTCACCTTCCACTAACTTAAACCAATATAAATGAAAGGTGGAATTCAAGGGGGTCAAAGGGGTGCTGCATTTTTGTGGTGCCATCGAACGCTGTAGCACCCTTACTGTATTGTAAACTATGGTAATCCAAATCCAAAGAAAATTTGTAGATGTTCAATCCAAATATATATTATCATCAATCTGAAATTTGAGCTCGTTCCGACATTTGTAACATTCTCAAAATCTTAGCTCAATTATTCACCGTTCAGACATTTATTCTATCGTAAATTTGAACATCAAATATATCGAATGTCGGAACAAACTCAAATTTTAGATAGATGATAATGTATATGTGGATTAAACATTTACACATTTACGATGGATTTAGATTAGCGTAGTTCACAATACGGCATGAGTGCTAAAGGGGTGTTGCAAAATAGGGGTGCCACGAAATGCTCCTCATATTAGCCCTGGAAGTAAACCCACAGGTGTTTGTGATTAGTAATACCAAGGATCGGTTTAGGGGAAGCTAAAAGCATCCCAACAAATGCACAATTCAAAGTCTGAAATCTAAATAATGAAAAAACAATCTCTACCGGATAGTTTTCCCCTGATTATTCACGGAAAAATTCAGAGGTCAATTCAGTATTCTGAATTTTTACGGACGTTGATTAAATCAGAGCTCAGAAGTGAGCTTTCTGCAGTAAAGTAATCAATATATTATACTAGTGTAAGAAATTGCTCTGCTGTACAATGTTATAAACATTGCTGAGCGTTAAATCAGTGCTTGGTGCAATGTTTATAACACTGTACATTAGAACAATTTCTTACTCCAATATAATATATTGTTTACTTTACTGCAGCAAGCAACATGTCTTTACTGCAGCAGCAATGTAATAATATATTATAGTTTTAAGCAGCTGCTTTCTACGTATAAAAATTCTTATGGCACTGATTTATTCAACACTCTTACAAAGAGCGTTAATTAAATTGATGCCCTTTTCTTGGACAAACCACGCAATATTCAAACTGAGTATTACGTATCGTTATGTGTTGTAATATGTTGAATATACTCCAATGGTGGTGGCGACTAGAGCAAGACACGACTAGATTTTCCGTAATTATTTTAGGGGTAGTGGAGTGTGTTAGGGTGAGCGACTTGTAGCGGTGTTAGCATTGTTATAGGAAGTGGTCCGGTCAATTTATTAACCCAATAGGTTCGGTTTTGGAAATGTTGAATATATGCCACTTATATTAGTTACCCTATAGGTTCGTTTTACACCAATATGAAGATTAATATAGACCATAAATGTAACATGTCATGTTAACATATTACATTATTTTTGCATTGATTACTTTAAACTTTATTGTTTGATATCCAATGCATTCAGTAGATTGTATATGTTGGAAATTTTATGTGAATTATTAAAATATTGAGATAAGTGTATGAATGGCTCTCTTATGTGAATAGTCCCACATCATGGGATTATATGGAAGAGGCAAGTATTTATATTTGTTTCTAAGAAATTTTGTTGGGGCCTAGGGCTCCCAATGCATGCTTTGTTGTGAGGAGGGAGACCATGCATCTTGACCACCACACACGCGCGACCGACCGACTCGACTCGACCCGGCCCGGCCCGGTTCGGTTTGGTTCGGGCTTGGGCTTGGGCTTTATGGTGTAGACACTTATATTCTTGGTCCAGAAAACACTGCGTTTTTCGAACTATTTTTTAAATACAACCGACTTTTATTTATGAAGCCGTAAACTCTTGACCCAGTATTTTCAGTAGATCCTATTTTTCATCTATATATTATCTTCAGTTGTAGACGAGATTAATATAGAAAAAAATTTGTTTTCTCTTCCTCCGCCATTTTTTTTTAAAAAAATATTCTTTGGGAAATTTTCGAGCAGTTAAATTAGAAAGTGCAAATCAGCACTGATTTGTTGTGCAAAGCAAATAAGTTATTCATTTTAGAGAGGCTGTTTTATCCTAGAGGCGGTGACGGAAGTACGAACTGGTTTTGCACCACCGACCAGATCGCCGAATTGTCTTCAAGAAAGCGACCTAGTCCGCGACTCAGCCATTGTTTCCCAACAATTTGAAGACGAAAAATGAAACAATGGCTTTGTCTGCTGCCCCATTCAGTCTCAGCGACCTAATCTCAAATCGCACTGCTTAAGGCCAATTCAGTCAACTTGATCAACATCTGGATCCTCGAGCCAACGGTAGGGGTCGGAGATCTAGACCTCATGGTAGCTGTCGATGATGATTCATCGCGACAAACGATTGGATAGTGAAGAGCTGGAATTGGTGAGCAAAACAAATTGGACCTGCTAGAGAGACTGCTCATCAAATTGCAACCGGACAGCTGCATTATTTTCCAACAAAGTTCTGCCGCAAGTGGTAGAAGAAGCTGGATAATAAAAAAGGAGTAATCACTTGGAGAATCAGACTTCATGAAGGTACATTCTATTAACGGGATTTATTCTGTATGTTGATTATGTGCAATAAAACAAATATGGAACCATGAATGGTAGACAATTTTTAAACAGGATGCTGCTCATAATTGTTAGATCTAGGAATTTTCAAGTTACACCTAAGATAGTTCCAAATTTGCTTGGAATATGAGCAATTAAGATAAAGAAGTTTTATGTCTTCATGAAGGTATTGAGCACAAATTACACTTAGGATCGGTAGATACATTCCAAGTGATAATTTTATCTTTGGTAGTGAACTTATTATTTGAAACCAGCAATGCATTTAAGGACATTCTGGGAGCACATGTACAATCCCAAATCAAAGAATTTAACCGAACATGGTTCCATACTGAATTAAAATCAAAGTTTTCATTACCAATAGGCAACTAATGCTGGATATCACTGTCTTTTGTGAGATTTTCTCTGTGAGATACATAGCGTAAAGAATGCTTATGCAGATTTTGATTTTCTGACTTAGATCGAGATTGAGTTCTAAGTATCTATTAAGACTGATAAGTAAAAATGCAGAAATTAATTTTTTCTGTGATTCAATTATGTTAGTCTCTGAGTTTATGAATATTTTCTTATGAGAAAATATAAATTCTCAAACATATGAACATTTAAAATAGTAAGCATCCACAACCGGCCAGTAAATAATAGAATGGAATCCGCAAGGAAACCAAAAACGACAGCAACAACCAACCCAAATGAATGATTCTGGATAGTTATTCTATAATACAAAATAGAAAACCAGGTCATATAGCACAAAAGTGTCAGAACAGGCCAGACCCTGCACCGCAGGCAAACCTGACTGAGGAGCCTCTAACGGCTATGATTACTGAGATTCACCTTGTTGGTGAATCAGAGGGTTGGTGGGTAGACATTGGTGTTTCTCGCCATGTTTGCTATGATCGTGATATATTCACAATATACACGGTTGTTGATGATCAGAAAGTGTGTTGTGAGATCCTCACACCACTTAAGCTGTAGAGACTGGTAATAATGAAAATAAAGCATATGATTGGAAAGACATTGATTCTTAAAGATGTGATGCATTTGATATGTTTGAAACATTCAAAATTGAAATCAAGCAAATAGGAAAGTTAAGAGACTACATAGTGATAGAGGAACAGAATACGAATCAAATTCTATTCTGGATTTTTTATGTGATATATTGTACATAAGAGAACTGCACCCTATTCACCTGAAATGAACGGTAAAGCTGAATAAATAGGACCTTTACCGAATTAGTAATTCTCATTTTATTAAATTTCGGTGCAGCAAAACATTAGTGAGGGGATATTTTATTGACTGCATGCTATGTTATGTTTAGAATCCCTTAATCTAAGAATAAAATTTCACCTTCTGAAATTTTAAAAAGAATTATAAATCCAATGTGTCATATTTTAGAACTTGGGTTTGTTTAACATATGTTTGAGCTCCAAACCCTAAGATAATAAAATTGGCTAGTAGAGCATATGAATGTGTATTTATAGGCTATGCTATTAATAGAAAAACATACAGTTTTTTTATGACCTAAATACACATAATATAATTGAAACAAATTGTGTCGATTGTTATGAAACAATTTTTTTTTAAATTAAGAAATAGTGGGGGCACTTCTAGTATGCCTAATAGAACAGAATTTAATGAAAATTCTGAAGTTGAACCTAGAAGAAGTAAAAGAACGAGAACCGTAGAAGACTTTGGTCCGGATTTTTGTGTTTTTACTATAGAGGAGGATCCCTTAAACCTCCAAGAGGCCTTACCTTCTTTAGATGCCAATTTTTTGGCAAGAGGCTATAAATGATGAGATGGATTCTCTGGAATCCAATAAGACTTGGCATTTGGTAGATTTACCCTCGTTGTAAATCTATAGGCTGTAAATGGGTTCTTAAAAATTAAAACCTGATGGCACTATTGATAAATATAAAACACGACTAGTAGCTAAAGGTTTTAAGCAAAAAGAAAATATAGGTTTCTTTGACACTTTTTCACCAGTAACTAGAATTACATTCATTTGGGTATTAATCTCACTTGCTTCTATTCATAATTTACGAATACACCAAATGGATGTAAAAACCACATTTTTGAACGGTGAATTAGAAGAAGAAATTTATATGGACCAGCCTGAAGGATTTGTAGTACATGGTCAAGAACATAAAGTATGCAAATTAGATAAATCATTATATGGTTTAAAACAAGTATCTAAACAATGGCATGAAAAATTTGATAATTAATAACGTCACATGGTTTTGAAGTTAATGAAAGTGACAAATGCATTTATTACAAATCTGAGAATGACATTTGCATTATTATATGCCTTTATGTAGATGACCTACTCATCTTTGGGTCAAACATTCATGCTATAAATTCAGTCAAATCCTTATTAAGTGTCAATTTTAATATGAAAGATCTAGGTGAAGCGAGTGTAATCCCTGATATTAAGATTACTAGGTCAAAAAGGGGATTTTCTTGGATCAATCCCATTAAACTGAGAAGACTCTAAAGAAATACAATTATATTGACTGTAAACTTGCATGGACACCATATGATCCTAGTGTAAAGTTATTTAAGAACACTGGTGAGGGTGTAAAACAGTCTGATTATGAGAGCATCATTGGCAATCTTTGGGATGGACTGATTGTACTAGACCTGACATTGCCTATGTCATGGGATTATTGTGCAAGTTTACCAGTAGATCTAGTATAGAGCATTAACATGCTATTGAGAGGGTCATAAGATACCAAAAATAAACTATGAATCTTGGATTACATTATGAAAAGTTTTAAGTTGTACTTGAAGGATATTCTGATACAGACTGAAATACTTTATCTGATGATTCTATTGCGAACAGTGGCTATATATTTAGCGTTGCTGGAAGAACTGTTTTTTGGGAAATCTAATAAGCAGAATGTCTTGACTCAGTATACTGTAGTGACTAAGATAATAGCACTAGCCACAACTAGTGAAGAAGCAGAGAACTAAAGAAATCTGCTAGTTGAGATCCCCATAAGGGAAAAACCGACACCAGTGGTGTAATTGATTGCGATAGTACCGCGGCTATTGCAAAAAGTATAGAACCGTTATTACAACTGTAAAAGACGACGTCGTAAGCACAATACTGTAAAATAACATCACATATATAGTGATGAAAAATTTGACGACTGTTGAAAGAAAAACAGAACTGATATTACAACGGTAAGAAATGACAGTCGTATGCATAGTATTGTTAGAGAACATCACATATAAGGTGATGATAATTTGGCAGAACCTTTGATGAAAGGACTGTCCAGAAAGAAATTCATTAATAATTCTAAAAGAATGGGACTATTGCCCTGTGATTGTGGAATCACGCACAATGGTAACCCGACCTAAATGACTGGAGATCCCAAGAACTAGGTTCAATGGGTAAAAACAAGTTGTGTAGTGATAGTAGATGAACATGCTAAATTTTAGATTAAGAAGCATGTATTCCTGAAGTGATCAGAGGATGAGTTAATAAAAACTCTTAACGAGATCTATACTCTATTTGGAGTGGAGTACCTACCTTCAGGAGTGCTCTTGATAGACTCACCTTTGTGAATGTGGAAATGTGGCAGTTTCCTATGAAGTTTTGGGCAAAACTTCTAGAGCGTTCACTAAACTGGGATAGACGTGCATGGCCATAATAGCACGGGCTTATTTGATTGCACTATAGAAAAGATTGTGTGTGGTTTGATGTCAGGAATAGAGTTCAAGACTACGTGTCACTCTAGTAAAAACTGAATCTTATTCACTACGCAAAGGTTCAAGTCGGATGACACCTTTGTTTATGCACAGTCTTATGTTTTTAGAAACTGCTCGATAATATTTTAAAAATTCAAGTGGGGGATTATTGGAAATTTTATGTGAATTATTAAAATATTGAGACAAGTGTATGAATGGCTCCCTTATGTGAATAGTCCCACATCATGGGATTATATGGAAGAGGCAAGTATTTATATTTGTTTCTAAGAAATCTTGTTGGGGCCTTGGGCTCCCAATGCATGCTTTGTTGTGAGGAGGGAGACCATGCATCATGACCACCACACACGCGCGCGCGATCGACCGACCGACTCGACTCGACCCGGCCCGGTTCGGTTCGATTCAGGCTTGGGCTTGGGCCTTGGCTTTGTGGTGTAGACACTTATATTTTTGGTCCAGAAAACACTGCGTTTTTCGAACTACTTTTTAAATACAGAAAATATTTCTGAGCCGACTTTTATTTATGAAGCGGTAAACTCTTAGCCCTGTAATTTCAGCAGATCCTATTTTTCGTCTATATATTATCTTCAGTTGTAGACGAGATTAATATAGAAAAAAAATCTGTTTTCTCTTCCTCCCCCATTTTTTTTTAAAAAAATATTCTTTGGGAAATTTTCGAGCAGTTAAATTAGAAAGTGCAAATCTGCACTGATTTGTTGTGCAAAGCAAATTAGTTATTCATTTTAGAGAGGTTGTTTTATCCTAGAGGCGACGGTGGAAGTACGAACTGGTTTTGCACCACCGACTAGATCACCGAATCGTCTTCAAGAAAGTGACCTAGTCCACGACTCAGCCATTGTTTCCCAATAGTATATAATTGGAAAAATTGCAGAGAAATTGTTAACCATATGCTGATCCTATTATCTGAAATGATGTTTATCAATATTGAATATATATTGGGAAGTTATGCCAGGAATCCCTGTTATAAGATCTGTACATGTCATGATTTATATCTATATTAGTTATTATTTTTGTTTCCCGTAGGTGTGGTATGTTAAGTAATACCATGGCAAAGCTTATGAAGTGTTGTCATAAATCAATAGAAGTCAATTTTTTGTATGTGTTCAAGTCTTTTATAGTTTTGGCTAAGAACGGTGATCAAAGGCAAGATTTTCGTTATTTATGAGGTTATTGTCAGTAAAGTGTTATTGTTAACCCTATTAAAAACACTGGGTCGACATAAAGTGGGTCGACACAAATTGGGTCGGCACAAACTAGTTCGGTACAAAGTGGGTCGGGACAAAGTGGGTCAGCACAAAGTGGGTCGGCACCAACTGGGTTGGCACAAACTGGGTCGGCACAAAGTGGATAGGCACCAGTTGGGTCAGCACGAACTGGGTCAGCACTAACTGGGTCGGTCACAAAGTGATAACATGGTGCCTGGTCGGTATAAAAATGAACACTGCGAATCAGTTCCAAATGTCTATAAATAATACAACGACATAATGGAGAATACCATTCCCATATTTCGGACTGCCTGGACCAAAAACATGCAAGCTTGATCACGTGAAAAGACCACTTGGCACAATATAAATGTACATAAGCTAACAAAGAGGTATGGCATCCCATGAACAAACTTTGTATGCCGTATATATAAAGAGTGAAATTATATTTCACATGCATAGTACATGGATTAACATGGCAATGTTTAATATATGTATATATGACTTCCTTTCCATGTATATGGTTAATGACACATGGAGCGGTTCTGGTTAGTGTGCATGAATTATATATGATGCGTTGACACATTTGAGCAATAATATGGGCTCCTTCATGTTTGAATGGTTTGGCACCTGCATGCAGAACATGGGACAGTGAAGGAGTACATTAAAGTTAATGCAATATAATAGCGTGAAATATATTATATGCATCGATCACCATTTTATACATATGTTGAAGCAAGCATGGACATCTAGAAGCATGTTAATGAACGTGGATGGTTAATGTAAGGTGTAGCATGACATAATGCGATGGTCAGCCTCATATGCAAAACAATTGGCAGGTAGATGGCATGTTTGAAGTAAGTGTGACTTGAGGAACAAAATGTAAACAACATGGGTATATTTGACGTGAAAAGTTATCTTGGCTGGTGAAGATTTAATGAGAATATATGGTTCTGTACATAACGCATATATAAGACAGTGCAGTATATTTTGGTTCGGTCCACACTTCATTTTATGGTCGGTGCTATCCAAAGGAAACAAGTCAGTTTTTAATGAAGCACGTTTGGGTCGTTCGTAAAGCAAACAGGAAATCACTGGGTCCTGAGGAGAATAATATCTGGTCGGTCCTAAAACATTAATAAAATGAGGCGGCTTTAGCCAAACATTTGGGTCGGTACATTCATGAATCAATTCCTGGTCGGGCTGTTTGAATTCATTCATTGTCAGTCATAATAGTAAAACGGTGACAAAGTTGTAAATAAGGACCATGACAGCTGTTGACATCTAAAAAGTGGGTTGGTCAGGTTTTAACCCATTGGAGATCCGGAAATAAATATATGGCCGACCCAAACTCTGCACTCCATAATTACCAGACTGCCACTACCCTCAAACTACACCTATAAATAGCCCACTTCTCCACCATTCAAGGGACCGATTCCTTTATCCCGGAGGGCTGCCCAAATCACTTGTCCACCATTAAAAGCTTCTCAAGATCCATTAATGGCTTCTTAAGCTTGCTCCTTCTTCCTCCAACAACATGAAGATCAAATCTTATATAATCACTTTCATACGCCATGGAAAATTGCTCTAACTCAATTCTAGTGATTTCTAACCACCATTAGACTTCTCTAAAGCTAGGATCTACCACTAATTTCACGGAGAATTTAAGGAAAATCAAATAATCACGTAATTGAATCCGTTCCACTACGAATTCAAGTGAGATCTAAAGCCACAAGAGAACAAAAATGGAGAATTACTATAGAAAGAGAGCATGAGTGATATAAATGATATGTATGAGATAATGAATTTTGTAAATCTCTCTATGATAATGAAAATCACTTCAAAAGTGGATGTAGATCATCCTTAGAACGAACCACCATAAAAATCCCTCTCTTACTTACTTTTCCCGCTTTTTACTCACATTTGCATTCATGGCCCCATTTTCATTTTGCATACCGTTTGGTGAAGTGTGATTTCACACTATTGGTGTACGTTTTTGATTCAAACATTTTGCGCCCACCATGGGGCAGCGTTCGCATCTCTTTCCTTCGCATTGAAGTTCCAAGCCTATTTCTACCATAGATTCCGCAAATCTAAGATCTAGGCCAATCGACGAATTCTCATCAAAATTCAAGGCCTTGTCCGAGATCATGACTAAGTCTAAGAAGACCGCAAGTAAAGCCAGTGAAGAAAATGACAAAATTATCAACAATGAAACTACTCCACTCACCAACCGCTTCAAAGTTGGAGAAAATTCAATGTTTGGAGCTGGAGTGACTAAATTGAATTAGATGTCGTTGTCGCTAGCTTGAGTCAACGCATGGAAGCCTCCAACAAAGCTTTAGTCAGTGCTAATAAAACTCTCATGGATGCTAATCAGGCTTTGATGGATAAAGTGAGCGCTCTCTTAAACTCTCAAACAAATCCCGCTCCTCCTCCGAAAATCCATGTCAGCTTTGAAGAGAATGCAAATTCATCAGGCTCCAATCTCCTCATAAGACAACTTGGAAGGATTTGTTGGCAAAGACGACACTAATGTTGAAGACTCAAAGTTGAATTCTATAAACCACTCCGATCGAAATAACCGACGAATTGCAAGTCCCGTCAAGGTGCACCTTCCCATAGCGAAAGTAAAAGACCTAGATCATCTAAACGTGATCGCTCGCCATGACGAGCATTCGGAAAAGAGATCGAAGTCCCCTCCCCGGAACGACACAACTCGAAGGAATATATCACGGATGTGGTAAAGTAAATCATGAAAGACAACATGCCATGCAAGGATAGTGAAAGGGAATGGGACTTCGCTCTCGGCAAAAATCCATTCACAAAGAGGATTTACAAGGCTGAAATTCCCAAGAAGTTCACTCATCCTACTCTGCCTCTGTACAATAGGACTTCTGATCTGAATCACTTCCTATACAAATATGAATGGTATATGAATGGAGCTAAAGCAACAGACGAGATCAACTGCATGTGCTTCCCTCTCTATCTAGAAGGTGTCGCATCGTTATGGTTCACAAGGCTCCTGCCCAAGTCCGTCAACCAATTTGATGATTTGATTGTGAAATTCAAAGAGCAGTTCAGGATGCAAGCTACGAAGGCGAATGACCTTATTTCTCCTACATCAATGAAACATAAACCAGGAGAATCTATCAAAGCTTTCATCAAAAGATTCAATGCTACTATATCCGAAGTAGGAAATCCCGAGCCTCACATGATCTTAATGTCTCTAATCGGCGCCATAGATGAGAATTGAAAATTTGGCAAATGGATCAAAATGAAAGAGCCAAGCATGCTTGAAAAATTGTATAAAAAAGCTGAGGAGTACATGAGATTGGAGAATAAGCCTGCGCCGCTTCAGATTACTAATTCAAACCAACCTCTTGAAGCTCCCAAAAATGCTACTACTCAGTACAATCAGAAAAATGTCGGAGGTCAGAAAAGGGGAAGCGATGGGAAAGACAATCGAAACAGCAAGAAGCCTTGCTTTTCCAACCCATCAGAGCTAACACCTTTAAATGATACTCCAGAAAACATCTTCGCTGCAATAAAAGAAATCGAAGATTATCCAATTCCAGAACCTTAGAGAGTAAGTGGCAAGCAAGCAAGCTCTGGAAAGTTCTGTCGGTTCCATAATCAACCAGGCCACAACACCGACGAGTGTAGACATCTAAGATCACTGATTGAAGATCTGATTAGGAAGAATCGTCTACAATAATATGTGAAAAATCCACAATCCTCAAACGTTGTTCCGATTCCCCAGGGGCAAGGGGCGACAAGCAATGAAGCTCTTGTTCAAACCATGCCAAGGTTGATCATCAACTAAAAACCGTTGGTTATGATTCAGTTTCAATGGCTCAGAATAAGCGATCAACATCGCCACCGTTTTACTTCATGCTCTATTTCCTGCTTTAGTTCATGCTTTACTTCATGTTCTACTTTCTGTTGTATTCAAAACTTCTTGTAAACAATCTGTAATAATCTGCAAGTGGTGCACTGAACGTTCGCTCTACGATTAAAAGCATATATCTTTGAATGAACTTCTAGCTTGAAAAATTATGTGTCAAATCAAAACTTATCTAAAAATATGATTTCATATTGCAGGACATCTTTCAAGCGCTTGTTCCTTCAGAATCTGACAAAGCATAGTGACCCCAACAACACTAACTCATGTGCCAAAGGTTGTAAGTATCAACATTCCCAAATGAAAGAATAGAAAAGCATCGCCCTAAGAAGTGAATGGGAGGAGCCGCAAAACTCAAACTGTGAACAAGCGCCACAAAAAAACAAACCAAAGTGTTGTAACTCTCATTGAAGGGGCACTTCCCTAAGCGAGGGTTTTATGCTTCAGTTCCTAATCTGAGATAGCCCACCAAGTCGAGCGTCTGACAAAGGAATTGATGCCAAACCTAAGCTGGAAGGACCAGCACCGTGCCGGAAGGACAAACAAACCTGGTGATCGGAAGTACCGACATCAGGCCGCAAGGACCGGCAAACGAGCTGGAAGGACCAGCACAAACCAAAGTCCTCTCCGGGGGCACCTAATTGATCGTCAGAATCAGGAAGCACCTGATGCGATATCGACAAACATTGGGGTTTTAACCAAAGTCTTCTCCGGGGGCACCCAATTGATCGTCAAAATCAAGAGCACCTGATGCGATAACGGCAAACATTGGGGTTCTAGCTTGATCGTCAGAATCAGGAAGCACCTTATGCGATAACGACAAACATTGGGGTTCTAACCAAAGTCCTCTCCCGGGTCACCCAATTGATCGTCAGAATCAGGAAGCACCTGATGCGATAACAAAAAACATTGGGGTTCTAACCAAAGTCCTCTCCGGGCGCACCCAGTTGATTATCAGAATCAAGAAG
Organism: Allium sativum; assembly: GCA_030737875.1. Classification (NCBI taxonomy): domain Eukaryota; kingdom Viridiplantae; phylum Streptophyta; class Magnoliopsida; order Asparagales; family Amaryllidaceae; genus Allium; species Allium sativum. The sequence continues at coordinate 464,302,877 of CM060924.1, read as the reverse complement.
CACCTGATGGAATAACGACAAACATTAGGGTTCTAACCAAAGTCCGTTCTGGGGGGTGCTCCTTCTAAACCTACCGACGCTTGGATTAATTAGTATAATTGAGTGACGAAAGTCTCCAATGCCTGAATTAACTAAGCTGGGTTGTAGACGAAGTTCATATTTAACCAATTGACATGTGTAGTGTCTGAAAATCTTGGGCACGACGAATGTTAGAATTTAGCCTAAACACGGTTATGAAATCAAAAATACTTCCCGTGGGGAAGACTGATAATGATCTCTTAAACATGACACAAATATCAAAGCTTCTCAAAGAGGAATCAGAAAATGAATCAGAGATGCGCATTTCCCAAATGAGGAATGTCGTACACTACCATATGGGTCATTGAAACAATAGCGTTTGAAATCCACAGTCAGCTTTTGCTGATTTGTTGATTTTAAGCATTAAACGCGAATTCGAATTAGAATATCGTATTTGTACAGATAATATTTGATGAGTTATAAACTGTTGAATAAAATAGTCCTGTGCAAGTATTTTATTCAATTCAAAGTAAAATTCGCTATAATTCATCTTATGATGATTTAACTAACCCGCTATCGATATGGATGGTCGATAGTGAAGTATAAGTCCAAAATCATGAATTACTTATTTTGATTACAGAACAGGTGGCGTGAAATATACGAATTCAAAGCATGATCTGCCATAGCAAACAAAAAGCTATAAATGGATATCAATGCAAAATATGTCAACAACAATGTTCATTTCGAAGCACGCATTTTTCATAAGCAAAAATACAAGCTTCGAGGGGCAAATGTTAACCTTGTTAAAAACACTGGGTCAGCATACAGTTGGACAGCACAAACTGGGTTGGAACAAAGTGGGTCGGCACAAAGTGGGTCGGCAACAGCTGGGTTGGAACAAACTGGGTCGGCACAAAGTGGGTCAGCACCAGCTGGGTCGGCACGAACTGGGTCGGCACTAACTGAGTCGGTCACAAAGTGATAACACGGTGCCTGGTCGGTATAAAAATGAACAGTGCGGATCAATTCCAAAAGTCTAGAAATAAAACAATGACATAATGGAGAATACCATTCCCATATTTCAGACTGCCTGGACCAAAAACATGCAAGCATGCTCACGTGAAAAGACCACTTGGCATAATATAAATGTACATGAGCTAACAATGTGGTATGGCATCCCATGAACAAACTTTATATGCCGTATATATAAAGAGTGAAATTATATTTCACGTGCATAGTACATGTGGATTAATATGGCAATGTTTAATATATATATATATATGTTTAAGACTTCCTTTCCATGTATATGGTTAATGAGATATGGAGTGATTCTGGTTAGTGTGCATGAATTATGTGTGATGCATTGGCGCATTTGAGCAAAAATATGGGCTCCTTCATGTTTGAATGGTTTGGCACCTACATGCAGAACATGGGACGGTGAAGGAGTACATTAAAGTGTAATGTAATATAATGGCGTGAAATATATTATATGCAGCGATCACATTTTATACATATGTTGACGCAGGCATGGACATCTAGAAGCATGCTATTGGACGTGGATGGTTCATGTAAGGTATAGCATGACATAATGCGATGGGTCGGCCTCATATGCAAAACAATTGGCAAGGAGATGGCATGTTTGAAGTAAGTGTGACTTGAGGAACAAAATGTAAACAACAAGGATATATTTGACGTGAAAAATTGTTTTGGCTGGTGAAGCTTTAATGAGAATATATGGTTCAGTACATAACGCATATATAAGACAGCTCGGTATATTTTGGATCGGTCCATACTTCATTTTCTGGTCGGTGCTATCCAGAGGAAATAGGTCAGTTTTTAATGAAGCACGTTTGGGTCGGCCCTAAAGAAAACAGGAAAGCACTGGGTCCTGAGGAGAATAATATCTGGTCGGTCCTAAAACATTAATAAAGTGAGGCGGCTTTAGCAAAATCATTTGGGTCAGTACATTCATGAATCAATTCCTGGTCATGCATCAAAGGGCCTTCTCAAGTGGATGTTGGGGCCTTGGGGCACCCAAATGTTTACTTTGTTTGAGGAGGGAGGTCATGCATCACTATACCACACACATGCGCCGCCGCCGCCGTCCGTCGGGACAGGTACGGGTTTCGGGTCTAGTTCCAATAAATATATTTTTGGACAGAATTTATAACAGTAAACATGCCAAATTTGGGCCCGTTGCGGACCCGAATTAGTTTTTCTAACTGTTGAAAATGAAAAGGCGCAACCATTTGCAACGTTTTCTGACCGTTGCAAATGAAGAGATGCATTGTTTGAACTGAAATGGAAATGACTATTACAAACAATCACGTTGTTTCATGAAGAGGCACATCCCTCTTTTGGCTATAAATACCAACGCCATAAAACTATTTCAATTTACTTCTAAAATTGCTTTTCTTCTTCTACAAATTATACGACACCATTAAACTATTATAATGCAGTTCTGTTTGAAACTCTTCGGAACTGTTTCAATTTTGAAAGCATGGCAAAATTGGTATCTTCTCCTTCCTCTTCATTCTTATTCTTTTTTTGCATCATTAGAATAAAAATCAGAGTGTTCTTGGTCAGATCAAAGTCGTACAAACTTTGAATCTGATTCTACTGTTCCAAGGATTTATTGAATCCTGGAAGTCGATAGTTTAAAAACCCGTTTGTTCTTGGTGGGTTGAACTATTGTTTGAAAGAATATATTATATAGATCCTTAAATTCTGAAGTACGACAATCACCTTCCTTCCATTGTCTCAAATCACAAAATTAACAAATTTTTAGACAATAGTTTCAACCATGGAAGGTTTGAATGGGCTACAAGTGATGAATCAACATTCGACAAAATTGGAGCGATTTGATGGCAAGAATTTCACTTGTTGGCAAGAGACCATGAAGTTGTTTCTAATCACCGTCAAATTGTTCTACATCTTGAAAGACAGATTGGAAGTTATACCAGAAGAAACCAATAAGGAAGATGCCGCCTTAAAGGAAAAATGTGCAAAGCACAAAGAGGACGATTTTCTATGCAGAGGGCACATTCTAAATGCATTATCTGCTCCAGTCTGCAACGCTCATAGGACCTTGGAAACTGCAAAGGACCTCTGCATTGCATTGGAGAGCTAGTATCGCATATCCGAGGCAAGTAATAAAAAGTTTCTTATTCGTAATTTTATGGTTTTCAAAATGGTCACCAACAAGTCCATAGTTGGACAAGCGGGTGAAATCTTACTGTTGTTGAATCAACTTAAAGATGTTGTAATTGATCTCCCTAAATCTTTTGTTGTTGGAGTTATTGTATCGAGACTCCCTAATTCTTGGAACGATTTTAAGAAAAAAATTGAAATATGCAAAAACGGAGTATGATTTAGATGTTTTAGAGCGTCATCTTCGTATTGAAGAGGATTCTCACAAACCTGAACTAGATGATAATCCGCAAACTGAGTCTCAATTTAAGGCAATTAATGTTGAAATTACCGATAAGTTGAAGCCTAAGAATGAGACACAATTTAAGAAGAAAAAATCTAAGAACAACAAAAGGAAGGGTGCATGTTACTATTGTAACAAACCCGATCACTATGCCTGAGACTATCGTCTTTGGAAGAAACAACAAAAAGCGAATGTGGTCAAAGAAAAGCTTGTGGCTGTTGTACAAGAGGTAAACTCTATTAGTGGCATTGATAATGATTGGTGGCTTGATACTGGAGCAACTGTTCATATTTGCAAAGACCGTAATCTGTTCAAGACTTACGAAGAAAATAATGGAGAATCCAGCAAAGTTACTGGCGCAAGCAAAGTTCTGGGAAAAGGCACAATTAAACTTACATTCAACTCTGGGAAAGTTTTTATGTTTTTCCATGTATTTTATGTACCTGATATGTGTAAGAATTTGGTTTCTGGATAACTTCTTAACAAAGGAGGATTCAAGATGGTGTATGAGTCTTATAAGTTAGTGACGTATAAGAACAACAAATTTATTGAATACGAATATTCTTGTAACGACATGATATAGTTGAATCTAGTAAAGAAATCTTCTGCTTATATTGTTGGTTATGTTAATTTATGGCACGGTAGATTAGGACATGTTAATTATAAATATTTTAAAAATATGCATAAATTAGGATTAATTTCTGATTGTGATTTCGATTCTATCTCTAAATGTAAAATATGTGTTCAAGCAAAAACACACTGGAAATCCTTTAAATCTGTAGAAAGGAAAACTGGTTTGCTTGGTTTGGCATATAATGATGTTGGTGACTTAAAAAGTCATATCACCTATGGTGATAACCAAAACTATATAACATTTATTGATGATTATACTAGATATGCATATGTATATCTAATGAAATCTAAAGATGGGGCTTTTGATAAATTCAAAATTTACAAAGAAGAAGTCGAAACACAATTAGAAGTTAAAATTAACGTGTTACATTTAGATCGTGGTGGTGAAATTTTTTCAAATGAAGTTACCTTATTTTGTAAACAAGATGGTATAGTTCACCAGTGTATCGCCCCGTATACCCAACAACAAAATGGTGTTGCTGAGAGGAAGAATAGAACTTTAGTAGAAATGGTTAATGCCATGCTTAAAAGTTCTAATTTACCTTATACCCTATGGGGTGATGCTATGTTATCTACATGTTACATTTTAAATAGAGTACCACTTAAAAAGAATAATAATTCCCCTTATGAATTATGGTTTAATAGAAAACTAACCTTACTAGATTTAAAGTATAGGGATGCTTAGCATATGTTAGAAAACAATACCCTAAACGACCAAAGTTAGGTAATGGGTCATTTAAGTGTGTTTTCATAGAATATTCTCTTGATAGTATAACTTTTAGTTTCCTTATTTTTGACATCTTCGAAGTTATAGAATCCATAGATGTAGAATTTTTTGAAAATCAAACTATTGAGAATCCATTGACATCATTTTGTCCAGAACCAAATGTGACCAATGATATCAATGACGATGAATATGCGCGTGCTCAAAACATTAAGCAAGTATCAGCACTGGATAATAGTACTGAATATTTGGAGAAGTAAAAGAGCAAGGATTGAGAAGGACTATGGTCTTGACTTTATAACGTATCTTGTAGAAGGCAATAAGGAAGAAGTCCTTAATGTGACAAGATATGAAATGAACGTCATAGATGATCCTAGAATTTATTATGAAGCTATGAGTTCCAGAGATTCTAATTTTTGAAAAGAAGTTATCAATGATGGAAAGAACTCCATAATGTTAAAACAGACTTGGGTTTTAACTGATTTACCTCCTGGTGCTAAATCTATAGAATGTAAACGGATATTCAAGAAAAAGTTGAATACAAATAGATCTATTGATAAGTTTAAATCCAGATTAGTTGCTAAGGGATATAAACAAAGACAAGGAGTAGATTATTTTATACATATGCTCTGGTTGCTCGCATATCTTCTATACATTATGTAATAGCACTTGCATCAATTCATAATTTGGTCATACATCAAATGGATGTAAAGACATCTCTTCTAAATGGAGATTTAAAAGAAGAGAAATAACAACCTAAAAGTTTCATAACCCCAGACCAAGAAAAAAAGTTTGTAAATTAATAAAATCTCTTTACGCCTGAAGCAAGCTCCTATGCAACGGTATGAGAAGTTCGATAAAGTTGCAATGTCATGTGGATGCATTGTTAATGATGCTGATAAATGTATTTATAGAAAATCGGGTAACAACGGTTATGTTATAATATGTTTATATGTTGATGACATGCTAAGATTCGATTCCAATATATCTAGTGTGAAAGAAACTAAGAAGTTTCTATTTCTAAAGCTGATATGAAAAATCTAGGAGAGGCTAATGTAATTTCGGGAATTAAAATCATTAAAAGAGCTGGGGAGTTATTAATAACTCAGTCTTGTTACTACCAAAAAATCAACAGCGGAGTGAGCTGGCAGTGAAGGGGTGTCGGATGATAGAAGGCTCGTAGGAGGCCCAATAGAAAGTGGGAGATAGGTACCAAGAAGAACAAGAATAAGAAGAAATAATCCGGAAAGCCGCATCATCCGAAGTTTTCTTTCCTCTCTCCCTTTAAGGGAAAAGATCGTAAAGAACAGTGGGATATAACTGACAGGGTTTATCCGCCAGGGTTAATCCGACAAGACCCTTCCGACAGTATCAATAAAAGGCTCTGTGTGAGGAATCACCCATCTCCTAAAGCCAAGTAAACCATAAGCAGTAAACTTGATAAATAAAGCCCAAAGGAATCTTCAATATTGACCAGCCCGAATGCCAACACATCCGAAGACGGAAGCATCGAAGACACTAAACCGGAAGAACGTGAAGGCCATCTAGAACCAACTTCCGGAGCACCTACTGCATGGAGACCGAAAGGATGAATTCACAAATAACAGGAAAAGATACCAGGAGTCATCCCTTGGGAATCCAGGCTACCACAAAAAGCCCCACCGAAAGGCTAACGAAGACCCTAGAGGACATACAGGCTACCCATACAAATTTACTTAGTACCGAAACCTGTGGCGGCTTCGAACCGGCAGTTATCAACATACAACATGAGAACAAGCCTCTATAAGTATTCACGATAAGGCCGGAGGCCTACAACCAAGAGCTCGTATCCGAGAGCCCATACTCAGGACCATTACTGAAGACTCAAATTTCATCCAAGGACCACGGCTAACACTCCGAGAATGGCCGAAAGGCAAGCGCCTGAAACTCAGGAAAAGAGCAACTGGCAAGGACTTCCGTAGGCTCAATAGCCTGTCAACGGAAGAAGTACCGAACCACTATAAATAAGACCCCAGAGGTCACATTCAGGGAGAGATGTTTTTGGCCTCCAAAACAATTGTACTCTTGAAATTAACTTAGCAAAAAGATCAATGGAGAAACCCCCCTATGAGTTCATGTATCCTCAGTGAAAATTGAATAAAAGGGAATCTATTACAAGAAAGTTGCTCTGTAAGTGTGTATTATCATTTTTTTATCATCACCATTGCAGTTGTTTGTTTTCTTTTTCAGAATAAAACTGAATTTCCTCTTCGATATACCCTGTAAAAGGAAAACACGCTTCATCCCCTGGGTCTAAACCCATTCTGATTGCCCTTGGAAAAACCCCTCTTTCTCCGATTCCTTTCTAGGGCGATAACCCGATTTAACCCATAAAATATCCCACCAACCATTCCCTTCTTTAGATCCACCCCAGTCGACCTGTCTCCGGTGTTGACGAAAAATATCATTAACATTTTAGCGCTAGAAGGAGTGCCCTGAACCTTCGATCTTGTGGTTTACCCTACCCCATACCTACTTGTTATTATTCCGTCCTTGACTAAGGTCTTGAAGGGGCAAACATTATGAGCAAAGCATCTCCACCGATGGCTGATAGATTTCCCATGGCTGGAGCAAACATCGACGAGCCATGGTCGGTCGAAAGATTCAAATTGGAAAACCTCCATATCCAAGAGAAAGAGAAGGACGTAGAGCCTTATGACCCTGATCGTTGGAGCATTAACCCCTTCCACACAGGATTAACCCCAATTTTTTCCCTTTACGAAACGTCGACTGAGAGATACAATTCCTTTCTCCTCGCCAAAGAAACCATCTTCGCAAAAGCTAGAGAAACCATATTCGAACGAAACATAGAGAAAACTCCTATCCCTTAGACCGATGGAAAGTCTGAAGAAGATATACCCCTATATCGGAGGGCAGTAAAAAGAAAGTGTCAGAGAAAATGAAGGAATAAAAAAATTGAGTAACAACAAGACCAAAATGCAGTGGCGGAAGAAGAATTTTGAGTCAAGATTACCAAAGGGTCATAAGCTCACTATATCAATCAAGGGTATTTATTTCCTGACTAGACATGGGTTAAATTTTTGGCTATTGCCCAAAAAGAAACCCAAGAACGAAGCTAAAAGAGGAAGGTCGTATTGCTACTACCATACGGTAAGTGGACACGAAACCAGCCATTGCAGAGTGCTGGAGGGGATGATCATCAAATTCTTGAACCCAGGAAAATTACAAAGTTATGTAAGGAGAGCATAGGAGGTCACATCATCGAGATCCTCCTGAAATAATAAGAAAAGGATTATTCCCCCTATTACAAAGGAGAAAAACCCTACAAACGAAATGACTAAGGAAAGGTCGGGCCACAAATGGATAAAGAGAAGAAAAACCCTTGTCAGTACTAAATTAGTCCAGGCAAGGCATCCATCTGGAGGAGGATGGTGTGTTAGTCTTACTCCATGCCCAAATCAGAGGGGGAAGGGTTAAAACATCAAAAGCATAAGCCGCCGTTTCACACTAGAAATGGTCATGGTGGTGCATCTAAAATTAGCATGCCCTGCCTGTGCTCGCAGAAGAGTATGCCTTGCCTCTGCTAGAACTAAGAATGTCCTACCTCTGCTCGCAGAAGAGCACGTCCTACCTCTGCTTATGTTCCGTATTACCCGCAGAAGGGAACGCAAACCCCTATCATTTCCTACGATGGTCAGGATAGGGCACCCCTCGGAGGGGGTGGCGTATAAGCCTCTATCAGTGCCTACGATGGCCCGTATATAGCATCAAAAGAGTAAACCTTAGTTCTGTTCCTACGAGGGCCCAGTCTAAGTTTCTAAGCCCTTATCATCGCCTATGACAGTCAGGATAAGGCGCCTCCTAGAGGGAGGTCGGGTAAGTCCTTGGGCCCTGCTTGTGGGTAAGCTAGCCAAGCGCTCCGGACGCACAGGCCCAGAGAGTGGCCAACAAAGCACGTACATCCTCTGCTTTGACATCAAAAGCCCAAGGGGAGGATCAAGAAGCACGTACTACCTCTGCTTCCCAAACCAAATCCGAAAGGGATACTCATTTCATTAATACCGGAGGAGGTTCTGGTCTTCTATACTATCACCCGAATCTGGGTGGATTCAGCGCCCTACCAGTACCGGAGGAGGTTGCGGTCTTCTATGCTATCACCTGAATCTGGGTAGATTCGGTTCTTCATTAATATTGGAGGGGTTCCCAGTCCTCGATATCTAAATAACCAAATCTAGGTGGATCCAACTCTATATGAATACCAAAAGAGGTTCCGATCGACTATTGTTAACATCCGAATCTGGGTTGATTCAGCGTTTCATAGATACCGGAGGGGGTTCCGATCTATTATTATCGACATTCGAATCTGGGTCGATCTAGCTCTGTACAAATACCGGAGGAGGTCCCGGTCAACTATTTTATTGCCCAAATCTAGACAAGACTCAGTGTTTCACCGATGTCGAAGGAGGTTCCGGTCTACTACTATCTATACCTGAATACAGATCGATTCGGCTTTGAACAAATGCTAGAGGGGTGGCAAGTTTTCCACATATTGGCATCTGAAACTGGGTGGAAGAAACACTTTGTAAGTATTGAAAGAAAGTTCCAACCATCGGGATGATGGCCCTAAGACCCCCAAGGTAATTATCTCAAATCAAGACAACCGTAGGTACGCCTACGAAGGAAGACACACAAAATTCGGAAGATAACGAAAAGCTCATTGTCAGAAACGAGGCCGGGTATAAAAAGGGGGTTGTATTATCTCATACTCAAAGGAAACCTCTTAAGTCATTCGTCATACACGCAATTTTCACTCATTTACATATTAAATGTTATCAATGCATAAGCTTATTCACCAAAAAGATTACATTATCAGTACCCTTATCGAAAGAAAAATTACGTGTCATTATCACAAGGTATCACTGAATATCTGGATCATCTACATCCTCGTGTAAAGGGGGGTCGATGGCATGATGAAGTGCAACACCTAGTAACTTGTTAAGTCTTTGAACTTTCCTACTTGTCTCGTCTAAGTGATCAGAAGGTTTGGGCTGGAGCTTCAAAGCTCTGTTGTAAGCCCTACACATCGCCCTGAGAGACTTGTTTCCCTTCTCCAAATCAAAAACGCTTATACGCAAATCATGATTTTCTTCTTGCAAATGTCTGATTTGGCCAACATATCTGACGACATGGTCATGAAAATCCTTAATTAATCTAGTGTCATAGACTCCTTTCATCTCGGCTACCACACTTTTACACCACTCAAAAATAACTATTTCCTTTAAACCCGGTGGAGGGTTATTCAAGTAATAACATTTATGAAGAGTGGAGGCCTTACGTATTGTCGCGACGTCAGGGGGAGAAGGCCCTGTCATTATAGGAATATTCTCAAAACAATGTTCCCATGTCTCACACTTTGTAGTAGCATTGTTTAAATCGATTTCCAAGTCAATGACATGTTCACGAAGATCCTTTAGCTCATCCTCAAACTCGACGGAGGGTTTAGTCTTTATGTATATCCTCAACCCCAGAATGGTTCTATCCCTCTCTTCTAATTATCTTTTCAAAGTATTCATCCTCTCGGTCAAGTGTTTAATGGATAAATCCTAATGTAAGAACTTCCTTTCATAAGACATAGGGAGGACCTCTCTTATCGGCGGCGTTCCGCTCCGGGAGGAAGGGATCTCGCGTTGATCAACCGGGCCACAGACATACAAAGAAGTGAATATGATTTTTGTTATCAACAAAATATATCATGAATATATTTAGCTAACTTACGGAGAGACGGATTAGAACATACCCGATCGGTCAGCAGAGAAAAAGGGAACGGTCGGTCTCTCTTTAAACATACTGGTCGGCCTAAGTTCAAGTGCACCGGCCAGTATCAGACAATTCCACCAAGAAAATATAACATAGCTTAACCTAGTAAAAGGGCACCAATTGGCTAGAACATGAGTATACCGGTCAGTACAGCAATGAGGATGTCGGACGGTCTCAACTCCATAGCAGAACAGCTCCAGGGGAAAAGAAAGAGGAACACACCCACCGGTCGGTCAGAGGCAAAGTGCATCGATCGGTCGCCCCTAGAACAAGGCGCTGAATTCAGACATTTCCATACCAGTCGGTCTAGAGAGCAAACAACCGACCGGCTATAGTGCAAAGCCCGTGCCAGGTCGCTCGCGCAAGGAAGAAGAGCAACTGTACCGATCGATCGGTCCTCGAGATAGCTGTTGACAGGTTGGCTTCTGGACAGTTGTTGCCAGGCTGGCTAATGGCAATTCCGTAAATAAAGTCCGACCGACCGGTGGCTCTGAAAGCTATATCACTCCATTTCTCCACTCTTATAAATAGAGCTCCAACCCCACTTTAATGGGGGAGGATTTTTGGGACCCCGAAGGGCTGCTAAATCCAATTCTCAACAGTTGCTTAGTGATTTCATCATCTCTAATCATTACAAAGTGAAGATCCAACACAAAATTCATCATTAATATGCGGGAATTCATCGAAGTCCATATGGAAATCTAGATCCGATCTACCATTAGCCACATTAGAAGATTCTCCTTGATTTTCTTTAATCAAGTTCTAAGAGTGTGTAATGACGGATGTAATGAGAAGACATGCTTATCTTGTAACTCTAAATGTAGTAATGAAATCGCCATTCAAAGTGGATGTAGATCGCACCTGATCGAACCACTATAAAACGTTGTGTCTTCTTTTACTTGCATTTTTTCTATTGAAGTGGCTCCACATCTCTTATTCTCAAGTACATTGTGAAGTACTCTTAATACTCTTAGTGTTGATCCCAATTTTGAGATCAACAATTTTATTTTCTTTTTTTAGATGTTCGAAGGTTATATCCCCCTCTTTTCCTTACACACCACTACACCGGTTAAACTCAGAGCCTACCAACTATAAGATATAGGTAGAAAGCCGAATTATAAATACATCACTTTTCACACATCTATTGTCTACATAGTGCCTCAGCAAGTTTAATCCTAAGATTCTTGAACATAGCTCCATGGTCCCCACTCCACAAGTTAAAGAAGAGTTGAGGAAATGCAGTATAAATGCACTCAAGTCCCTCGAGAAGACGCGTTTCCTTGAAAGCATGGATAGGCGTCGTGCGAAACTCTTTTCTCATCCTATAAATCATGCTTAATGCCTCCTCATAGTAAATTAAACTATGTCATAATGCAAATAATCACATTAGCCCTCGCTGATAGCAAAAGGGGACCCCATATAAGCATTGCGTAGGTTGCGGAATCAAATATACAAGTGTACTATCTGTCCAACATAAAAATGGTTTGAAATTTTGTCACCTAACTCTACTTAATGCAGGAAAACAGTTTTTCTTTTTGTTTATTATAATGACAGGAAACTATTCAAAGTCAAGCATCCAGAAAAAAAGGAAGATACGTCCAAAGAAAAAGTTATACCCGAAGGGAGGGAATTTCGTGATCAACAACTTCCTTCCCTCCTAGAAAGTCAGAAGGGTCGCATTCCCTGGGTGATGACGATTCGGAATTATGAATAATTCGTTTGCCTAGACAGTCGCCAATACCCCCTCTCTCGTTATCACTGCCCAAGGAGATGGGAGCCAACCCCTCCTCGCCTAAATCATCCGAAAGTCTGTCGATGTATAAAAGGTCCTCGACTATAGGTTCACTCCTTTGTGGCGCCTCAACTCCTTCCTCACCCAACTTAATCCTTTTCATAAACCGATCCAAGGTGAAGGAAAGAATGTGGGAGGTTTGGAGTTCAAAAAGATTCTGAAGGTTGTCAGAAAAAAGATGGAATAGGGCGTCTTCACATCAGTCAGACTTAACCCGTGGAAGGTGGACCTGCAAGAAATCAGAAATTGTAATGACAGGGATTTTGCCCGGACCTAACTGATCGCTAAATTGACCAAGATCGTTCGAATCCCGCATACGCTAACTCTGGGCATACAACACATCAGAACAAATTACAGAAGAATTTTATAAACATCATAATAATGTTACATCAGAGTACAGAATATATATCAGAGTACATCAAAAAATAATAATACAGCGGAAGATAATTACAATGAATTTAATACAGTGTAGCGGAACAAATAAACTAACACAGCGGCAGACTATCAATGCTCTGGACACAGCTCTAAGCTTCAGTCCAGAATTCTGTTCAATAAATAAATATCTGCAAAAACAAGCCACTCGACTGCCCATGTGGAAAATATGGGCACCCGAGTTTGCAAGTGAAACAAACTACGAGTCAGTCATGGGACTGGTATGTGAAATCTTGCTTAACCTATTTAATAAAAAGGCTAATCACAGGACCACGCCGCTAACACGGAACGGGTTTACTCCGTTGGATTGCCAGTGCATAGTTTAAATTAACATTTATTCAAAACAACGCAATGCTTTTTAGAAAATGAAATCATTATAAGACTCAAGTCCCATCACAAAATGCAACGCAAATCGGAGAATAAAGTTTTACCTTATAATGATCAAATATGCTTGATACGCATAAAATAATATTTAATATTATTATTAGTGTCTAATCAGTTTTAAAATAGTTTCAAAGTAAATGTATCAATCCTAGACGGCATAGTACCCCATCCTACTATGTCGCCATATATAGGTTTATAATCAAATCTGTAATGTCGTATTAGAAATTGAGTTTCCATCATGAGTCAAGGCTAGGGATGATCTCCTTATCGATTCGAGACACTCTAGCAAATGTCTTAGGATCCCCCGCAGTGAATCCTTGGATCATGAAGGGTCGGTCCACAAATATACCTTAGTGGATTAGTTATGCATGAACACGCATTTCCCGGTTCTATTGGACCTATCAATTGGCCACTATCGACCAATATATCCAAGGCCTCGTAATCCATCATCCACGTAAGTAAAAATGTATGGGCTTCATACCATGACACCACTTCTAGCTAGAAAGAAACGAGTGCACTCCCCGCGTTCCCTTATCCCGTTTCTAACTCCTACCTGGGTGTGAGGCTCGCAAAGTAACGCTATACACAAAGCTATGCCTAAACAGGCTGTGCTTTGATCATCAACCACAAGGCTCCTCTTTTCAACAAAAGCCTTGATCATTTGCATCTTGGTGCCACATTGACAATCCATGCCATGCGATCAATAACTATCAATATATAACCTCTGAGCTCCTACGTCTCAAAGTTGGGTGTTAAGAAAGAGAATAAATTCTCCTCCACATAATAGATATATATTGAATAGAAATCAATTCACATAGAATGAAATCCAGTGTCAGAGACACATCCATTTACATGTCCGTTCTGGGTCTAAACGAAACCGAAGACACCTTATTCCTCATCCTATATGTCCAATACGAAAGAGAGGTGCTCGCTTAATCTGGACAATCAACAAGTACGTTTGGACAACTACCACTGTAACCCTTTCCAGGGAGCAAATCAGTCCAGGGCATCAGTACTCATCCATTCGATGTGAAGATCGTCGGTCTTCAACCACCATCTTCAATATCTTCGACTTTAAATCGTCGTATAATTATTTGAAATGAGATTGAACTCGGTCTTTTCAAATAATTCTCGAATATATATAATTTAAAATCATTTCATATTGTAATATTATTTTATAATGATTTATCGCTATTTTTATTTATATAAAAATAGCCCAATTTAATTTAACAACGCTTCGGGTCAATAGGCGGCCCTGGCGTTGTTTTTACCCAAATTTGATTTACACATTTCTCGAAATCTAACCATTGGATTTTACCCAAATGTTATATCGTTGGGAAGATCTTCCCAAAGCGGACCTAACGGTTTCAGTTTTGGGAAAATCCGACGGTCGGATCTTTCAGTATAATCGTTTAAAGTTATGATTTCGAAACGCGAACTACCAAACGCGATTCGTTTAATTTCTATTTCTATTTATATATATAATTATATATAAATAGAAATCATTCGACTATTCCACTAACGTGTTTAACATGCCAAATAAAAGAATATTTAATTTTGCATAACCATTTAAATGTTTCTAATGATACATAAAAATGGATATTGTATTTGCGAACAAATTCCTATGTTTTCTAATGTCAAATAAAAAAGAGAAGTTTTATTTGTATATGTTACCAATATTTTCTAATGTCAAATAAAAAGAGAAGTTTTATTTGCAAACATTTCCAATATTTTCTAATGTCAAATAAAAATGTAATTTATTTACACAATTCACTACATGTTTCTAATGTCAAATAAAGTGTAATTTATTTACATGACATTTTCTACATTTCTAATGTCAAATAAAATGTAATTTATTTGCATATATTCACTACATGTTTTCTAATGTCAAATAAAATGTAATTTATTTGCATATATTCACTACATGTTTTCTAATGTCAAATAAATATGTATTTTATTTACATTAATTCGCTACATGTTTCTAATGTCAAATAAATATGTATTTTATTTGCATATATTCACTACATGTTTTCTAATGTCAAATAAAATGTAATTTAT
Source organism: Allium sativum (assembly GCA_030737875.1). Classification (NCBI taxonomy): domain Eukaryota; kingdom Viridiplantae; phylum Streptophyta; class Magnoliopsida; order Asparagales; family Amaryllidaceae; genus Allium; species Allium sativum. Next base: position 464,287,586 of record CM060924.1, on the reverse strand, counting down.
TTGCATATATTTACTACATGTTTTCTAATGTCAAATAAAATGTAATTTATTTGCATTACAATGTCGCTAATGAATTTATTTGCATTACAATGTCGCTAATGACAAATAAAAAGGATAATTTTTATTTTCATTATTATGTATGCAATTTCTATTTTTAACTTTAACAAATAAAAAGAAATATTTTTATTTGCATATAATTTCAATGTTTAACATGACACATAAACATGTTTGTTTTAATTTGTACACAAATTCTTTGTATAAACTGACGACAAAAATGTTTGTTTTAATTTGTATACCAATTCTATGTATAAAATGATAAATAAAAATGTATGTTAATATTTATACAAATTCTATGTATAAATGACAAATAAAAATGTATGTTTTTAATTTGTATACAAATTCTATGTATAAATGACAAATAAAAATGTATGTTTTTATCTGTATACAAATTCTATGTATAAATGACAAATAAAAATGTATGTTAATTTGTATACAAATTCTAATGACGATAAACATGTCTCTTTTAAATTGTATACAATTCTAGTTTAACAAAACAATTAAAAATGATAACTCTATTTTATTGACGATTCTATTTCAACAAAATGATTAAAAAAATGATGACTTTGTTTTGTCGACAAATCTATTTCAACAAAACAATAAAAATGATAACTTTGTTTTGTCGACAATTCTATTTCAACAAAATGATTAAAAATGATTCTTTCATTTATGTTGACAATTCTATTTCAACAAAATGATTACTCATTTGGTTAACAATCCTATTTTAACAAAATGAATGAAAATGATAACTTTGGGTTGCTGACAATTCTAGTTCAATAAAACAATAAAAATGATAACTTTGGTTTGTTGACAATTCTAGTTCAATAAAAGAATAAAAATGATAACTTTGGTTTGTCGACAATTCTGATTCAACAAAACCAAATAAAGATGAGATTTTTATTTGCATACAAATCTATTCTAGCATAACAAATAAAATTGATATTTTAATTTGTGTATACAATTCCTACTCTTAACATGTCAAATAAACATGATATTTTTAATATAACAAATAAAATTATATTTTTAAAATAACAAATAAAAATGATATTTTTATTTGTATGCAAATCTATTTTAACAAAACAAATAAAAATGATTCTTTTATTTTGTTGACATCTATTTTGTTGACAATTCTGTTTCAACAAAACAATTAAAATGATATTTCCATTTTTGTTGACAAAACAATAAAAATGATAACTTTGTTTTATTTACAATTCCATTTTAACAAAATAAATAAAAGTGACAACTTCATATTGTTAACAATTCTATTTTAACAAAATGAATAAAAATGATAACTTCATTTTGTCAACAATTCTATTTTAAACAAATGAATAAAAATGATAACTTCATTTTATTAACAATTCTATTTTAACAAAATGAATAATAATGATAACTTCATTTTATTAACAATTCCATTTTAACAAAATGGATAAAAGTGACAACTTCATATTGTTAACAATTCTATTTTAACAAAATGAATAAAAATGATATTTCATATTGTTAACAATTCTAATTTAACAAAATGAATATTTTTGTTGTAACACAAATCTATTTGACAAAAATGTTATTTTTGTTTTAACACAAATCTATTTAACAAAAATGTTATTTTTTGTTTTAACACAAGTCTATTTAACAAAAATGTTATTTTTTTGTTTTAACACAAGTCTATTTAACAAAAATGTTATTCTTTGTTTTAACACAAGTCTATTTAACAAAAATGTTATTTTTTGTTTTAACACAAGTCTATTTAACAAAAATTGATATTCTTGTTTCAACTATTTTATTATAACAAAAATGATATATTTGTTTCAACTATTTTATTAAACAAAAATTGATATTTTTGTTTCAACTATTTTATTCAACAAAAATTGATATTTTTGTTTCGACTACTTTATTCAACAAAAATTGATATTTTTGTTTCAACTATTTTCTTACAACAAATTGTCCTTTTTATTTCAACTATTTGGTTTCAACAAAAATTGATATTTTTGTTTCAACCATTTTGTTACAACAAAAATGGGTATTTTTGTTTTCAACCATTTTGTTACAACAAAAATGATATATTTATTTTCAACTATTTTATTCAACAAAAATTGATATTTTTGTTTCAACTATTTTCTTACAACAAAATGCCCTTTTTATTTCAACTATTTGGTTTCAACAAAAATTGGTATTTTTGTTTCAACCATTTTGTTACAACAAAAATTGATATTTTTGTTTTCAACCATTTTGTTACAACAAAAATGATATATTTGTTTTCAACTATTTTATTATACAAAAATGATATACTTGTTTTCAACTATTTTATTATAACAAAAATGAAATATTTGTTTCCAACTATTTTATTATAACAAAAATTGATATACATGTTTTCAACTATTTTATTACAACAAAAATGATATATTTGTTATCAACAATTTTATTTCAACACAATAATCATCAGATTAACAGATCTACACAACATCAATCATCAATCCCAGATCAAATCACGTATAACATCAAATAGAATTTAACAGCGGATTGGAAGAAAAATCACAATCATAATTAATTAATTTTAATTATATATAAAAAAAGAATTCTCATAGGCAATTCTATATATATATATATATATATATATATATATATATATTCAGTTATGTACATAAATAAATAACAGTGCAGAGTTTTTAGTGAGGATTTCTCACCTTGGTTTTACCCTTTCTGAATTTGTTTCTGTATTTCCGTTCTGATTTAAATCCGCCTCAAACTCAAATTTGCACTGTTTTTGTCCTGGTCAGCGTCACGTTGTAGATCTCGGAAAGACGATTCTAACGTACTTCGAATCACCAAATTTCATTGTTGTTTGAATGAGTTATATACGTTTATATATTATTTACAATAATTATATTAATAATTAAACTAGATTAAGGTTTTAATTAATTAACTTAACCTTCTTCATCTTTCTGCTAATACCCGTAATCTTTCTGGACCGCTCAAAACCGACTTCGACATCACCAAACCGCCGCCACTCATCACCCGGACCGCCGACCTCAGATCTGAACCCGCCCCTCCGACCGTCTCAGCTTGCTCCCCCTTCGCTTGAGGTGTAGGCCCACTCGCCGCCATCTAGGGGTCACAAATCGAACCCGAACGCCGTGATTTTGGAGCTCCGCCTTGGCCACCCCGATGATCAATTCTGATCATGGCCGTTCAGAATATAGAGCTCGAGATGCTCTTCCATGTTTGCTTTGGAGTTGCTTGATTATGTTTAGTGGATTTGGAGAAATCGAAGAAAGAAAATGGGAGCGTGAGGGCCCTTGAAGAAAGGAGATGGCGGTTGAGTATTTTAGAATTAAGGTTAGCGTATTTCAGCCGTATATATACAGTATATTCTATATTATTTAATTATTTAATTCAAAAATAGCTTGTTAAACCATTCGAACTCCAAACGAGACCCAACGACTGTCGACCCTAGCTAAATACCCTCATTCCGGACATAATGGAATATGTTCGGTAAGCCAATTCGATTGTTTTGATAGGTTACTATCAAAATTAAAATATAAATCAATGTATATTTAATTTAAACGTACATTTTAATTTACCGAGGTCACATACTAACTCCAAAAATTACATAAAAATAAATCTAGCTATGTTTTGACGATACGGTCCTAACAAAATTAATTTCATTGAATTTGGAGACTGTATGAAAAATGGCTATTTTCTGGTCGATCGAAATTGATTGAAATTGACAAAACACATTTTCTTTTGCCACGCTCACATATTAATTCCAAAAATTATGGAAATTGGAATATTGCAATAATTTGACATTCCGGATCCAACCAAAGTGGTTTCGTCGAAAACAGAGGTCGTTTGCAAAATGGCAATTTATTATATTAAAATATATATATATATATATTTCATAGCGACTATTCTGAATATTTAACTGGCCATAACTTTTTATTCCCGCTATGAAATTTCAATTTTTCAGATCCATTAGAAAGATATTTTTAAACAGATTTAAATATTTTTGGTTTTACTGAAATCTGATTTATTTTGAATCATGTACATTCAGTCAAATTCAAATTTTCAAACTACCATGTTATTTCTAACTCCTTTTATAATTAAAATAAATATTTTCGTTCTAACTTCGATTTAAGATAAATTTTTAGTCGTTATTATTTAAAATGAATCATTTTAAATATTCAAAATCCATTAAAATTGCTAAAATAAAATTTTTAAATTGGTTCCAAAATTTCCGGGTTGTTATAGAAATCCTACCTTAGGCTGCATAAATGATGTGGGCGGTACGAGAAAGTTATTCATCCTTATTCCGAAGCTCATCAGCATGGGTAACTACATCCTCCTCCATCTAATGCTCTAAGGCCGATACCCCGTCGGGGGTTACATCCCTAGCCCGCCTCTCCTTTTCAAGGTCAACTTAGCACGTTACAAGGAAGCCTTCAGCCTCTCACACTCTTCGCTCAAAATTGCGTTAGCCTCCCGAGGCCAAGTAGTTTCAATGACAGAAGAAAAGGGGATGAGCTGAGACATATGCAAGTTCTTAACAGCCTGGGAATATATAAACACTCAGCAAATAGTTGTGGTAGGCCGAAAGCCCAGGAGTAAAAAGAAAAGGTCATACCTTAAGTAGTTGAACAATCAGACACCGGTAAAAATCCATCATGTCAGAAGAGGTGGAAGGCAACAAAATATCAGAAAATTCGGGTCTCGAAAGAATAAGTTTCACGAGATCAGTAAAATCTGACATGAGATCAAGGGGTCTGGAAGGACCGACGGCCTGGGAAGCAGGAGTAGGCGGCATGGCACTTACACCCTCCATGGATGTGCTGGAAGAAAACGGTGAGAGGACCCCACTTCTCATCTCCTTACCGAATACACTTCCAGAAATCACGGAGGTAGAGGTGTCGAACCTCAATCTCTTAGTTGACGAATCGGCAGGAGATTCAGCTAACCTCTTAAGGGCAGCAGTAGTCCGGTTCAAGGCATCAATAAGAGTTGGGGCTTCCGAAACCTGGACCCCTAACCAAATGAAAGGTTAGGAAAAGGTCGAAGGATGAAGCGTTAAAATCAAAAAGAGATCTCAACATAGAAACTGTTGAATCAATAAAACATACCTAGGGATAAAGGAGCTGAAGGAGCAAACACCTCTAAACCTACCAACAAGCTATTAGAACTGGGAATACGGACAGGTGGGCGCCCCAGTATCTTCTGTCCATGAGGAAGGAGGTTATAAAGACGCAGCATATCCTTGATTAGTAGAGCGGACTGACTCGACGGCTTTTCGAGCAACTCCAAGATAAGCTTAGACACGCGAGATTCGCTCTCGTTTAAAGACACTCTATCAGAAGTAAAATCTGAAAGAAGGGAATTAAGGATACATTACAGACGGGAAAATAACCACCTACGAAGGGTTAAAGGGGCTTACTACGATCAACAATTTGACCAGAAACACTGGCAGGACATTTAAAGGAAAAAAATTGGTCTTCCCAAGGCATAACCTTGCCTGCACCATCTTTGACAATCTTCCACAAAGGGGTAGCATAGAATAAGGGAAGATCATCATCCATTGAAAAGCGCATCAAATGACGAGCGAGATTCGACGTAAGAGAAACCTGACCCAATTCCAGAGCAAGAACTTCCAAGCATAAGAGTAATGTGTAGGTGCTCGGTGAAAATTGAATTGGCGCAACTTCCAAATCCTATAGAAGTCGAAACACAAAGGGTGGAAAAGGAAAGAAGCCCCCATGCCAGACATGGATGGCTGAGTAGGCAAAATATCCCTCAGGAGGGTTCATGATATCATAACGGTCAGTAATAGGAATAGCCTCCACATCATTCCAAAGCTTGAAAGAATGGAAATAACGTCATCCTGAGAAGTAACCAGCGATTTCTCCAAGAAAAGAGATTTTCCCCTCCGAGAAAGACCATAAGCATCAACGGGCGACAAACCAGAACTCATCAGACATGACACTGCCAAGTGATATCAATTCATGAACATATAAAGTTTATATCCCATTCATTAGTACATTTGGAAGATATAATGCTTAAGCCTATTAGTAATGAGCATTCGTAATAGTGAATGTTGTGGTAAATCCAACACTCTATTCCAGTCAAAAAATGCTCTAAATACAGTTGTGTGACCCTAACCCTAAAATTGATATTTGGGGAAAAGGGCATATAGATTAATTGCCATGAATTGTCCATCATATTAGTAAGATATGAACAAATCATATCTGATAGGCAGAATCCTAAATGAATTCAGGCAAACAGCTCAAACCCCCAATTAAAAAAAGTAAAACAGGAACATTTACCAAAGGCTTAAGCAGATAACGTCCTACGATAAGCTTCAAATCCTCAATGAATGAATAATTTGGCTCGGGAAATTAATGTTCCAGGTAAAAGTGAAGACGAAGCAGTGGTAATTATGCAATGATATTTACCTAAATCCCCACAGCACAAACGGAGGCCAATCAACATTCCTCTGCCAAGGAAGATCAAAGGACTCGGATATGACGCCTCGGAAAAGAAAAGAGTTTGACTTGAAAATTCGAAAACACCCCTTCATAAAAGGGGGCAAATGTTACTACCAAAAAATCAACAGCGGAGTAAGCTGGCAGTGAAGGGGTATCGGATGATAGAAGGCTCGCAGGAGGCCCAATAGAAAGTGGGAGCTAGATATCAAGAAGGACAAGAATAAGAAGAAATAATCCGGAAAGCCGCATCATCCGAAGTTTTCTTTCCTCTCTCCCCCTATGGGAAAAGATCATAAAGAACTGTGGGATATAACCGACAGGGTCTATCCGCCAGGGTTAATCCGACAAGACCCTTCCGAGAGTATCAACGAAAGGTTCCGTATGAGGAATCACCCATCTCCTAAAGCCAAGTAAGCCAGAAGCGATAAACTCGATAAACAAAACCCAAAGGAATCTTCAATAATGACCAGCCCGAATGCCGACACACCCGAAGACAGAAGCATCGAAGACACTAGATCGGAAGAACATGAAGGCCATCCAGAACCAATTTCCGGAGCACCTACTGCATGAAGACCGAAAGGATGAATTCACAAATAATACGAAAAGACACCAGAAGCCATCCCCTGGGAATCCAGGCTACCACAAAAAGGCCCACCGAAAGGCTAACCGAGACCCAAGCGGATATACAGGCCACCCGTAATAATTTACTTAATACCGAAACCCGTGGCGGCTTCAAACCGGCGGTTATCAACATACACCATGAGAGCAAGCCTTTCTAAGTATTCATAATAAGGCCGGAGGCCTACATCCGAGAGCTCGTATCCGAAAGCCCATACTCAGGACCGTTGTTGAAGACACAAATTTCATCCAAGGACCACGGTTGACACTCCGAGAATGGCCGAAAGGCAAGCGCCCGAAACTCAGGAGAAGAGCAACCGACAAGGACTTCCGTAGGCCCAATAGCCCGTCAACGGAAGGAGTACCGAACCACTATAAATAATACCCCCGAGGTCACGTTCAAGGAGAGATGTTTTTGGCCTCCAAAACAATTGTACTCTTGAAATTAACTTAGCAAAAAGATCGATGGGGAAACCCCCCATGACGTTCATGTATTCTCAGTGAAAATTGAATTAAAGGGAATCTAATACAAGAAAGTTGCCCTGTAAGTGTGCATTATCATTTTCTGGTCATCACCATTGCGGTTGTTTGTTTTCTTTTTCAGAATAAAATTGAATTTCCTCTTCGATACACCCTGTAAAAGGAAAACACGCTTCGTCCCCTAGGTCTAAACCCATTCTGATTTCCCTTGGCAAACACCTCTTTCTCCGATTCCACTTCCAGGGAGATAACCCGATTTAACCCATAAAATAGCCCACTAACCATTCCCTCCTTTAGACCCACCCCAGTCGACCTGTCTCCGGTGTTGACGAAAAATATCGTTAACAAGTCTCATTACATTGAGAGGTTCCTAAAGAAGCATGGTCATTATGACGACGACCCAGCACCAACTCCTTTAGATCCAAGTATCAAATTAGAAAAGAACACTGGACGTACCATTTCTCAACTAGAGTATTCTAGTGTTATTGGGAGTCTTGTGTATGCTATGCATTGCACTGGACCAGACATCGCACAAGTTATAAGTGTATTGTGTCGATTTACGAGTAATCCAGGTTTCGAACACTGGAAAGCTATTTCCAGAGTTTTCGCTTATTTGAAAGGAACCATCAACTATGGTTTATCTTATAAAGGGTATCCTGCTGTACTAGAAGGATATAGTGATGCAACCTGGAACAAAGTAGAATTCAAGTCTTAAACTGGATGGATATTTACATTAGGAGCTGCTGCTGTGTCTTGCGCTTCCAAGAAGCAGACCTATATATCTGGCTCAACTATGCTGTCAGAATTAATTGCATTAACAGATGCATGTAAGGAAGCGGAATGACTTAGTAATTTATTAATGGAAATTCCGTTGTGGAAGAAGTCATCTCCAGCAATCTTGATTAACTGTGATAATCAAACAAAGATATATAATGCCTCTAATAAGACATATAATGGAAAATCTAGACTGCGAGTCTAAGACATCAGATGGTGAGACAGTTACTCAAAAGTGGAGTTATAACTGTTGACTACATAGAAACGAAGAAAAACTTGGCTGACACACTTACAAAAGGTTTTCCAAAGGCAATGGTTTCTATAAAGTCAAAAGAAATGAGACTAAGATCTGTGAATGAACATTGATTATCCTTAACAGAAACCCAACTTGTGTCTTGAAAAGGATAGACAAAGTTCAATGGGTACCAACAAGTTAATAGAATGATTATGGAACACTAAATCAATAATCGCATAATATTTAGTGTTGGATTTTCCAAGAATAAAGGATGGACAAATGTCCTTAATAAGTCTAGAAACCTTAAAAGGTGTATCGCAGAAACACCTTAAGAGACTTACCTATATGGGTATGGAAATCAGATCGTTTTCTAGGGAAGTAAGGTCGCTTTCTAAAGTAGACTCATGAACCAGGATTTCAGCCATGGTCATTAATGTGCTGAGCAATACAGAACTCTAACTAAGAAAATCAACATATGTGATTATTCCGGTTTTATCATTAAGGGGTACTTTGTTCAAGATTCGTTCACCATAGAATCTCGATAGAGCTTTAATTAATTTACACTAAGTAAAGGTTCAAATCCAAAAGATACCTTTTATTTATTTGTTGTTTCCACGATGATGCAAAACTTGATCTTAGAACTACATAGGCTTGATCCCACTTGGATATGTAGGAAGTCACACTAGTGATTCAGCCGTTCATTTTATTTATTTCTTTATTTTTTGAAAATTGGGGGAGATTGTCAAAAAAATTCAGTGTATGTTTTGGGGTATGGGCTTTGTTTTGAAAAATGAAGAAGAAAAGGTAAAATTGATTAGTCTCACATTGTAGAAAATAAATAAGTATGCTAAGCACTTATAGGGCATTCTCAAGTGGATGCTGGGGCCTTAGGGCACCCAAATGCTTACTTTGTTGTGAGGAGGGAGGTCATGCATCACTATACCACAAACACACGCGTCGCCGCCATCGCCCGACCTACTGAACCGAATCGGGCCGGGTACCATGTTTTGGATTTCGAGTCTAGTTCCAATAAATATATTTTTGGACAGAATTCAAATTTGGGCCCATTGCGGATTCAAATTAAATTCAAATCTGGGCAGATTATTTGAAACGTTTTTGACTGTTGAAAACGAAAAGGCGCCACCATTTGCAATGTTTTCTAACGATTGCAAATGAAGAGATGTGTAACAACCCGTATTTTTCAACAACCAGTAATAATGAAAATCGAGGCAGAATTTAATTATAAAATCTGAATCAAGGGAAACGGGCTATGCCATTGCGTTCGTCTCGGAAAAATACGCGAAATAGAGTCCGAGTTTTCGAAAATCGGAGTCCGTATGACCCAGTTAAGGCCCATTGAAGTTTTCAGAAAAATCCTAAGTAAAAACAGATTCAAATTTTAAAGAATTGGGCCAGCTGGGCCAAGGCGGGAAAACTCCCGCCAGGGGCCCCATGTCGACAGGCCTGTCGACAGGGTCCCCAGGGAGTCGACTGCCCTGTCGACAGCCCTGTCGACAGGGGGTAGCCAGGCAGATTAGCCTGGCGCACCTCTTTGGTTTGGGCTTGGTTGTGTGGTCTGGTTCTGGAGAGTTCCTAAATCTGACGGGCCAAAATTCACCTAGGGTTAATCCTATGGTCTAAATCACTATAATCTTCTATAAATAAGCCTCTAACCTACCCTAAATCATTCATTAATCACCCTAGCAACAAAACTATGCCAAAATCAAAACTCTCATGGCCTCCACCCTCTTCATACAATTCCTAATCAAATCCCTAAGAAATTTCCATGCATACAAGGGTATTTAGGCTTGTATGATCCTCCTTAGCTTGCATTAAAGGCTAGTTTTTCTATTGGCATCATAAAGGAGGAGTCTTGATCAAGTTTGCTTGCATTTGGGGGTCTTAATTAGTTGCATAAGGGGTTTCTTGCACTTGTTATACTCATTTGAGTCCGCATAAGCATCGTAAGCCCTCTTACCTTCACTTTACAAACTCTAAAGTTAATATGTGGTGAAAGTTGAGATTTATGTGAGTTTGGTTGATCATGCATGCTTATGCGAACTCACTATACCATGTTTTACATGTTTCCTAAGTTATGCATGCATATGCGAGTTTACTATGCCATGTTCTACATGTTTAATGGATTATGCATGTTATGCAAGGGTACTAAGCCATGATTTGCAAATCTATTGAGTTATGCATGTATACTAAGCCATGATTTGCAAGATTAATAAGTTATGCATGATTATGCAAGTTTGTTAAGCCATGATTTGTATGTTTATTAAGTTATGCATGTTTATGCAAGTTTGCTAAGCCATGATTTGTATGTTTAATGAGTTATGCATGTTTATGCAAGTTTAAAATGACAAGTTGTGCATGTTTTGACAAGTTGTGCATGTTTTGACAAGTTGTGCATGTTTCGACAAGTTGTGCATATTTATGCAAGTTTAAAATGACAAGTGGTGCATGTTTGACAAGTTATGCATGATTAAGGTAATATGCAAGTTCACTATGCTAGGTTATGCAAGTTTAACATGTTATGCATGTTTATGGTAATATGCAAGTTCACTATGCTAAGTTGTGCAAGTCTAACATGTCATGCATGATTGTTGTGCAAGTTTATCATGTATGTTGTGCCAAGTTCCCTCTTCCTATCCTTTATGCGTTACTACGAATATGTAAGCGATAGAATGACGTTGGGGGTTTTGGGTAAAACTTAAAATTCATGAAAATACAAGATTGGGAATTTACCTATTAAGTTAGGTCTACCCCTTGGAAATTTACCTATTAAGTTAGGTCTACCCAAGTAATTGTTTGACTTGTGATTATGTTTTGAAATGAAGTGGACATGACACTTAGAAAACATAAGTGTGGCCAACTCGAGGTTGGGTTGAGTTTGTAGCGTAATTCTACCCGGAACCGACCGGCTTAACTAGTGGCTACAAACAATAGGACCCAATGTGGGAAGTTGGTCATGTGGTGCCAAAAACCCGAGGTTAGACTAAGTTGTGGTGTAAACCTACCCGGACCCGCCCGGCTTAACTAGTAACCGCAACAAAGTCTAATGTGAGAGGTTAAGGTGCATTAAATTTATTAATGCCTCATGATTAGGGTTAAGTCAGGGTCCACTAATACTTAACCAATTTGGGGATTCGAGGGATTATAATGTGGTTAAGTGGTGAACCGTTGGTTACACATAACTAGTTTAATCCATTTGGGAGATCAAGGGATTAGAATGGGGTTAAGCCACACTTAACCAGTTTAATCCAGGATTAGTGAAGGGTTAAATCACACTTAACCCTCTTGGGGAAAACCCTAGCAACGTGGTCTGTTCTAACAGTAATCCCAGTTTGGTATCATTCACAACCCTAGAAGCTAGGCTAGGGCGGGGCACGATTACTGGACGGATGTAAACGACCAAAGGGCGATGGCCGAGTGGTACAGCGGTGCGGGTCCGGCGGGCTACGGACGTGCACGTAGTCCGATGTTGGACAAACTCGAGGCACGGGTACCAGTAGATTAGAGCTGTGCATTATTGCTTAAGTGTCTGGGGTTAACACCCGAGGGCTTGATACACCCAAAGGTGGACCCAGCACAGTCTAACTACAACCATACGTGGGCCATATGGACACCAACACTTGACGTGTTAGGTTTATAGGGAGCCGATCGACTAGACCGTTGGGCTGGACCTTGTATTAAGGTCACCTCATGTTATTGGGCCAAAGCTTGGGCCAAGGGATCAATATCTGTTATGTTGGGTTGCTAGTACACCGTGGTGCAAAAACTTAACCATGTTTATGCGATGACACCTCTATCTATCTTGTAGTTAATTTACCATGTCAGTATGTTGTTATCTATGATCATCTCAGTTCCCATCATGATGTTAACTTTATTAGTTTATAGACTGATCATAGCAGGGCTTACTCAGTCTTTTTGACTGACCCGTTTTGTTTCGCCTCTTTTCTTCCGTCTTCCCCCCCCCCCCCCAGGTTCTCAGGGAGGGAATACAGGAGCCTAGCTTGGATCTTGCTGCTTTCTTGGATAGCTCATGTATGCTTTGGACTTGAGCTCGCTATGGTTTCTTCCACTTTGGGGATAGCTACTTTTATGTTTTCTTTTTCAGTATCAGATGATGTTATTTTATGTACTAGACTTGTTTATTTGGGAAATTGACATTTTGATGTACCAAACTTGTGTTTTGGGAAATGGTTTAAGAATCTTCCGCTGTTTTATTTACTTACTCTGTTTATTTACATATATATATATATATGTCATGTCCTGCCTTGCTATATCATTATGCATGTTTAACAATAATACCCCTCCAAAGCTAGTGCATTCCTTTGCGAGTGACCCTGGCGGAGGTGGGGTGTTACATTTGGTATCAGAGCATATGGTTTACAAGAAGGGATATAAAGGTTTAAAAAAAAACTTTTGAAAAACTATTTTCAAAACCAAGTATAAAGTATTTTCCAAAGAAAAGTCTAGTTATTTTCAAAAGGCTATTCCCCAAAAGCCATCAGCACTATCCTTTGACTCCTCGTTTAAACTCTTTTCTTTTCGTTTCCAGCATGTCTGATAATCTCATCTTGCCCGAAGGAGTAATGATACCCGATTGGTTTCGTCGGTACTTGGAAGTCACGGCACCGGTCCCGGGTGTCCCTAATGTTGTCTCCCCAGTCGAGGCCGCTGTTCCTCCTTCTCCTCCCGTAGCTGATGTTCCTCTTCCCCCTCAGCCTCCACAAGCGGATTTCGCGGAAACTTGCAAGAACTTTAAGAGGATGGGTGGCAAGAATTTTAATGGAACAGAGACTTTTGTAGAAGCAGGGAATTGGTTGAAAGAGACCGAAGATCTTTTAGCCTCCTTTGATATAGGTGACCGCAGGAAAGTTTTATTAGCAGTATGGTTGCTTAAGGAAGAAGCTGCACGTTGGTGGGTAGTCACCACCGCTACTAGGCCAATTGAGACTTGGGACGACTTTAGAGGAAGGTTTGGACTGAGATTCTTATCACTGAAGCAAGGGGACATGACTATTAGGGAATACATAGATAAGTTTAATCAACTGGCTCGTGTCAATTTAGACTTGGTTAATACAGCTCAGAAGAAGGCCCTACACTTTGCTCTAGGATTAAACGAGCCATTACATGGTTTGGCCGTGTCTCATATACCCTTAGGGGCGACTTTCGAGAGTTTAGTGAATTTGGCCCTACTTCAAGAAGAAGATAACAATGACAAGAAAGAGGTCAAGGCAAATGAGTCTCAAGGAAAGAGAGTAAATTCCGGGAAATGGGGCAAGAATAACCACAACCGCAAGGACAAGCCAAGAGGGAATATAAAATGTAACTTTTGTGGTAACGTTGGACATATGGCTAAGGAATGTAGGAAGAAGGAAAAGAGAAAGCGGGGCGAATGCTTCATTTGTGGTGAGTTTGGACATTTCAGCAAGGATTGCCCGAGGAAACAAGGGCAAGGTCAGACTCAGTGTGCAGGACTATCTGGAGGGCGAATTCATCCCCTCAACCCCGTTTTTCCAGCTCATGATAGAGGTAGTGTTTCTGTTGAAAATCTTGTTTACATTTTATGATTTTCCCTGTTCAAACTTTGTTTGATTCTGGCACATCGCATAGTTTTATTTCATCTAATCCAGTTGGAAGTTTTGCACCTAAGTACTAGTGTAGTTGATGATCCCGTATGTGTTTCAAATCCAATTGGGGGTTCTTCCCGTATGTCTGTGGTCTAAGAGGATTTGAAAACTTCTATCTGGAGTATAGAATTCTCGTGGGATGTTTGTATTCTCGATTTCAGGGGATATGGGTTGGTTTTGGGCATGGAATGGTTGTCCTGTTTTGAAGCCGTTTCTGGTTTTTGTATATAGGGTTGTGAGGCTCATGATCCGCCTCGGTAATACCCTAGAAATTTCTAGCAACCCTATGGGTCCCGTCATGTGGTGTTATCTGGAATCCCTCAACTCGTCTATCGATAGTTTGCAATCTGTGAGGGTGGTTCGAGAATATCCTGATATCTTGGGGAAAGTGAAGGGGTTACCCTTAGACGTGGGATAGATTTCCGCATTATCTGGTTGGTTATACCAAGCCAGTTTCGTGGCCGGTTAGGCACATGACCTCGCGAAATGAGAGTTAACAAAGCAAGTCAAGGAGTTGCTTGAAAAGAACTTCCTGAGACGAAGCATTTTTGAGTAGGGTGCTCCAGTAGTATTCGTTACTGACGTGGACAGTTTGTTTCGCTTATGTGTTGATTATCGTGAGAGGAATAGATAACCGTTACCAAGGATCAATGATTTGGTTGATCAGCTTGTAGGAGCATCTGTTTTCTTTTGATCTAGCTACCAGATTCCATCAGCTTAGGATGGCTGAGGATGGAATTGACAAGACTGCGTTTAGGACTCTAGATGGATTTTTAGAATGGCTAGTCATGCTATTTGGTTTGACTAAGGCACCCGCATATTACGTGAACTTGATGGGTAGGGTGTTTAGGGAGTCCTTGAACAAGTTTGTCATGGTCGTCATAGACGATATTTTGATCTCCTCAAAAGAACGAGGAAGAACATGCTATACATCTCAAGGAGGAGATGGATACGCTTGGAGCCACCAGTTGAAGGTCAAGTTCTCCAAATGTCACTTTGGAGGAAGGAAGTTGGATTTCTTGGGCACATGGTTCCTAAGTAAGGCTTAGCGGTGGATTCCGCTAAAGTGGTTGCGGTATAAGACCGGAAAACTCTGAGGAGGGCAATTGAAGTAAGAAGCCTCCTTTGTTTAACTAGTTAGTTAGCTTTCCCGGAGCTTAGACTTACTCTTCTGGACCAAGAAGGGGGTTTCGCAGGAAGAAGATCCGCAGTTGGTCAAGAACATGGACCAGTCGGTTCGAGGCGAGATGTTAAGTCACCTCGCTAGATATATTATAGATGACAAGGGATGACTAAGGCGCGATGAGAGATTATGTGTTCCTCGAGTGAAAGACTTGGTAAAGAAGGTTCTTGAAGATGCGCATCACTCGAGGAGGTGGCCGAGTTGGTCTCTGGATGCCTGTTGTGCCACCAGGTCAAGGCCAAGTCATAGAAGCCCAGTGGGCCGTTATCTCCATCGGAGGTTTCGCAAGGGAAGTGTGAAAACATCTCGATAGATTATGTGGATAGACCTCCTAGATCAAAGAAAGGGAAATACGGGTATGTGGGTCATAATAGGTAGACTCACGAAGAGTGCTCATTTCAGTCCGGTGAAGAGCGAGAGGACTGCATCATGGTTAGCAACGGTTTACCCTCAAGAAGTTGGCCAGTTTTGAAGGAGCCTACAGGAAGCCATGGGTAGGCAATTAAATCTAGGTATGGCCTATCACTCATAGGCAGATGGTTCGTTTCGATTTAAGCACGAGTTATAGAAAATCACGTTTATAAGGACAACTAGCAACATGGATTGGTATTTTCAAGGAAAGTTCTGCTGCATGGAATACTTTATGGTAAGTGGACGAGATCCAGGATTCACTAGTGAATTTTGGAGAGCTTGCATAAAATCATAAGGTTATAATATGGTTAAGCCAAGTATACAGAAAGAAGAATAAGTGGAAAAGAAAGACGAGAGGCGATAATGAAATGAGTTCCAACTCGAATTTGGGAAATAGGAGTTAGGAAGCCAAGAAAGCATGAAGTAAAAGACAGTCAAAGCACAGTGGAGTTAAGCTCAAGGAAACGTGACTGAGAAGACTGGATACACGCATCATATCTCTTTGTAAGAGTGCATCCTTGATCCTTGTTTTCCTGTGGAGCTTGCTGGCAAGTTATCTTTTGTATATATCCTCTCGGTCCCATTCTCGATCTTAATTCTGTTGTAAACTCCATAAGGGGGTTAAGACTCATCGGGTAGTACTATATGTCAAAGTTTGAATGGATTTCTTGTAATCCAAAAAGGAGTTTATCTAGTTTATCTAGTTTATCGTGTCTATCTTGTCATGAGAACCTTAGGTAGAAACCCTTTTGGTTGAAACATGTGTTTGAAACATGTTATGCTTGATGGTTGCAAGTGGCTGCAAGTGTTTGCAAGTGGTTGCTCGTGGATGCATTATACACGATTAGGCACTAGATCGGCTCATACACTCTTCATGTTGCATATGCATGAGTGTTTATGATTATCCATGATTGAAACTTGTCGTGTTATCACATGGATGTTGCATATGGGTGGATGTTATGTGCACTCATATAGATACTATGAATTTAGGAATTTGCATACATATGGATTCATTTCACTGACATACATATGCATTAAGGAGGTTTACTGTATCAGTAACCGCCTGATTTTCACTGACATACATATGCATTAAGGAGGTTTACTGTATCAGTAACCGCCTGATCTTTGCATTAGATAAGTACATATACACACACTTTTGCATATGTTCATACCACATTTAGAATCTTTTAAGGACAATGATTGCTCGTGGATGATGCTTTGAGTAGATGGATGATTGGATGGTAGGATACGTTCTTCCTAACTTGAAGATTTCGGGGACGAAATCCTTTAAGGAGGGGAGAATGTAACAACCCGTATTTTTCAACAACCAGTAATAATGAAAATCGAGGCAGAATTTAATTATAAAATCTGAATCAAGGGAAACGGGCTATGCCATTGCGTTCGTCTCGGAAAAATACGCGAAATAGAGTCCGAGTTTTCGAAAATCGGAGTCCGTATGACCCAGTTAAGGCCCATTGAAGTTTTCAGAAAAATCCTAAGTAAAAACAGATTCAAATTTTAAAGAATTGGGCCAGCTGGGCCAAGGCGGGAAAACTCCCGCCAGGGGCCCCATGTCGACAGGCCTGTCGACAGGGTCCCCAGGGAGTCGACTGCCCTGTCGACAGCCCTGTCGACAGGGGGTAGCCAGGCAGATTAGCCTGGCGCACCTCTTTGGTTTGGGCTTGGTTGTGTGGTCTGGTTCTGGAGAGTTCCTAAATCTGACGGGCCAAAATTCACCTAGGGTTAATCCTATGGTCTAAATCACTATAATCTTCTATAAATAAGCCTCTAACCTACCCTAAATCATTCATTAATCACCCTAGCAACAAAACTATGCCAAAATCAAAACTCTCATGGCCTCCACCCTCTTCATACAATTCCTAATCAAATCCCTAAGAAATTTCCATGCATACAAGGGTATTTAGGCTTGTATGATCCTCCTTAGCTTGCATTAAAGGCTAGTTTTTCTATTGGCATCATAAAGGAGGAGTCTTGATCAAGTTTGCTTGCATTTGGGGGTCTTAATTAGTTGCATAAGGGGTTTCTTGCACTTGTTATACTCATTTGAGTCCGCATAAGCATCGTAAGCCCTCTTACCTTCACTTTACAAACTCTAAAGTTAATATGTGGTGAAAGTTGAGATTTATGTGAGTTTGGTTGATCATGCATGCTTATGCGAACTCACTATACCATGTTTTACATGTTTCCTAAGTTATGCATGCATATGCGAGTTTACTATGCCATGTTCTACATGTTTAATGGATTATGCATGTTATGCAAGGGTACTAAGCCATGATTTGCAAATCTATTGAGTTATGCATGTATACTAAGCCATGATTTGCAAGATTAATAAGTTATGCATGATTATGCAAGTTTGTTAAGCCATGATTTGTATGTTTATTAAGTTATGCATGTTTATGCAAGTTTGCTAAGCCATGATTTGTATGTTTAATGAGTTATGCATGTTTATGCAAGTTTAAAATGACAAGTTGTGCATGTTTTGACAAGTTGTGCATGTTTTGACAAGTTGTGCATGTTTCGACAAGTTGTGCATATTTATGCAAGTTTAAAATGACAAGTGGTGCATGTTTGACAAGTTATGCATGATTAAGGTAATATGCAAGTTCACTATGCTAGGTTATGCAAGTTTAACATGTTATGCATGTTTATGGTAATATGCAAGTTCACTATGCTAAGTTGTGCAAGTCTAACATGTCATGCATGATTGTTGTGCAAGTTTATCATGTATGTTGTGCCAAGTTCCCTCTTCCTATCCTTTATGCGTTACTACGAATATGTAAGCGATAGAATGACGTTGGGGGTTTTGGGTAAAACTTAAAATTCATGAAAATACAAGATTGGGAATTTACCTATTAAGTTAGGTCTACCCCTTGGGAATTTACCTATTAAGTTAGGTCTACCCAAGTAATTGTTTGACTTGTGATTATGTTTTGAAATGAAGTGGACATGACACTTAGAAAACATAAGTGTGGCCAACTCGAGGTTGGGTTGAGTTTGTAGCGTAATTCTACCCGGAACCGACCGGCTTAACTAGTGGCTACAAACAATAGGACCCAATGTGGGAAGTTGGTCATGTGGTGCCAAAAACCCGAGGTTAGACTAAGTTGTGGTGTAAACCTACCCGGACCCGCCCGGCTTAACTAGTAACCGCAACAAAGTCTAATGTGAGAGGTTAAGGTGCATTAAATTTATTAATGCCTCATGATTAGGGTTAAGTCAGGGTCCACTAATACTTAACCAATTTGGGGATTCGAGGGATTATAATGTGGTTAAGTGGTGAACCGTTGGTTACACATAACTAGTTTAATCCATTTGGGAGATCAAGGGATTAGAATGGGGTTAAGCCACACTTAACCAGTTTAATCCAGGATTAGTGAAGGGTTAAATCACACTTAACCCTCTTGGGGAAAACCCTAGCAACGTGGTCTGTTCTAACAGTAATCCCAGTTTGGTATCATTCACAACCCTAGAAGCTAGGCTAGGGCGGGGCACGATTACTGGACGGATGTAAACGACCAAAGGGCGATGGCCGAGTGGTACAGCGGTGCGGGTCCGGCGGGCTACGGACGTGCACGTAGTCCGATGTTGGACAAACTCGAGGCACGGGTACCAGTAGATTAGAGCTGTGCATTATTGCTTAAGTGTCTGGGGTTAACACCCGAGGGCTTGATACACCCAAAGGTGGACCCAGCACAGTCTAACTACAACCATACGTGGGCCATATGGACACCAACACTTGACGTGTTAGGTTTATAGGGAGCCGATCGACTAGACCGTTGGGCTGGACCTTGTATTAAGGTCACCTCATGTTATTGGGCCAAAGCTTGGGCCAAGGGATCAATATCTGTTATGTTGGGTTGCTAGTACACCGTGGTGCAAAAACTTAACCATGTTTATGCGATGACACCTCTATCTATCTTGTAGTTAATTTACCATGTCAGTATGTTGTTATCTATGATCATCTCAGTTCCCATCATGATGTTAACTTTATTAGTTTATAGACTGATCGTAGCAGGGCTTACTCAGTCTTTTTGACTGACCCGTTTTGTTTCGCCTCTTTTCTTCCGTCTTCCCCCCCCCCCCCCCCAGGTTCTCAGGGAGGGAATACAGGAGCCTAGCTTGGATCTTGCTGCTTTCTTGGATAGCTCATGTATGCTTTGGACTTGAGCTCGCTATGGTTTCTTCCACTTTGGGGATAGCTACTTTTATGTTTTCTTTTTCAGTATCAGATGATGTTATTTTATGTACTAGACTTGTTTATTTGGGAAATTGACATTTTGATGTACCAAACTTGTGTTTTGGGAAATGGTTTAAGAATCTTCCGCTGTTTTATTTACTTACTCTGTTTATTTACATATATATATATATATATATATATATATATATGTCATGTCCTGCCTTGCTATATCATTATGCATGTTTAACAATAATACCCCTCCAAAGCTAGTGCATTCCTTTGCGAGTGACCCTGGCGGAGGTGGGGTGTTACAAGATGTATAGTTTGAATTGAAACGGAAATGACTGTTACAAACAGTCACGTCGTTTCATGAAGAGGCACATCCCTCCGCTGGCTATAAATACCAACGCCAGAAAACTGTTTCAATTTACTTTTGAAATTGCTTTTCTTCTTCTACTAATTCTACGACGCCATCAAACTGTTACAACGCAACTCTATTTGAAACACTTCTAAACTGTTTCAATTCTGAAAGCGTCGCAGAATTGTTATCTTATCATTCCTCTTCATTCTTATTCTTTTCTTGCATCATCAGAATCAAAATCAAAGTGATTTTGGTCAGATCAAAGTCGTACAAACTTTGAATCTAATTTCGCTGTTTCAAGACTTTATTGAATCCTGAAAGTCGATAATTTAATAATTTGTTTGTACTTCGTGGGTTGAATTATTGTCTAAAAGAATCTTTTATATAGATTCTTAAAGTCTGAAGTACGTCAATCATCTTCCTCCAATAGTCTCAAACCGCAAAATCCCCAACATTTTTTAGGTTATGAATCAAGTATGAAGTGGAGCAACTTGAGATGGTCCTTATATCATTATCTTGAATTGTAGTTACATGTATAATGCTTGTGTAATGTTAAGGTGTTAGCCATCTAATGCTTGTGTTACTTTTTTTTTTAATACACTTAATTCAGTATTTAAGCGAATGGCTTATGCAATTTGTTTAATGCATGTTTAATGTTACCGATCCAATTGTGAGCACTACTCATGAAAGGTTTTATTTCATGATATTTTTAAAATGTAACTCAACCACATTTCAGAGTCATGACTAAATAACAATTAGATACAATCCAAAGATGCTAAATGTACTTTAGCCATGACTAACGGCCGTGACAGATAAGAAGTTTTCTTGTATGTTCAACTATGTAAAATAGTAGATAAATAATAATATAATAATAATAAAATTAATTTTAATATTTAATATTTTAATGTGAAATATTGTAAACAAAAGAATCTCCTACTAGTAAACGGCAAATACTTATTACCAGCATTTGCCACCTTAACTTTAAATCAAAGCTGGCCCTAGCACGGGGCAACTTGGGCGATAGCCCAGAGCCCATTTTCCCAAGGAGCCCCAAGCATATGTTATTGTATAATGTTATTCCCAATGCACAATTTTAGTTATGCATGGTGCTTTACCATACATACGCTTTTCCAATTCTCATGCATTTTGTTTTGCTTTCTGTTTTTGTTTTCGTGTTTGCTCTAATGTTTCTAGTATAAAATATAAGGTTCGATATTGAAAAGGCCTCACTTAATGTTAGTTCAAGATAAAAAAAAAAAAAATTAGAACAACAAGAGAGTATGTTATCTTCATGCCTGATGACATTATATGATATACATGATTTTTACTCTGATACACTCATTTTGCATTATAATCGGTATTCATTAGTTGATTACATTATTTAACTTGCTTAAAAAATAAGGTCCTTTAAATGCATTTATTTGCTAAAAAAAATATAATGTCAAACCAATGTTTAAGGCAGAAGAACCAACATTATTTTAGTCTCAAATCAGCACATATACTTAAATACATCATGGCCCTTTGATTTATGAAAAAGTAGCGGTAACAAACAAAAAAAAGCAACTTATTGATGAAAAATATGATTTTTTTTTTTTTTTTTTTTACTTTAAATGAATTTTCATTAGAGTTTGTTATAAGGCCAACCGATAATTTCGTCCAGGACCTAAATTGACATTATTATTCCTAAATCAAAAGATCAGCCCACAAATTGCTCCACGGCGCCAGTCCACCAGACCCAAACCCACCAACTGCAAAATTACCAAACTGCCCCTCGCTCTGCAGAAGCGAGCTGAAAGACCCCTTCACATCCAGCACTTCGTCATCCACGGCCTCTAAATCAGTCGACGTCTGTTCGGGCTCACACTCGCGAATCGGATCCGGAACTGCAGTCAGTGGGGTTTTCGGGCGCTTCGGGTATGGACGGTTAGAAGGATCCGAAGCCCGTTTGAGGGAGCCTTTGCGAGTGCCACCGCCGACGGGGATGTTGCGAAGAGATCCGCCTTTGGTCCAGTAACGCCTGCAGCTCTTGCAGAAATGCCGCGGCTGAGGCATTGTGGGATTCGGGGTATATGTGCAGATGTTTAATAATGGATGAGTCTGAGAAATTGTGTAGAAGGTAGATTAAATACGGAATGGCATTTTTGACTGTAAATAAACGCCTAGCGAATATCAATGTTTTACTTTGATACCAAAGTTCATCTTGGCAACATATTCAAATGTCGATCTTTTATGATCAAACCACGATAAAATAGATATCTAGATGGAGTGGGTTACCTTGTACTTATTTCTATTCGAAAGTTTATTTGTGCATGGTTTGATTAAAACAGGAGATATGGAGATTTCTCTCTTATGTTTTTGCAAATATCTCCCATTGTTTGCTTGCACCTCATTCCATTAAACAGCAACATAGAGGATTTATTTTCAAATGATATTAATATCTCGTAATTTATAGGAAAACATATTTGGTATCAATACTAGTAATAGTAAAAGACTTTGGTCCAACTTAATAACTAAACTAGCAGCACATGAAAATGATAAGTTGCAGCACGCAAACAGCGTGCAGAGCATGCGAAATAGGTGGCGCAGCCAGGCACAGTAAATTAAAAGTCTTTGCTGTGCGGTAGGTATTTCACTGTTACACCTCTGCCCTCTCTCTACTGTTTTACCTGCCCTTTCACATCACGGAATCTCTCTGTCTCTGCCATCAGTTTGTTGTCTTCACAATGAAGCTATAGATCGTACAGAGCCGGTTCGGGTAATCTTCGTTAATTTTTCTATGTTTGACCCATACATCGTATCGTACACACGTTTTTGTAGACCAAAGAGGACAATATGGCTAGATTTATCACTTCTTACTACAGATTGAAGAACGATTGAAGTACTACGTTACTTAAGTCTGGAAATCAGTTCATTCATTTGCAGTTCATAAGGTCAATAATAGTTTGTTCACCTCGCTTTAACTGAGGTTAATATAACCCCACTAGCAGTATTAGTGGTGTGGAATATGATTGACCTATGAATTCATCTGATTTAATCTCTGTTCCACGTCACTAATACCCACGAACAAACTCACTCTCTATGTAAGGTAGATATATTGTCTTACACTGACCTGTGCAGAATACTGCTTGTTGAAGAATGGTTTGCTGGCTGCATTTCATGAACAACGTAATTTGGAAATGGTCCACGCTTAGCCTGACATTCATATAAAGTCAGGTCTGACAGTGCAGTTTCCAGCAAAACAAGTTATATCGGTATTATTACCATTACTACAGCTAAATAATCATAAAAACTATGTGCTAGTATCCTGCCATCCTGGGGGTGAGTTTCTGAATGAGACATGAAGGTAGCATTCGTCTAACCAAAACAGTCACGTTCCCTCAAATCAAATCCCTATACATAATATCTTCTATCTCTCCGTATTCAACTAATTATACCCTAAGTTTCATCTTTTTGCAATTAAAATCTCTTTTTCTTTCTGATTTAATTGCAAAAAAGTGAAAAACAAAAGTTCGAATTGATTGAATACAGTGGATAAAGAATTTAGATACAGATGATTTGCTCTCTGATTTGCTCATAGATCAAATATAAACGTTTATGTAACAATCAAACTATGATAGCATGGGTAAAAAAAGGAAAATGGGCAAGTGAATATGCAGGAAAAAGGAAATCAGATGCTTCTGATTTCAGTTCATCAGAGAATGGCCTAAGTTCGTCGGAGAACATGCTGCAGGAGGATGTTGGGCTGATGGAAGCAAGGCATCATGGTGCAAGAGCATGAGGAGGTGGGAATTGCTGTGTATCAGTTATGTCAGTGTGTGCATATCAAAACATGCACACCTTTCATATTTTGATCCACTGGTTCGGGTGGCCTTATGTTTGGGCTGTGCACTTGTTATTTGATGTATAATTGATGTAAGAAAGAGTGGCATTGTTTTGTAATCAGTTTGAGTCAACTTGGTGGGCTATGTGAACCAGGGTTGAGCCATGCTCTCCCTTATAAATAGCTGCATCATCATGTAACTAAATATGAATGAATTCGAGAAATATTCCTGAGTTTATCTTCTCAAATTAGTTCCGCAAATATCTTTTAGTTCTAGCATATATCATTTTGATTCTGCATAGTTTAGCTTATCATTTAGCTAGTTTAGATCATGGCTTAGTTTAGATAGAATTGTAGTGTAATTTCCCTCTTATAATTCGAATTAGCTGTTCTTGTTGATTAATTTTAGAATTGATTTGTAGTTTATTATGTCATCAGATCTTGTTTGATTCCTTTCTGTAATTCGTTTTCGCCAATTTGTTCAAATACCCATTATTCCCAATTCTTGTTCATCAATTTCATTGCTAGGGTTTGCCAGGCATTTCCGCAAACACCACCGACAATCAGCCAAGAAGCCTAAATCCCCACCAAATTCTGACTAACCCCACCTTAGTTCACCCTGAAAATAGATCTCCCCTACCCAGATCACCCTTCCTTGACGTATATTCCGCACTCTGATAATTCTCACAAGTGTTCGACCTAATTCCTCAGCCTCAAATTAAACCTTTCTGCCATGGCCAATGCTTCAAACCCCAATGATCATGCCAAATTGGTATCAGAGCAGATGTCAGAGGTTGGGTCTACTGATGGTCAACGTCTCAATAATGAGCCACAGAACCAAAACAACCCCCCTCGACATGATGATCCTCAAATCGATAGATGGCAGAGACAAGATGAGGTTAATCATCAAATTAATCAAAGGTTTGAGGCAATGGATACAAGATTCGAGGAGGTAGAAAGAAGAATAAATCATAGATTCGATCATATTACCCGCCTTCTTGAGAATCGAAATCAAGAAAGACCTCCTCCACCACATAATCCATTACCTAATCCACCACCAGTGATACCCCCTCCAAGAAATGCACCACCGCCACCCCCTAGGCCTGCTCCAAGAAATTTTAATCCAGCACCACCATTTCAAGAAAATTACTATCCCCCACCACAGTTCCCAGAGCCTCAGTATCCTCAGTATCCTCCCCCTCCTTATCAAGAACCAAGAAATCTACCACCATACCCTGAAAACCCCCACTATTACCCCTACCCTCACCCCTATCCTCCACCTCATCATAATCCCTATCCTCATTACACTGTTAAACTGGAGTTCCCTGTATACACTGGAGAGGAGGACATCAACAATTGGCTTAGACAAGTGGAGCATTACTTCAGATTTCATAGGACAGAGGAGGTGATGTGGGTCGAAATGTGTGCATTTGCCTTAAGGGGAGAGGCACTACAATGGTACTACTGGTACCTTGGCACAGTGGACCATGCAGGAGCATGGGCAGTGTTCAGAGAAGAAATTCTTGTGAGATTCAATCCAGAAGAAATGGAGAGACCCTATGAAACCCTATGTAAATTGAAGCAGACCACCACAGTAAGGGCCTATCTCAGTAAGTTTGAGCAGCTGAAAGCCATTCTTGAGACACTACCTTCAAAATTCTTGCTAGATAGATTTATTGGAGGCTTAAAAGAGGAGATAAGGTATGATGTTATGACATCCAGGCCACATGATTTTAGAGAGGCAGTGTCACTTGCAAAAATGTATGAAACTAAGTATCTTCTATCCAAGAAAAATACCAAGCACTCCTCTTTCCATAGCTCCAATCCCAAAAACACCCCCAATCATCCCTCTGCAACTAATCTTAACCCATCTCAAACCACAAGGAATAGCTCCTCTGATAATGCCCCACCAGAACCTAAGTCTACCACCACTGATGTGCAAGCCAAGAAAAAAGGATTGACCCCCAACCAAATAGTAGAAATGAGGAAGCAAGGACTCTGCTTTAGATGTAAAGAGAAATGGACCCCAGATCATAAATGCCAAGGTCCACAAGTATATGTTTTGGAGGGGTACCTACCCCTGAATAATGAAGAAGCAGATGGTACTGACGGTGAGAATGAAGAAGAAGCACCTAACAGCCAAGAAACCTTATCCATTACCCTTCAAGCTTTATGTGGCATCCCTGCTTTGTCTACTATCAAAGTGTTAGGGCATATTAAAGGCAAGACAGTACAAGTCCTCATAGATTCTGGCTCTACTCACAGTTTTATTAATGAAGGGTTGGCCAGAAAACTTGGGTTAAAGATAGATGAAACCAAGGTGTTTGAAGTAACTGTGGCAAATGGTGAAAAATTAACTAATTCAGGCATATGTAAGGAGGTAATGCTGAAGTGCCAGGGGTGTGAAATGCCAGTAGACTTATTGTTGTTTCCACTTGAAGGTTGCCAAATTGTATTGGGTGCTCAATGGATGAAAGGACTGGGTGAAGTTACACTCAATTTAGAGAAGCTTCTAGTTAAATTCAAGTACAACAATCAAGAGTATTTGTGGCAGGGAATAAAGCAAGATGACATAAAAATTGTGGATCAAAGGAAGATTGACAAGGAAAGTAATGCAGGGCAGTTAACTATGATGGTTTGCTTGCAAGCTACCATTGTGGAGAATAATGAAGGAAGCCTCACCTCAGAAATTCCCTCTGAAATTCACAATACCCTTAAAAACTTTCCATCAATCACTGAACCTATTTTAACCTTACCACCCCCAAGAATCCAAGACCATAAAATTCCCCTTATACCCCATTCTAAACCAGTTTGCCTCAAACCCTATAGACATTCTTTTCATATAAAAAATGAGTTGGAAAAAATAGTGAAGGACTTGCTTGAAACTGGAATAATCAGGCCCAGTAATAGCCCTTACTCTTCCCCTGTAGTGATGGTTAGAAAAAGAGATGGTGCTTGGAGAATGTGCATTGATTATAGAGCATTGAATTCTCAGACCATCAAGGATAAGTTCCCTATTCCCTTGATTGAGGATTTATTTGATGAATTACATGGTTCCCAGTTTTTTTCAAAGCTTGATCTAACTTCTGGTTACCATCAGATCAGAATGAATGAAGCTGACATCTATAAAACAGCATTTAAAACTCATGAAGGCCACTATGAGTTTGTGGTCATGCCCTTTGGCCTTGTTAATGCCCCATCAACCTTCCAGTCACTCATGAATGAAATCTTCAAACCCTATCTTAGAAAGTTTATCCTTGTCTTTTTTGATGACATTTTAATTTACAGTCAAAATTGGAATGATCACCTTGAACAATTAAGAATTACACTTCATATTCTTGATAAGCATCAGCTTAAGATTAAACTTTCTAAATGTCATTTTGCTAAAACTACTTTGCAGTATTTAGGTCATATTATCTCAAGAGAAGGAGTAGCTACAGATCCTAGCAAAGTTGAAGCTGTGTTGACGTGGCCAGCTCCAAAAGATTTGAAAGCATTAAGAGGATTCCTAGGTCTCACTGGGTATTACAGAAGGTTCATAAAAAATTATGGTATCATTGCCAAGCCCCTTACCAATTTATTGAAGAAGGATGCTTTTAAATGGAGTGATGCTGCAGCACAATCCTTTGCTCAACTAAAGGAATGCCTCTCTAAACCCCCTGTCCTCATTTTACCTGACTTCTCCCTTCCATTTACACTTGAATGTGATGCATGTGGAAGTGGTGTGGGTGCGGTATTAACACAGCATGGAAGACCCATAGCTTATTTAAGCAAGGCATTACATGGAAGAAACTTAAGGTTATCCACTTATGAGAAGGAGCTTTTAGCCATTATCATTGCAACTAAGAGATGGAGCCAATATTTGATGGGTAGAAGATTTGTTATCAAAACTGATCATCAAAGCTTAAAGCACCTGCTAACTCAGAGATTAACCACAGGGTTACAACATAAATGGATGGCTAAGTTGCATGGGTTTGACTATATTGTGGAGTACAAAAGTGGTAAAGAAAATACAGTTGCAGACTCACTGTCTAGGAGGGATGCTGAAAGAGAAGAAGAAATACAAGTACAGGATATTACCATAGTGCAAACCCCTTGGTATGATGAATTGAAAAAAGCCTTGCATGATTCAGAATGGTATAAAGAACAATTAAAAAAGGCCAAAGAGAATAAATTACCAGAAAAATACAAGGCAGTGGAGGATATGTTATTCTATAAAGGAAAAATTCTTATTGATCATCACCTCACTTCTTTGATTCAGATTTTAATCAGGGAGCATCATTCAACTCCTCTAGGAGGACATGCAGGAATTAGGACCACTGTTATTAAATTGAAGCAAGTGTTTTACTGGAAAAGAATGAAGCACTGTGTTGAAAAATTTGTGAAGGAATGTGAAGAATGCCAGAGAAACAAGCATGAAAATGTGATGTACCCAGGGCTACTTCAACCCCTTCCTATACCAGAAAAAATATGGACTGATATCACCATGGATTTTGTAACCTGCTTGCCAAAAAGTCAGAAATTCACTGTCATTTTTGTGGTAGTTGATAGATTGAGCAAGTATGCCCATTTCTTTCCACTCTCTCACCCATATACAGCCAAGGATGTAGCACTTGTATTTTTTCAAGGTGTTTTTAAACTACATGGGATGCCTAAAACAATAGTGAGTGACAGAGATTCTATATTCATGAGTAGTTTTTGGCAAGAAATATTCAGGTTGCAAGGGAGTACACTCAAGTATAGTACAGCCTACCACCCTCAAAGTGATGGCCAGACCGAAGTGGTAAATAAAATACTAGAGTGCTATTTGAGATGCTTTGTATGTCATAGGCCTAGTGAATGGTCCAGATGGTTGGCTGTGGCAGAATATTGGTTTAACACTAATTGGAAAACTTCTACCAATACCACTCCCTATAAAGCAGTGTATGGAATTGACCCCCCAACACTACTTTCCTATGTACCTAACACGGCCAAGGTGGAGCAAGTTGAGGAACACTTGTACACTAGAGATATCACGATTCAGTTTTTAAAGGATAGTTTAAAAAAGGCTCAAGAAAGAATGAAAAGATTTGCAGACCTGAAGAGATCTGAGAGGTCATTTGAGATAGGTGATTGGGTATTTTTGAAGCTTCAGCCTTATAGGCAGATAACTGCTAGAAATCAGAGAACTCATAAGCTATCCCCAAAGTTTTATGGCCCATACAAAATCATTGAGAGAATTGGTGAAGTGGCATATAGATTGCAGCTACCCCCAAATACCAAAATACATCCAGTCTTCCATGTTTCTCAGTTGAAGAAGAAGGTGGGTGATCAAGTGATGTTACAGCAAGATGATCCCACTTTTATTGAAGAAATTGTAGATCAACCAGAAAAGATCCTTGATAGAAGAATTGTACCAAAAAATAATAAGCCTGTGGTGCAAATTCTGGTGAAATGGAAGGACAAATCAGAGGAAGAAGCTACTTGGGAAGACTATTGGCCTATGGTTGAGAGGTTCCCTACCTTGGATCTTGGGGAAAGATCCATTTTTGAAGGGGAGGGGGGTTGTAACAATCAAACTATGATAGCATGGGTAAAAAAAGGAAAATGGGCAAGTGAATATGCAGGAAAAAGGAAATCAGATGCTTCTGATTTCAGTTCATCAGAGAATGGCCTAAGTTCGTCGGAGAACATGCTGCAGGAGGATGTTGGGCTGATGGAAGCAAGGCATCATGGTGCAAGAGCATGAGGAGGTGGGAATTGCTGTGTATCAGTTATGTCAGTGTGTGCATATCAAAACATGCACACCTTTCATATTTTGATCCACTGGTTCGGGTGGCCTTATGTATGGGCTGTGCACTTGTTATTTGATGTATAATTGATGTAAGAAAGAGTGGCATTGTTTTGTAATCAGTTTGAGTCAACTTGGTGGGCTATGTGAACCAGGGTTGAGCCATGCTCTCCCTTATAAATAGCTGCATCATCATGTAACTAAATATGAATGAATTCGAGAAATATTCCTGAGTTTATCTTCTCAAATTAGTTCCGCAAATATCTTTTAGTTCTAGCATATATCATTTTGATTCTGCATAGTTTAGCTTATCATTTAGCTAGTTTAGATCATGGCTTAGTTTAGATAGAATTGTAGTGTAATTTCCCTCTTATAATTCGAATTAGCTGTTCTTATTGATTAATTTTAGAATTGATTTGTAGTTTATTATGTCATCAGATCTTGTTTGATTCCTTTCTGTAATTCGTTTTCGCCAATTTGTTCAAATACCCATTATTCCCAATTCTTGTTCATCAATTTCATTGCTAGGGTTTGCCAGGCATTTCCGCAAACACCACCGACAATCAGCCAAGAAGCCTAAATCCCCACCAAATTCTGACTAACCCCACCTTAGTTCACCCTGAAAATAGATCTCCCCTACCCAGATCACCCTTCCTTGACGTATATTCCGCACTCTGATAATTCTCACAAGTGTTCGACCTAATTCCTCAGCCTCAAATTAAACCTTTCTGCCATGGCCAATGCTTCAAACCCCAATGATCATGCCAGTTTATTGTCGGACAAAGCCGATGCAGCCAGTCCAAATTCGGACACCCGGCTTATTTAAAGCACCATTTCCTCTTGTCTAAACCATCCACGCAATTGCAAACGCCAGCCCTAATTATCAAAAGCACCCAAACCTTTGATTGTGGATGTTTAAATCGCACCGAGAGCTGCTTTAAGTAATAATATTTTTATGTTTGAAGCTTAAATCAAGGCAAAGTAGCAAGCATCAGGAGTTAAGACTTAAGATTTATGCCTATCAAGTATCATCCACGTATACAACTAACACTTACATTATGAAACATATTCAACCGAAGAAAGGAAAACATTATCAGCATAAAAAGCGTAATTTAGTAATTCCGTTACAAACAATCAAACAAGAAATAAGACACGAATCATTTAGATTTTTGTAAGATATCCCAAGGAAGCAAGCGAGAACCCAAGGATTCGTGGTGGTGGAATGACGAGGTGCAAAAGGCTATCAAAGAGAAGAAGGAATGCTACAAACGCATGTACTGTCATAGAAGCGAAGAGAACATGCACAGGTACAAAGTGGCAAAGAAGACTGCAAAGAGAGCAGTGAGTGTAGCAAGGGGACGAGCGTACGAAGATTTGTATCAAAGGCTAAGTACAAAGGAGGGTGAAAAAGACGTTTACAGAATAGCTAGGCTACGCGAGAGGAGGACAAGGGACTTCAATCAAGTTAAATGCATTAAGGATGAGAATGATAGACTTTTGGTGAAGGAAAATGAGATAAAGAATAGGTGGAGAGAATACTTTGATAAGCTTTTCAACGAAGAAAGTGATAGCTCTTCGATCGAGTTGGAAGACTTAGCCGATAGCACCAATAGACATTTTGTGCGGAGATTTCAAGAAGCTGAGGTAAAGGTGGCGTTGAAACGTATGAAATCAGGCAAGTCGGTGGGGCCTGATGATATTCCTATTGAGGTGTGGAGATGCTTTGGAGATGCAGGGATAAGATGGCTAACTAAGTTGTTCAACAATATTTTCAAATCA
Organism: Allium sativum; assembly: GCA_030737875.1. Lineage (NCBI taxonomy): Eukaryota > Viridiplantae > Streptophyta > Magnoliopsida > Asparagales > Amaryllidaceae > Allium > Allium sativum. Next base: position 464,255,788 of record CM060924.1, on the reverse strand, counting down.
AACAAAATGCCAGATGAGTGGAGGAGAAGCATTTTAGTTCCAATCTTCAAGAATAAAGGAGATATTCAAAGTTGCACAAACTATAGAGGAATTAAGCTTATGAGTCACACAATGAAGCTTTGGGAGAGAGTTTGCGAGCAGCTTTTGAGGAGGTTGACAAGTGTCTCTAGGAATCAATTTGGTTTTATGCCGGGAAGGTCAACCACTGAGGCGATTTTCTTGGTTAGGCAACTTATGGAGAGATACAGGGAGCAAAAGAAAGATCTCCACATGGTTTTTATTGACCTAGAGAAAGCTTATGACAGAATACCGAGGAGGGTTATGTGGTGGGCGCTAGAAAGGAAGAGAGTGCCATCAAAATATATTACCCTTATTAAGGATATGTACGAGGGGGTTGTGACTAGTGTTAGGGCATGCAATGGTGAGACCAGAGACTTTCCAATTAACATAGGGTTACATCAAGGTTCGGCTTTGAGCCCCTATATTTTTGCATTAGTGATGGATGAAATCACAAAAGATATACAAAGGGAGATTCCCTGGTGTATGCTCTTTGCCGATGATGTTGTGCTGGTTGATGAAAGTAGAATAGGGGTTAATCGACAACTGGAGTTGTGGAGGGAGACCTTGGAATCAAAGGGTTTCAGGCTTAGCAGAACTAAAACAGAGTATATGAAGTGTGAGTTTAGCAGTGTCAGGTCAGATGATGGAGATGTTACCCTGGCCGGTAGAGTAGTACCCAAGAAGGAATCGTTTCGATACTTAGGATCTATGTTGCAGTTTGATGGAGAGATTGATAAGGATGTTAGTTTTAGAATTCAAGCAGGATGGGTGAAATGGCGACTAGCATCTGGCATTCTCTATGATCGGAAGATTCCTCAGAAGCTTAAAGGAAAGTTCTATAGGACAGCAATCAGACCTGCAATGTTATATGGTGCAGAATGTTGGCCTACTAAGAGGCAACACGTCCAGAAGATAAGTATAACAGAGATGCGAATGCTGCATTGGAGCTGTGGGCATACCAGACGAGATCGGATTAGAAATGAGGATATTCGGGAAAAACTTGGAGTTGCACCTATTGAAGAGAAGTTAGTCCAATACCGCTTGAGATGGTTTGGACATATCCAACGTAGACCATACGATGCACCTGTACGCGCTGGAATTCTAGGTCGTGCCGAAGGCCCAAAGAGAGGTAGAGGTCGACCTAAAATGACATGGGAGGAGATAATAAAGAGAGATTTAAGTAACTGGAGTTTATCGGAAGAGCTGGTAGTTGATAGGAGTGCATGGAAATTGGCAATCCATGTACCAAAACCATAGTGGGTTTTTTTTTGACTTTATTTCACGTTTACTGAACATTTTTACTTTTATTTACTATTTTAAATTTTATTTCACTTTTATTGAACATTTTTACTTCTTCTTCTTACTATTATTATTTAAAAAATCCTTTATCGGACGACTTTTTATTTGATTGGTTATTTTAAACCCTTTATATATATATATATATATATATATATATATATATTATTATCATCATTATTTATTTTATTTTAATTTTGGGTTCCATATCTAGCCAACCCCAACTTGTTTGGGATATATGGCTTTGTTGTTGTTGTATCCCGCCTACAAATGTCAAAATAGTAATGTATAATCATACGAGAGTCGAGGAAAATTTGACTCACCTCGTTTACTATCAATTTAGTTTGATCCAAAGGGTCTGTCGGATCCAACCAAGCTATTAAACGAATTACCCATTAACCCATCCAAATAATTAAATTTGTCAAGTACAAACATTATCATAATTGTAAACTACAACATATGATTATAATATGCAATATACAAGTATTGCACGTCATCCGTAATTTAAGCGAGAATTCATTCGTCTTATTCCGAGACAATATGAAAAAGTTACGCAACCTAAACAACAAAAATAACGATTTCGTATGTAAACAGAGTCCTTATATGAGATCGTAGCATGTTATTGTCTACGCAGTAATCAAGTATTTCATATTGTTCGTAATTTAGATGGGAGTCCATCTCTCGAAGCCTTGTTCGATTCTGAATTAGCATGAAGAAATTGTAGGAAATGAATGATTATTAAATGTGAATGGATTGGAAAAATGAGAAGTATTAAATGTCTTGGAATATGTAATGTCTCACATCTTAGGATGTCATAAATATTACTCCCTCCGTTTCAAAATATAAGATGTTTTAAGAAGTTTGGTTTGTTTTAAAATATAAGATGTTTAAGGTTTTAACGCTCTCTTTGTCCGTTATTCATAATAAATAATGTGACTTTTTATGCATTTATTCATGTTTCAACCAATAGATGCACACGAAAAGAAGCTAATTTAAGAAATAGACTTATTTTGAGTATGAATTCAAGTACCATTGATTGATTCCTTAATTCTTGTGAATAAGTAAAACATCTTATATTTAGAATCGGAGGTAGTATATATTTATATATTAAGATAATGACATTATTCTAGTTTCCATGAGACAAGAGATACATGAAAGCAAAATCATCTTAACGGATGATGCAACGCACAACACTGCACGTGCGCTCACCCATTTCCGAACCTGCATCCGCGGCGTGGGCGAATGCACATTTTATTTTTTCAATCAAATTCAAACGGAAATGGCAATAAAACAATTGCACCACTTGGTTTCAATCTCAACAAGAGGTTTCTACCACTCTCAAAATATTAACTCCTCCCTCGAGGTCTGTTTATACTGGCTAATTAATTTGTTTGCAACATGGTTGGGACATTTGAGATTTAGTCATGTCTCGGTGAGAAGTTTGGATATTCTTCACAGAAGGGAGATGATTGTTACATAGAGTTTCAACAAACTTAGATTTGTGAGAAATGTGTCATAGGGAAGCAAACAAGAGTATTCGATGAAGGACAACATAATTATAGAGGAATTCTTGAATATGTGCACACAAATGTTTTGGGGCCTCACCAGTAGCATCTTTAGAAGGATCAAGATATTATATTTCTTTTATTAATGACTTTTCTTGGAAGTTTGGGTGTATGTAATGAAGACTAAGTCGAAGGCATTTGCGAAATTCAAGAAATGGAAAGCTCTTATTGAGAATGAGAGTGGAAAGTCTTTGAAGGTACTTAGGGTCAATAATAGCGGAGAGCATGTTTCTGGACATTTTTTGAGATTCTGCAAGTATCATATTATTCAGAGGCATTTTAATACACCTGGTGATCCACAATCTAATAGTGTAGCGGAAAGAATAAACCGGACATTATTGGAGAAAGCTCGATGCTTGGGATTGACATTGGGTTTGTCTAAGGGATTTTGGGCCAAAGCTTTGTCAATCGCGGTGCATATTATTAACTGAATTCCATGCTCAGCTTTTGATAACAAAATTCCAGAGGAAGTGTGAAAGGAAAAGAGCACCGACTTGAGTTATCTTCGTGTATTTGGCGGTCCATTTTATGTGCATGATCCAGGGAATGATATACTTGAAACTTGAGCTTTCAAGGTGGTTTGCTTGGCTATATGTGTGACATAAAAGGCTATCATATATGCTTAAAGCTAGAGTTTTCAAGGTGGTTTTGTTTGGCTATACGTATGACGTAAAAGGCTATCGGATTTCGAATCCAGAAACGTAGAAGGTTGTTTATTCTCGTCATGTCATTTTGATGAGTCATTTTTGTTCAAGGACAATGGAAGATCATCAGATGTTCCGTATTTAGTTCATGGAGAATCAAAGAAGAAGGAGATTATTCCCACTTTCAGGCATAAAAGTAAAGTAATTGAAGATGCTTGTAAGAAGGTAGCGGATTACGGTACATGTCTATGTGGTTTCCCTAGTGATGTTGGTGATGGGCATGATAATAGAGAAGATTCAGTTCATGGTGAAGCTGAAGGAAAACCAGGTGAAGGAATTTCTTTTGGGGTTGGTCGACGTACGATAAGACCACCCGAAAGATATGGTGATTGGTAGCTTTTGTGATAATTTGGACTATGCTTTTCATTTAGTTCAAGATGAGCTAATAGACCTTGATGATGTCATGAATTCTAGTGATAGCTCGAAGTGAATTTGTGCTATGAGGAAGATGCAATCATGGATGAAGAACCAAACTTAGGAGTTCGTTCCACTTCTTAAATGAATTTGTGCTATTGGGTGCAAATGGATATACAAGGTAAAGGACGACGGAAAATACAAAGCTAGGCTAGTGGTAATGGGGTTTGCACAATGTAAAGTGAAGGAGTATAATGAAATTTTTGCACCGGTTGTGATACATACTTATATCAGAATATTACTTGCCATAGTTGTTATTCATGGCTTGGAGTTGGAGTAATTTGATGTGAAATCCGCCTTCTTGCAAGGTGATTTGGATGATGAAGACATCTACATGAAGCAACTGGAAGGGTTTGTGGTAAATGGTAAGTCAAATTTGGATTGCAAGCTAAAGAAATCACTATGTGGTTTAAAGCAATCATCTAGGAAATGGTACAAGAGTTTTGATCATTTTATGCTTGATAATGGCTTTAATATAAGCATCAAGAATGCTTGTGTTTATTTCAAGAAGTCAAAAAATGATTGTTGAGCGTATTTATTTCTGTATGTGGACGACATACTCATAACTTCTGAAGACAGAAATGAAACCAATGAGTTGAAATTGAGTTTAAAATTGAGTATTCGAAATAAAGGATCTTGGAGAAGCAAGGAGAATTTTGGACATGAAAATTATTAGGGATCGAAAGCATTTTGAAATGAAGTTGATTTAAAAGGAATATATAAGAAAAGTGCTTTATTATTTTAAAATAGAGAATACAAAGGCATTAGATACACCTTTATCTCTGCATATGAAACTTTTGAGTAAGCGATCACCTATCGAGGAAAATGATAAGGCCTATATGGAAAAGGAGCCATATGCTAATGCAGCGGAAAGTCTGATGTAAGCCATGATGTGTACAAGGCCCGATATCGTAGATGTCGACAGGGTGGTCGTTATATGGTTAATCCTAGGAAATCCATTGGGAATCCGTGGAGGTTATTTTGAGATACTTGAAAGGTATAACATCTCATGGTCTTTTTTGGAGGTTACCTCGGACAAGAATTGCAAGTTAGTTGGTTACTGTGATTCAGACTACCTCGATGATAGGGATCAGAGAAGGTCAACTTATGGATATGTCTTCAATTTTGGTAGTACAACTATAAGTTAGAGATCAAGATTGCAAACTGTAGCTTCTTTATCCACTACGGAGGAAAAGTTGGTAGCCTCGGTGGAAGCGACAAAGGAAACACTCTATTTGAAACGATTGTTGTGTGACCTGGGTTTTGAATATGATAGTGTGGATGTTCAATGTGATAGGTACAGTGCTATTTATTTGACTAAAAATTTCGCTTTCAGTTCTCGTACAAAGAATATTCAAGTGAGAGTCATTTCTAGTAGGCATGGATGAAGACAAACAAGTATGTCTTCAAAAGGTGCACACAAAGGATGATGTGGCGAATATGTTTACTAAAGAATTGCCAGTTGGGAAGTTCGAACATTGAACGAACTTAATTCGCTTGGAGAAGTGATACATGCCACGGGGTGGCATGGTTGGGGGAGAAACTTGGTTATGGTTGATGTTAGATCCAAAATTGGCTCCAACACCCAAGTTGTTCAATTGTGCAGAGATTAATATCAGAAAAATGCAAGAAAAACAAGAAAGACACGAGATTTATAGTGGTTCGGCGTTAACGAGCCTACGTCCACTTTATATCTATGATTATACTTAAATTTCAAGTACAATCGATGATTTGTCCCTCAACCTCACTCTTACAATGTCGATTCACTCAATAAATTTGAGACAACTCTGAATAATGATAATAGAGATTTAATAATGGTGGAGTCAAAACTCAGAATTGCCAAAAAGATCCTGAAAAATGCCAAGCCCGGGGCTATTTATAGCTGATACTTGCAGACGGATCACGGTCATACGTGGCGCACATCCCGAAGATCTCGGACTGGTTCGTGGCTTGATGAAGAATTGGTCAAAATGGCAGTTATGGACAGATGTCGTGAGATCCTGCATTTTCGGATCGTCGCAGACTTAGTATCCTGACCTCCATCTTAACTTCTGGGGCTTGGATCGTGAAAAGGCAGAGGGTACGGGTCGGATCGCTCTGCTATGGACGGATCGGGTCTCGAAGCTCTGACGAGGATGGGTCGAGATGAAAGGGATGGATCGGATAGCGGGACAGAGGGGGGATCGCGATCCGTGGAAGGTAGAGTGATTCGATCGGGTCTTCGACAAGGCGTGAAGTTTCATATTTTTCTCGTGAGCACGAACCTTGGTGGCTTGGTCAAAAAGCTAGCCAACATTTTGCCCCCTCGAAGTATGTTTCATCAGAGATGGAACATGCTTCGAAATTACTAAGATATCTTTTCATGAAGTGATGCAAATCAAAGGTCGTATCTGCTTGAAGCATCGTGCGGTTCCAGGGAGTTATGTCTCTCGATTTGTATAAATATCCAGTTAAATCTTTTATCATTTCTTTGTCCACTGAATAGTTCTCATTTTTTGGAGTGTTCAGAGATTTCATCGTCAAATTGTCAGGTAAACCTTCAAATCTTTGTAAGCATTTCTGAGTTTTTTTTTACTTCCGACAATTATATTTGGATCGCTGAAACACCGACAGTTTGTGGGATGAGGTATTAGTTTCAGTTCGGGGATCGTTCGAGCTTCCCCGCGAATGACAATGGGCTTCCCTACTTCAATCACGAGCCATTTAAGAAAAAGGCCCTTCTTTTTATGCAGTGGGCTTCGATTCGTGGCACCTCAGTTTCCACGATCCGAATAGGACAAAAAAAGAGAATACAAAGGGTCGCGGATTTATCTATATAAACCAGGCCCGCTCTTTCTTTTCCCTTCTTCTTTCCGTCGCCGCCATTCCTTTTGAGTTAGAACCCTAGTTTCGACCCTTATCAAAAATCGAGAATTGATTAGAAGGTAATGGCATGAAGTCTATTTTTTATTTCACGTTGAATTCTCTTTTATTTCCGCCAAGTTTCCAGCGATTTGGCGATGGTAATAATAAAGGCACTGGATTTAAACGGTGGCTATAGGTTTAATTTCATGGGTTCAAAGATGGAGAGGAGAAAAGAGGAGGAAGACGAAGGAGCAGGTCGGGCTTGTTCGTGGTGATGGTGAGGGAATGATTCGTGAAGGTGGCGAGGGAATGGTTCGTGAAGGTGGTAGATAGAAGGATTAGTGTTTGGATAGCGAGCCGGGTCGTGGTAATGAGTGGGTCAATGGTTCACGAGAGTATCGGGAAAGGTGGATCGCGAGAGGTTATCATGATCCGTACTGGTTTCCACGATCCGATGCCCTTCCATGAGCTGGTGCTTTGCCATGAGCCCACACCTGTTTCACGATCCGACGATGCATCACGATCCAGACCCTGTCCCACGAGTCGGTTCGACGAACAATCCGATGTGCATGTTGACCAAATAATGCAATGCAACTCTGATAAATCAATAGACAGTTAGGCTAGAGCCCTCGAGACGAACTTCTTGGACTAATCAACAACAGGACTTAACAGCATATTTATTGCACTTATCCAATTTGCTTCGTGGCTTTATTTTTCCGCATCATATATACTTGCACACACAAGCACTTGCACTTACACACATGGGGAATGGGTAACTTGTGTTCTAATTTTTACTTGCCAACACAGCTATGTTGGAAAAACAAGTGACTGAGACATCGAATGAGAGTACCGAATCAGAGACATTAATACATCATAACCCTGATGTGCTTTCCCCTGATTCAAGTGAGGAAAAATACGATCCTGATTACAAGACAGGCACCGATATAGAGTCACAACTTCTGAGAGCACGTCCCTTGAAGATGAGGATGATCGAGCTCCTGATGAGATTCCGAGTGCTAAGGAAATAGAAAAGTTCACTGATTCTTTACCTTCTAAGTTGGATGATATAAAACTTAAGAAAATATGTTTAATACATGGGATTCCCTAGGATGATGTGAAATTTCCAGAAGGCGAGGATAGACCTCATTCTGCCCCAGAAGGGTACATGACCATTAGTCGACTCATGTGCTGGGTAGGGGCTATTCCTCCTTTTCCTCCATTTGTTGTTGATCTCTTGAGACAGTTACAGATTGCCCCCATGCAACTCCACCTGAATGCCTATGCGGCTTTGTATACTCTGTACGTTGCTTATGTGGAGATTCTGCAAACCGAGCTTACTCTTAAAGATTTGAAATTCTATTACCACTTCAAACATCGTTCCGCAGGGGCTCCCAATTTATCTTTCTTCGAATCGGTTGCTAATAGAAAAGTTGTGGTGGATGGTTATAGTAATATAGGGGATGTCAAATCTGACTGGTTCTATATAAAACACCAAGCCGGATGCGCGAGGAGGTGGCTACAAGCGAGTATGTTTCAACATTTCCGTGTTTAATTCGAATCCATAATTTAAGTGCTAACGAATCATTTTGTTCCACACAGATCACAACTTTGAGAGAACAGAAGAATCGATATACGAAGATCGAATGTCCTGCCTCCTCGAGAGTTACTCAGATTTCTTAAGGATTAAGAAATGTATCACCGACGAGAACCTTCACAAACACCGTCTCTTAGACATAAGGTTCGGACTTGGAGCGGGCAGTAAACCTTACAAGTATATACCCCCGGCTGAAGGAGAAGGAACTTCTCAAGCTGTAAAGACGACTACTCTTCGCAAGAGTCCTTCGCCGATGATTAATCAAGATGACGAAGATTTAAATATATATAAAGGAGATGAGGGACGAGCTGATGAATCAAAGGAGGTTCCAACCTCCGAGGGGCAGTCTCCCTTAAGAACTTCATCGCCAGTTGAGTCTGTCGCCCAAGACGAATTGACGGAGGAACAAATTCTGGGGGAATTAAATAAAATTCCTTTACCAGACGATATTTATACTCAAGAAGACTTCGAAGGGGAACCAATTTTTCCTACCTCCGAAGAGACGGGTCCCCCAGTTGGAGAAAAAGAAGTCGCCCAAACGAGCCAAACTTCAAGCCCTGGTCCGTTTAAAAAAAAAGGGATTTCACAGGATGTACAAAACACATGCACCATTTATCATAACACTCTTTTGCTACCGTGGTTCATAGTTCTAATACGCACTTGTTTTCTTCGTAGGAAAAATGTCTCGCAAACGGTCTTATTCTTAACGTCCCCTTCGCGAGGGCACACCAAGTCTCCTTCCAGATCCCGAGCACACTCGTAGCGATAGTCGGGGAAGGGATAGTCGTCGGCCCTGGGATTCTCATCAATCTTATTCTGCACGACCTCGATCTCCACCGAAGCAAGGTTATGGAAAGCCACATAGTCGTCCATTGCCACCAGCTGGGGGAAAGCAACTTCTTAGGGATTTAACCCCTCCAAAAAGCACTCCTTCTCACGCCCAATCTTCCAAAAGACACCCCGAGCCAGAGGACAAAAACAAAGATGAGGGCAGGATTTTGGAAAAGGGGAAGACAGTTCCTGCTTCCTCTAGTGAGCGTGGCTTGGATACTACTGCTATAAAAGATGTTGCCCCCAATTCTTAGATTATGGCCAGGCTAGAGCGCTTACGAAAACAATTTCCTGATATTTACTTTGAGAGAATGGTGTTCATCCTAGATCTTGAGCCTGTCCCCGAAGATTGGGACACAGAGGTGATAGGGTATGTATGCCATGCAGCTAAACAATACGGGGTAATGAAGAAGCATGTTGCTACACTCTCTACTATCATCCGCCAGATGGAGACGGATGCGGCCAGGGCCAGAGTAAAGATTGATAATGATGCTAGGGTGTAACACCCCGTGCATTCTATAACTGTGAAATTTACAAATTAAAGTATAATTAATTTCAAAACAAAGAACTAAGGGAAAAGGGATACGCCATTGCGTTCGTCTCGGAAAAATACACGAGATAGAGTCCGAGTTTGCGTAAAACGGATATCGTATGAAGAAGATATGGACGAACGAAGTTGGGCGAAAAACCGAAAAGCGGGTCAGAATGCACTGGCGCACTTGGGAAGTGCGCCAGAACAAAAATGCACCGGCGCACTTGTGAAGTGCGCCAGTACATTTTTGACCTGGCGCACCTGCCAAGTGCGCCCAGGTCAAAAATGACCTGCTGGTCAGGTCTGGTCAAGTCCTGGCTGGCCAGGTCTGTGTTTGGTCGATTTTCATAAGCTTGCTTTGTCATTAGGGCTAGGTGGCAGGCTCTAATTGGTCTCTCTTTCTAATGAATGGCTACGATCAATCCAAGCAACATCGATGGTCCTAATCAGTTCATAAACTCTATAAAAATGACCCTAGACTCTACCTAATCTATTCATTCAAAAATAAGAACGAGGTCGTCATGCTGCAGAGGAGCGACTAGGAGTAGCCACCAATTTGAGAGAAGATTAGGAGGCAAATTCTAAAGCATTAAGCAACTTAAACAAATCAAATCAACAAGGAGTCGCATCTCCAAATTCCTGAATTGGAGAATTCGCCACACGATTGTAAGTAGAGTATTATTTTGGTATGAACAAATAACTGTGTTGGTTTGTATACTTGATTTGTGGTGATAAAGTAATCCATATTTGTGCGTTACTATGATTCTTATCGATTTGGAATATTGTATACGTTTGGATATTCTCAAATTATGTTATTCATTATAAAAACTACATGTTTGCGGTGGTTTTATGCAAGTATACGTTTGGAATATTCGCAAATTATGTAATCCATGTTGAAGCTACATGTATGTAGTTGTTTAATTGAAATTCATGCAAGTTTGGGGTTTTGCTACTATGCCATCATAATGTGTATTTTTATACAAAAATCATTTTGTGAGTAATTGGAGCAAATTTGGGTTATTATAATCCATATGAAATTATGTTGAAAATTTGGCATCATGATCTATGTATTAAGCCATACTTTTGTACTAGAAAACCTCTTTGTGAACTTATGAATATGACTAGGCTATGATTGATATTTTGCATAATTGAAAACCATGTTAGGTCTATATTGTTAACAAGAATTATATGATGACATATGTGGTACATAGCTAGTTTAGATTCAAAATCCCATTTGCAAGTTTGCATGACTAAAGTAAAAATCATGATTTCATGTTAGAAATATTTATGCCATAAGTATATGTGTGCCATGGTTATGTGAATAGATTTAGAATCATGATTAAGTTGGATTAATTCTAGTTGAATTATACTTTTGTATTAGTCACAAAAGTAAGCACCTTTGTAAACATGTAGTAATCTTATAAACATGATTTGCTTATGTTTGATATTATGCCTAAATAAAATATAGGTTTATGTTGTAGTTAAGCCTATGTGTCAATAGTGATATTCTTAACTTAACTACAAGTTTACATGGTTTGATTCATGTCACTTATGCTTTATGACCAAAGTATATGTTACTACTATGCAAGTACACCAGTTTCTATTTTGTAGTTCCAACGTCACGTTGCAAGTTCATGCGTTCACATTCCCCTTTACTGTATGTAATCACGTTTTAAGCCTCCCCTTTTTCTCATGGCTAAGTTGGGCTTAAAAGCCTAAGCCCAACATATATTATAATAAACGAACGTATTAAACGGGGGAAAATAACGTTGGGCCAAATTAATTAATAAATGAAAATATAAAGTAGAAGGGCCCAAATTCAAGTATGGGTTGGGCCCATGATTGGTGTAACCTTCACACCATTGATTTTTAATAATGGGCCGCAAATATTTACATATAAGAAAATAAATAAGAAAGACAAAATATGTAAATGTAGAACATACGATGTGTTTAACCCGAGGTTGGATTGAGTTGTGATGTAAACCTGCCCGGAACCGCCCGGCTGTCCAGTAGTCACAACAATACCTATCCAATGTGGGTGGTTAAACATGGAGTCCAATAAGGACCCGAGGTTAGACTGAGTTGTGGCGTAAGACTGCCCGGACCCAACCGGCAACAGGCAGCCACAACAATACCTGTCTAATGTGAGAGGTCAAGGCTTTAATTAAGACAATTAAGGCTGAGTCAGGATTGATAGGATTAAGTAAATTATATTAATACTTAATCAAAATGAAACATGCTAAACAGACTGATTGGGGGGTTAGGTTTATAAAAACACTTAACCAACTTAGCATGTTGGCTAGAGATAGAAAACCTAGTAGCGGAGGACCCTTTTCGCAGTAACCCTACAAAGGTATCATGATACCCTGAAACTAGGCAGGGTGGGGCACGATTACTGGGCTGATTGTAAGAGGTCAAATCGACGGCGGTGGTGCAGCAGTGTAGGTTCTAACGGGGTGCGGGCGTGCACACACTCCGGCGCAGAAAAATAAGGCACTGGGCACCAGTAGCATACCTGTGCATTCTAGGATTGTGTCGGGCCGCCACCATGGGACTTGATACACCCCATGGTGGGACCAGCATAGGTAACTACAACATCGGGGGCCGTAAGACACATGTAACTATGCGAGTAGGAGCCGATCATCATAGAATGGATCACTTCACCCTGATTATGGGGTGCCTGTTGCGAACTAGTTTATATGGGTACAGAGATTAATATGGGGTACGATAGTATATTCGACCCTAGACAACTTAACTAAGTTTATAGTGCTTTCCTACTTCTTGTTTATACTTATCATACCCAGTTCTTTATTCATAGACAGAATAGTCCTAGACTTACTCAGGCTTTATGTCTGACTCTACTTTTCTTTTGTCTCCTTTTCTTCCGTTTCCCCCCCCCCCCAGGTCCACAGGGAGGGAACACTGCAGCTTGACCAGCCTTCACATCCAGCTTGAAGAGGAAAAATGTATTGCTTGGACCTTTTCGTTTTGAACTATGGCTTTGGACAACCACTATGGGGCTTTTGCAGTTTATTTATGTTTTTTATTATGCTTCTTTAAATGATGTAATCAAGACAGATTATGAAAGTGTTATGTTATGTTTTTGGAAAGGATGTAAGACAATCATGGTAATGTTGTTGTAACACGTATTTGCTTTTATGAAATAAAAGTTGCTGTTTTTCTGCTGTTTACAAATATGTGTTCTTATATCTGTCTTGTATATCTGCGACTTATACTTATAAACCTCCACCAAAATTAGGGCATTCCCTTTGAGAGTGACCCTAACGGAGGTGGGGTAAGAGTAACTGTACTTGCCTTTCGTGGTTTAAGAAAGGATAATAAACTGTTGTTGATGCAGAAATGCTGAATTATTCCTTTTTAATTGTTGTTGTAGATCTACCCTTTGATTTGAGATTTGATTTAGCTTTTACATCAGTCCTAGTTTTAATTCCAGCAGAGCAGCGACGCCATTTTTATTTTTAATTAGAAAAATGAGCATATGTTGTAAACTAGATTTAGATCTATGCATATTCTGTAATAAAAGTCAAGATCTGATTTTTAGAAGATATAATTTAAAGATTTAGATTGTTGGGTATATTTTGCATTATGATTCATGATTTGAAAAGAAGAAGGATATGGAAAGTTAGGTGTAAAGATTTACATTAATTAGGATATCTATTATTGTGATTACACCTAAATAGGAATTTTTGGATATATGGCATGCATTGTAATTAATGATTATATTTGGTATAATTTACATGTAAAATGCTAGTTTAACAAAAATTGGAACATATGTTATATGGCAAATTATGTCCATATTCTGCGCTTATGCAAACATGGAGTATATGTTGTGAATCATGACAATTATGTAGGCATATGAATTTAGGCCAATTTATGATTAGGCAAGACATGTAAATAGAACGTTTAGAAATATTAAATTTGCTAAATCTGCTAATTTGCCAAGTTGCCTAAACTGCTAGTTTTGTTATATTGCCTAGACTGCTAATTAGATTGAAGTGCCTAATCTGTTAAATTTGTCGGTTGAAATGCCTAACCTGTTATATGCCAAAATCTGCTAAGTTGCTGAATCTGTTAAATCCGTTAAGTCTTATAAAATCTGTTATCTGCTAAAATCTGTTATCTGCTGTGTTGATATAATCATCCTGTTATTGATATAATCTGAATTGGCATATATATTGGGCGTGCGCATAAACGGTAAATTATTAATTAATTGGCCGCAAAAATAAACGTGACTAACTCGAGGTTAGAATGAGTTTGCGGCGTAATTCTGCCCGGAACCGCCCGGCACATCCAGTGGCCGCAAACAATAGGTTCTAATGTGAGAAGTTAGTCATAACCTGCTTAAGACACGAGGTTAGGTCTGGCTTGTGGCAGAAGTCTGCCCGGAACCGCCCGGCCCATCCAGCGGCCACAAGCTAGCGACCTAATGTGAGAGGTCTGGGCATTAATAATTAATTAATGCAAATCTAAGATAAGAATGACGTCTAAAACGTATTGGGGGAAAATAGGGTTAAACCAACTGGATTAATAGGTATAGTAAACCCGTCCATGAATCTGTAGGCCCAATACAAAGTTAGACAAATCTGAAAAATCTGTACATCTGATCTGTTAGTCTGAAAACTTGTTAACTTAATCTGTGAACTAGTAAATCTGAATTCTGTATGTCTGAACTTGTAAACAAGTTAATCTGAGATCTGTTAGTCTGGGGACACAAGGTTAGGAGGGGAATTACTTGTGTCATCTATTGTTTGGGACCCATATTAGTCAGTAACCCTTTCTGGTATCAAAACTTTGACCCAACAGTAGGTAGGGTCCGGGCACGCTTACTGAACTAATTATAAGTGGTTCATTCTGATAATGGCGAGGGGTGTTGATGGTGCGTTCCAACCGGGTCATGTGCGTGCATGGATCCTGGTCTACCTCTGAGGATGTAAGACGCCGTGACATCTGTAAATAGGTCTGTGCCAATTGGTTGTCACTTTAGGGAGTGATACACCCTACTATGGGGCCGACACAGGATATTTATTTATTAGGGAGCCGATCGCTTGGGGTAGGGTTTTAGGGTACGCTTAGTTCTGTCTGTTTCTGTTGGTACCGTCTGCTTCTGTTGGGTGGTAACACCTGTCTGTTTCTGTGTGGTACCGTCTGTTCGGGTGGTAAAGGCCCATTACTAGTGTACACCTAATTCTACATTCTGTTTCCGTAGGGATAAAATCTGTTTCTGCTTCTGTCTGTTTATGATCGGGTAGTAAAGGCCCATTATTAGCATTCTGTTTCTGTTAAAGTATTCTGTACCCGTTCCTGCTTCAATTTAGACATTAGGGTGACACCTAATTCTGCTATACTAGTATTAGTGCAGAGAAGTGTAAAACAATAGTTTATGTCATTCTGTTTTTCTGTTATATCTGCTACACCTGTTACAGTTATCTCACATCCAGTTTTATGTTCATATCATATTATTATCTGTTCATATGCTGAAAGTCACTGGACTTGCCAGACTTTTTGTCTGACCCTTGTTGTTTCGCCTCCTTTCTTCCGTTTCCCCCCAGGTTATCCAAGGAGGGAATACTTTAGCTTGATCCGGATTTGTCTTTGCTTGAAGTACTTAAAGTATGGCTTGGCTCTGTATAGCTTCCGTTCCATGGGGATTATGATTTTAAACCATGCATTTTGAAGGCTTTTGTACAAGACTGATATTTTGTACTTGAATTCTGAAATTTGAAAGGATCTAACCATATTAATTTCTGTTTCCGCTGTAATAAAGTTAAAAATTTTCAAATACTGTTTTATCTGTTTTGTAAGTTTCTGTTATGTTTACTAAAATGCTCCACCAAAGTTAAGGCATTCCCTTTGTGAGTGACCTTAACGGAGGTGGGGTGTTACATAGGGCTAGGTGCAAAATGGAAAAAGAACTAGAGGATGCACAGTCCCAAATGGCTTTAGCTTGGCGAGACGCAGAGAATTACAAATCCGAGTTGGAGAGTGCTAGGGAGCGTTTTCGCAGCGAGCTCGATTTAAATAGCCAGGAGCAGGTGGCCCTGAGGAAGGATGTAGAAGATCTCAGGGCGGTTAACGCCGAACTGATTACAGTACAGGATCGTTTTTCTACTGAGAAAGAGGCCTGGGAGAAAGAGAGGGCGATCTTAAAAGATGACCTTGCCCTCGCCAAGAAGGTGAAGGAGGTTTTAAATGATCAACTTGCTCAAGCTGAGGAGCGTGCGGCTCTCGCCGAGAGCATCGCCAATAGTGCTCTTGAGTCAGCAGCCGCTGCGGCTGATATGCTCGCCGAAAGGGAGAAAGACATAGATAGTTTTGAGGAACTATTGTTCGATTTCTTTGGTCAAGTCATCAAGAGTCGAGACATCTCTTGGATTCCAGACTACCATGTTACCTTGTCCAATGTGTGGGACACAATTGTCGAGGGCGAGAAGCGGCGACTGGGGGTCGACGAGATTGACGAAAGCCAACTGATGCAGACCTTTCTCAGAGGTGAAGAACCTGAGGCTTTGGAGGTAGGTAGACGCATGATCCATGAGGAAATGGAGAGGGAGAAGAGCAGGCTCAAGGGCAAAGATAAGGTTGGCGAGAGCTCGAGCTCGGTGGTAGAGCCCAAAACCTTTGAAGTTGAGGGATATAACCCCGATGATCCATTGATCCCCTTGGCACCTACTCCTCCAATTGTCGGAACCACCAGTACAAATCTGGGAGATGAGTCAGCTGAAGGTATCTCCATATTGTCTCCACAGTTCATTAAAACAATCGTAACCTGTCGTCGTCTTACGAGACAGATAACTGACGTGGCCATATCTCCTCTTGGTCAACTAACCTTTGCTTCTCATGGTGTAGGTATCAAAGTGACCGAAAAGGATGCAGGGGAGAAAACAGTAGCGGAGAAAGCTGATGTTCCTCCGGGTTCTAGCGTTGAAGTTTCTGAGATTCCGAAGCAAACCGAGGGCACAACGAGTGATAGAGTTACAGTAGCACCTACGGAATCTGGCACCGGCGCTCTTGCAGACGCTGAGATTATCGCTGCTTTGCATGACACGGATGGAGGTCACAGAGATGAGGAAGAGGAGGTAGAAATCATTGACGAGGCCAAGGGTGATGATAGCGAAACCTTGGCCGACATACAAGCTAGGAAAGAGAAGCAGTTGTCTCTAAGGAGGGAGGAACAGAATCCTGTGTTCGTGACCTCTATTTCTGAAATCGACCCCAAAATTGGGTTGGTCATAAGATTCTCTTCTAAATCGATAGCTGCACAGCTTGCCTCCGAACCTTCCAGTCCTTCTCCGGAGCCACTTGTCGATAAGAGGAAGAGGAAAAAAAGCGACCGCTCCGGTACTGATAAAGAGGAGTTGGAGAAACAGAAGAGGGACAAGAAATCAAAGCCATCTCCCAAGCGTAAATAGAATGCAGTTATTAGCTTATATTTTGGTTTTAGGATTTCCTTTGGCCAAAAGATGTTGTCGTGAGAGTGGCCCTCACTTTTTGTTTAATTTCTCGTTTTTTTTGTAAATCTGCTTCCAGTAAATAAAGATCCTTTCCTTTTGCACCGTTGTGTTCCTGCAACTTCATCATGTTAGCAGAGTTTAAATAATCATAACTAAACTTTCATAGTTAAATATTAAGTAACAATCATTAATCATAATGAAAACAATCATCGGGAAATACGCGTGCTAAGTAAATGTGTAGTGCTGCACGTATACACTCCTAATTAATCGTCATTATAGTGCCTGGCCAGGGCTTATTGGCGATCGATTAGGGTTATATCCGTACTATCCCGATCTTTCAGTGGGGTAATGGTTCTTGCGGCGCTAAGTCTCTAGCGCCTTTATACTCTCCCAATCCTTCAACGGGTTAGAGTTCATGTGGTGCTAAGTCTCTAGCACCTTTATACTCTCCCGATCCTTCAGCGGGTTAGAGTTCGAGCTCGATTTGTTGGTATGCTCACCGATTCTTCAGCGGAGCAGGAGTTCTGGGGGCACTAAGTCTCTAGAGCCTTTATACTCTCCCGATCCTTCAGCAGGTTAGAGTGCTGTCAAGGAGGTTATATCATGGTGCACCTTCACGGCTTGGGGACGTTATCTTCGCGTCCTTTATACTCTCTCCCTGATCTCGGGAGTTAGCGTGCAATCTGTAGTACGATTTACCTCGCGTCACCTTTTGGAACTTTAATTACCGCGAGCCTTCCGATTTGCTGGATGGCGTTTTGAATTAGCTTGTTTTGAGATTACTACATAAATTTAAAACAAAGCTCGAAGTGGTAACGGTATATATGAACCAAACATAAAAGAGCAGATAAGAAATGGTGCAGTGAAGGTAAATGACACACAGTATTTTTATAGTGGTTCGGTCGAATCATGACCTACGTCCACTTTATAATCTTTTGTTCAAATAACCGGACTGTTCTAGGAAAGTCGAGCCTTTTTACATGGTTCTAAAAACAATAGAGTAAAACTGACACTTTTATGTCAGATAAAGTCGCAAATGCTGGGTATTCCACACTCTGGGGATTTCGTTTCCATCTATAGTCGCTAGCTTGAAGGTTCCATTATCAAGCCTTCGTAAAATGGAATACGGTCCTTCCCATTTCGGGCCCATATGTACCGGGAGCGGAAAGACGCGCTTCAGAACCAAGTCTCCGGGTTCGAATGTCCGAGCTCGGACTCTTCTGTTGTAGTACTGAGCTATCTGTTGTTTGTGTCTCAGGGCACGTAAGTCGGTCTCATCCTTTTTTCCCTCAACCATGTCCAGGGATTCAAGGAGCAACTCATTGTTGGTCATCAGATCGTAATAAATAGTTCGATGAGATGGTACTTCTAACTCGACCAGAATAACTGTTTCAGCTCCGAAAGCAAGGGAAAACGGGGTGTGACCTGTCGCCGACTTGTACGTTGTTCTATAGGCTCATAGTGCTAGGGGTAATTCATCAACCCACATAGCTTTGGCCCTCTTCAATATTTTCTTTAGAATGGACTTGATCACCTTGTTTTCCGCTTCAACTTGTCCATTCGATTGCGGATGTGCCACAGAGGTGTATCTTTTCTCGATGTGATACTTCCGACAGAAATCTTGAAATTCCATGCTGTCGAATTGGGTCCAATTATCGGTTATGATGACTTTTGGAATCCTGAATCGACAAATGATGTTCTCAACGACAAAGGTGATCACTTGCTTGGTTATGATCGTGGTTAAAGGCTCCGCTTCTACCCATTTAGTAAAATAATCCACGACCACAATAGCGAACTTTGCCCCGCATTTTACTAGGGGAAGGCTCCCAATAATGTCAATTCCCCACATGGCGAAAGGCCATGGGCTTGTCATTGTCTTCAACTGACTAGGTGGCGCCCTAGGAATCCTGGAGAATTTCTGGCAAGCGTCGCAACACCGTGCATACTTGGCTGCGTCCTTGTTTATGGTGGGCCAAAAATAGCCGTATCGCAATATCTTCTTTGCCAGTGTTTGCCCCCCGGTGTGATCGCCGCATTCGCCTTCATGGACCTCTTTCAGCACACGCTTGATGTCTTCGTGAGCGATGCACCGGAGGAGGGGCATCTAGAAGCCTTGTCTGTATAGGACATTGCCCTGCAACACATATCGGGAAGCCTTCCGTATAACTGCACGCCTCTCACTTTTCTTTTACGGGAGCGTTCCATTTATCAAAAAATTCTTTATGGGGGTCATCCATGACTCCCTTTCAGGTTCAATCTTTAGTACTAGATCAACTTCCATCTGATCCACGCTAGGGAACTGTAATTCTTCAATCAGAACTAGCTCCGTATGTTCTGGATTATCGGAACTAGCCATCTTCGCTAACTTTTCCGCTCTTTGATTCTCCGTTCGAGGAATGTGAGATATACTGTGGTAATCAAAACCATCCAGCAACCTCTTCACTTTTTCCAAATATGATATCAACCTTGGACTCTTAGCCTGAAACTTATCATTAACTTGGTTCACAACTAAATTGGAGTCACAAAAGATGTCCAACTTTGTTTTGCCTAGTTCCTTTGCAAGCTTCAACCCGGCAATTAGAGCTTCATACTCGGAATCATTATTAGTTGCATGGAAATCCAATCTAAGAGCGTAATATATTAGCCATTTCTCTGGAGTCTCAAGAACCACTCCGGCACCTGATCGCCTGTCATTTTTAGCTCCATCAGTGTATAGTTTCCAGGCATTAGGGTTAAGGAGTAGCTTTGGCGGATCGTCTTCCTCGGTTACCACATCATCTTCTGGGATGGTAAATTCTGTTATAAAATCTGCAAGTGTCTGCCCTCTTATCGATCTCCAGGGTTGGAAGTTTAGGTCGAACTGACTCAGCTCAATGTTCCATTTGAGCAATCTTCCCGATGCTTCTGGCCTTTGTAGGACTTGCTTAAGCGGGTGATCAGTATAAATACTGATGGGATGAGCCTGGAAATAGTGACGAAGTTTCCTAGATGCAATCAGCAAACTGTACGCAAGCTTTCCTATCTTTGGGTAATTTCGTTCTGCAGCTGCCAATTTCTTACTCACAAAGTACACTGGTCTTTGCACCTTATCCTCTTATCTTACCAAAGCCGAACTGATTGCATGGGATGACACTGCCAAGTACACAAACAAATCCTCGTGATCCACGGGCTTAGACAGTATCGGAGGTCTTTCCATATGGTCCAACAGGTTCTGGAATGCTTTTATACAATCAGGAGTCCATTTAAAGTTGCGCTTGCCTCACTTTATTAGCTCGAAAAAGGGGATGCATTTATCTGTAGCTTTTGAGATAAATCTTGTAACAACCCGTATTTCAATAACATGTTAAAACGAGAATCAAGGTAGAATTTAATTTTAAATTCTGAATCAAGTAAAACGGGCTATGCCATTGCGTTCGTCTCGGAAAAATACGCGAAATAGAGTTCGAGTTTTCGAAAATCGGAGTCCGTATGACCCGGTTAAGGCCCAAAGAAGTTTTCGGGAAATTTGAATTTCGAAACATGCAGAAATGGGGGCCAGGCGGGAAAATTCCCGCCCAGACAAGTCGACAGGCATGTCGACAGGCATGTCGACAGGGCTGTCGACTTGCCCTGTCGACTGATTTTGATCTGGTGCACCTATTTTCTATCTTGGCTAGGTTTTCGGGCCTGGTTTGAAATCTGACGGTTCAGGTTGGTCCTAGGGTTAATCTAAGGGCCTAAAACTATCCTAATCTCTATAAAAAGACCCTAAACCTAACCTAAATCCCTAAAAATCAAACCTAGCAACTAAGTGCTGCCAAAATCAATTTTGATCATGGCCTCCATCTCCAATCCCTAGGGCCTATGCACTCAAATCAAGTTCAAATCAAAAGGTGCAAGCTTGCTACACCAAATCAAGGCCAAATCAACATTGCTATGCGAGTTCCATGACGATTCTTCTACAAAGGAGGCACCTTTCTTAGCCAAGATGATTCATGCTCCTTTCCCTAGGCCTAACTAAGTAAGTTCTAGCTACTTTTAGATGGAAACAGTAGTTTTGATAATGACATGGGATAAAATGAGGCTAAACATGATTATGCGAACCTATATGAACCTTACCATGCCTCTTGTGTTCATGTTTATGATTTTAGGCCATGTGAGTAACTTAATCATGCCTCTCATGCTATGCATAACCTAGTTTATCTTGCAAGTTTGGATCTTTATGCATGAAATGCTAGCATGAACCTTTAGGAACCACTTTACTTGTGAAACATTGGCTAAGACAAGATTTTGGGGCTTATGCATGTTTATGAACCCAAACCCCTTATGCTAACATGCAAGTTTGTGGCCAAACCCTTTATGAGATTATGCATGCTCGTGGCCAATCCCCTCTTTTAAGTTGTGCATGTTTATGGCCAAACCCTTTTTGATAATATGCATGTTTGTGGCCAAATTACCTTATGACACTATGCATGTTTATGGCCAATCCCTTTATGATGTTATGCATGTGGAAGCCAAGCCCTTTTTGGCATCATGCATGTTTTGAGACCAATATGTGACATAGTATCCTTACTATGTTGACTCGCTTTGCTTGCGTTGGGAAAACACGATTTTGGGTAGTTAGATAAACATGAACATGTCGCAAAATCTTAACTTGAATATGACATGTGTTTATACTTGAAAATATGACTTGAAAGATAACATGGAGGTTGGCATGTAAGTATGCATAAAAACATGAGCTTGGGAATTTACCTATTAAGTTAGGTCTACCCTTTGGGAATTTACCTATTAAGTTAGGTCTACCCAAATGCTTGAAAACTTGTAACATGTTTTGGAAACATGATGAACTTAGATAATATAAGTATGGCCAACTCGAGGTTGGGTTGAGGTTGCAACGTAAAACTACCCGGAACCGACCGGCCTAACTAGTAGTTGCAAACAATAGGACCCAATGTGAGAAGTTGGTCATATCGCGCTTAAGACCCGAGGTTAGACTAGGCTGTGGTGTAAATCTACCCGGACCCGCCCGGCTTAACTAGTAACCACAACAAGGTCTAATGTGAGAGGTTGAGGGTGCATTAATTAAATTAATGCCACATAATAGGGTTAAGTTAATTTGATTAATGAGGCTTAACCAAATATGATATGGACAAATGGGTTAAGTAATTTGATTAGGCTAATGATACTTAACAAAACATGATAAGCTTGGGTAGGTTAAGTAACTTGATTTGCCTAATGACACTTGACCATTTTTATACGACTAGTGGACGGGATTAAGTTAACCAACACTTAATCAATCCAACACGATAACGTGATAAGGTTAAGTAAATTTTCTTAATGACACTTAACCGTATAATACAGTTAATGGATGGGGTTAAGATTAGGCTTAACTAATCTAAACATGGTAATCGGATGGGGTTAAGTTAGCCTAGACTTAATTAATCCAACTTGGTAATTTAATGGGGTTAAGTTAAACACTTAACTAATTTAACACGATGATTTGATGAGGTTAAGTGACCTATACTTAACCAATCTAACTCGTTAATTTGATGAGGTTAAGTTAATCTATACTTAACCAATCTAACGTGAAAACATGATAAGGCTAAGTCACGAATCACTTGAATACGCTTGACCGATTTGATGACAAGGTCAAGTTAAATTATATAATTAACCAATCTAAAATGATAATTAGACGAGGTTAAGTCATGGATTCCTTGATATACTTAACCAACTTGACACATGGTTTGTAGGGTTAAGTCTTGGACTTGTATACTTAGCCAATTTTGACATGGTTTGTAGACGGGCTAAGTTATGAACTTAAGTGACACTTAACCCATTAGATAAACCCTAATTCGGAGGATTAGGTAAATAACCATAATTAACAAGGATTATGGAAATAAGGCTAAGTGGTAAACCTTAGTTAAGGGAAACTAAGTAATAATTCTTAGTCAAGGAAATTTGGACCATTTCTTAGATAGATTAGTAACCCGATACGTTAGGTCAACGTTTAAGTATGCGTGTAGGAGCAGGCTATCTGATTTAGATAAAGGCTCCAACGAACTGGGTAACGAAGCAGCGGCTTCGGGGAACGTGAGGATATTCTTGGGATCCCTCTGTGAGCTACCAGGTCATTATACTAGGCTCACGAGAGGTTGAGGTCTGCGGTAGAAGAACCAAGAATATGCCTTGGTTGCTATGCGAGCGACCTAAAGACTGGGGTGGATAGCAGTGAGTCGACGAATACATAAGGTGCCCGAGATAGCAAGTTCGTCGATCATCTACCATCTTGAGTCAAGCGTGTACGTACGGAAAGGCAGGGAACACCCAACAGACCATAATTGCTATCTAATTATGGGTGAGGTAGGCCGTAGGATGTGGGCTGGCCGGAGTGTAGTTCTCATGCAAGATTTTCTCTTGTGTTGCCTTTCACTAGTTGAGGGAGGGGTCTCGTGGGACCATAGCCACGTGTAGAAAAGCAGACCTTAGTATCTGCATCGGCAGATAAATCTAAAGCTCCCGACCGAGTCCTGTATTTCTTGGTTTGCCCTGTGACAGGACTCGGATGGCACGATGTGATACATGTGCATACAGTTATAGAAAAACGATTCACGATGAATGCGTGGGAAAAAGGGCGCGGTTGAGGGTTAGCGTAATCCCTAGTGGCCTAGGTGGTTTAACCCAAACCGAAATACGAAAACGTGCAATAGGCAAGCGTAATCCCTAGTGGTGCTAGGTGGCGTAAGTCCTAGTAGTTCAAACGATGATTCATATGGAAGAGCCAAGCTAGAACAAGGGTGACAGTCCAAACGATTTCAAGGATAATACGACATGAGGAAGCCCGTACGAGGTACGACAAAGGACTGAACTTATATACATGGAAAGAAACATATGATTTGAGTAACCTATATATGCGATATATTAGGTTGACATGGACCACTACACGACTTTGAGTAAGGGACATTCATGGTTAACACATAACAAGGCTGGGATACTAGTACGAGAGGTGCAGAGCAAATATACATGTTAGAACTAGGAAGAATATACATAATAGATACCGTGGGATGTTAGACGGGGTAGATACCTTGGGATAATGTACTCGTTAGAAATCTGACGATGGGATACCTTGACTTATCATAACACCGTAGTTTATCATGATACCTTAGTTTACTTTACCACAGTAGTTCAACCGGCTATCCTGGTTTATCTATCTTGTAGTTATCCTTATGTTTACTTTCAGTTTATGCATGTCATGTTACCTTTACCTGTTTCTATACTGGAAGTAGATAGGACTTACTCAGTCTTTTTGACTGACCCGTTTTGTTTCGCCTCTTTTCTTCCGTTTTCCCCCCCAGGTTTCAGGGAGGAAACAATGCTGTTTAGTTCGGACTTCTTCCGCTTGAAGGTCATCATGGATGGCTTGGACTTCTCTTGGCTATGGCTACTTTACTGTTTTTCTTGGGGAATAATTTATGAAAAAGTCTTTATGCTTCTTTATTATTGCAAGACAGGTTTTGATGTACTCTGATGTAAAAGGCTTTAGACCTTATTTATTCATGTTATGAAAGTTTGATTTTACTTCCGCTATTTATATATGTTCTGTCTTGTGATATTTCTGTGCATGTTTACCAATAATGCCCCTCTAAAGCTAGTGCATTCCTTTGCGAGTGACCCTAGCGGAGGCGGGGTGTTACATTTGGTATCAGAGCAGAAGGTTACTAGACTGGGCAAAAGTTTTTAAAGACCTTCTGAAAACTATTTGAAAAACCGTTTACAAAGAAGCATTTTTCAAGAAAATTTTCTTTTAAAAAGAAAAAGGCTATTCCCCAAAGGCCATTAGCATCATCCTTGTTTCCTTGATTGAATCTCTTTTCCTTTCTTTCCTCCATCTGTAGTCACAGTGGTTTTGACTACAACTAGTCTTTCTAGCTACGTAAGTGTTTCCCGTACGATGGAGGTGTTCTCGAGAGACCATTGCAGAGTTATACAAGAAAGGATAGTGAGAAAGAGGATAAAGGATATGAGCTTATGGGTGAGCAACGTGTTGGTATGGCTTAGTCCTCAAAGGAGGGAGAAAGATGAACAATGAAACCCATGACGAGAGGGTACCTTTGGCATAGTGAAACGGGACAGATAGTTAAGTATCATGGGACAAGGACAAGATCATTGGGAGGGCAATAGTATGCTCTCATTTCTAGGGTACCTCAGAAGGAGGGTAACGATCTTGTTAAAGGTTTAGCTTTTCTTCTCTATCATCCTGTCGGGACTTTGTTTTGATCACCGCATCTTTTAAGTCCGCTTCGATAGTTGAGTCTCTGCACCTTAGTACTAGCGTAGTAGGGGATCCCGTTTTTGTCCCAAGTCCTATTGGAAGATCGGCCCATTTATTCATGACTTGTTTGGATTTGAGAATGTCTATGCCAAGTATTGAGCTTGGAAATAATGCTTATGTTTATAAGCTATGGATGGATTCTAGGGATGAAGTGGTTATCCAGTAAGGGGTGCCACTCTCGGTTTTGATAGGAGGGTAGTCAGACTCTTGACTAGCCTTGGTAATACCCTCGAAGTCTCGTGTAACCTTTTGGGTTCGGTCATGGTTAGTTACTTAGAATCCCTTGGTGCCTTTATGGGAAATTGGAAGCCCAATCGAGTGGTGTTCGCCGATAAGACGGATGGTTTATTTCACTTATGCATGGGTTATAGAAATCACCTTAGTAAGTGCGCTTGATAACCTGGTTGGCATCTGTTTACTTTCAAGAGAAAGTTCTTCTATGTGGTATACCTTGTGGTACGAGGTCCGAGATTCATTAGTGAATTTTGGAAAGCTTGCATGAGATCATGAGTACGCAGTCATGTTTGCGTCAAGTATTTTAGAAAAAGGATAAGTGCAAGTGGAACGAGAGGCGACGAAGGAATGAGTTCCAGCTCATGTTATGGAAACAGGAAATAAGAAGCTACGAAATCGCAAAGACTGTCAAGGCACAATGGAATTGAGCTCAAGGAAGTACGACTTGGATGGTCAAAGACTAGATACGCGCATGATATCTCTTTTTGGGAGTGTATCCTTGATCCCTGTTTTCTGTAGAGCTTACTTGTAGGCTATCTTTTGTGGATACCCTCTCGGTCCTATTTTCTGTTACAAACCCCGTACGGAGTTTGTTTTGTTTATCTTCTCGACCCTGTTTCAGGGAATCTTAGGTAGAACCCTATGGATGTAAACATGTATTTGAAACATGTTATGATTGATATGGTTGCAAGTGGTTGCAAGTGGTTGCTCGTGGATGCGCGAATACACATTAGATACTAGCTCGACTCGGTCACATTTCATATTGCATATGCACGAGTATTTATACTTGTTTATGGATGAAATCGAATGTGTTATCATGCGGTTGTTGCATATGAATGAATGATTGTGCACGCATATAGTATCTATATGGCTAGGACTATTTGCATACATGTTGGATTCATGGCACTATACATATTTTTGCATTAGAAAGATTATCCAGGCCTGATCATTAGCATTAGCTAAGGAACATGTACACACACATTTTGCATGTATTCATACAGCATTAGAAATCATCTAAGGACAATGGTTGCTTGTGGATGATGTTTTGAGTAGATGGATGATGGATGGTAGGATATGTTCTTCCTAACTTAGAGATTTCGGGGACGAAATCCAAAAAGGTGGGGAGAATGTAACAACCCGTATTTCAATAACATAACGAGAATCAAGGCAGAATTTAATTTTAAATTCTGAATCAAGTAAAACGGGCTATGCCATTGCGTTCGTCTCGGAAAAATACGCGAAATAGAGTCCGAGTTTTCGAAAATCGGAGTCCGTATGACCCGGTTAAGGCCCAAAGAAGTTTTCGGGAAATTTGAATTTCGAAACATGAAGAAATGGGGGCCAGGCGGGAAAATTCCCGCCCAGACAAGTCGACAGGCATGTCGATAGGCATGTCGACAGGGCTGTCGACTTGCCCTGTCGGCTGATTTTGATCTGGTGCACCTATTTTCTATCTTGGCTAGGTTTTCGGGCCTGGTTTGAAATCTGACGGTTCAGGTTGGTCCTAGGGTTAATCTAAGGGCCTAAAACTATCCTAATCTCTATAAAAAGACCCTAAACCTAACCTAAATCCCTAAAAATCAAACCTAGCAACTAAGTGCTGCCAAAATCAATTTTGATCATGGCCTCCATCTCCAATCCCTAGGGCCTATGCACTCAAATCAAGTTCAAATCAAAAGGTGCAAGCTTGCTACACCAAATCAAGGCCAAATCAACATTGCTATGCGAGTTCCATGACGATTCTTCTACAAAGGAGGCACCTTTCTTAGCCAAGATGATTCATGCTCCTTTCCCTAGGCCTAACTAAGTAAGTTCTATCTACTTTTAGATGGAAACGGTAGTTTTGATAATGACATGGGATAAAATGAGGCTAAACATGATTATGCGAACCTATATGAACCTTACCATGCCTCTTGTGTTCATGTTTATGATTTTAGGCCATGTGAGTAACTTAATCATGCCTCTCATGCTATGCATAACCTAGTTTATCTTGCAAGTTTGGATCTTTATGCATGAAATGCTAGCATGAACCTTTAGGAACCGCTTTACTTGTGAAACATTGGCTAAGACAAGATTTTGGGGCTTATGCATGTTTATGAACCCAAACCCCTTATGCTAACATGCAAGTTTGTGGCCAAACCCTTTATGAGATTATGCATGCTCGTGGCCAATCCCCTCTTTTAAGTTGTGCATGTTTATGGCCAAACCCTTTTTGATAATATGCATGTTTGTGGCCAAATTACCTTATGACACTATGCATGTTTATGGCCAATCCCTTTATGATGTTATGCATGTAGAAGCCAAGCCCTTTTTGGCATCATGCATGTTTTGAGACCAATATGTGACATAGTATCCTTACTATGTTGACTCGCTTTGCTTGCGTTGGGAAAACACGATTTTGGGTAGTTAGATAAACATGAACATGTCGCAAAATCTTAACTTGAATATGACATGTGTTTATACTTGAAAATATGACTTGAAAGATAACATGGAGGTTGGCATGTAAGTATGCATAAAAACATGAGCTTGGGAATTTACCTATTAAGTTAGGTCTACCCAAATGCTTGAAAACTTGTAACATGTTTTGGAAACATGATGAACTTAGATAATATAAGTATGGCCAACTCGAGGTTGGGTTGAGGTTGCAACGTAAAACTACCCGGAACCGACCGGCCTAACTAGTAGTTGCAAACAATAGGACCCAATGTGAGAAGTTGGTCATATCGCGCTTAAGACCCGAGGTTAGACTAGGTTGTGGTGTAAATCTACCCGGACCCGCCCGGCTTAACTAGTAACCACAACAAGGTCTAATGTGAGATTTTGAGGGTGCATTAATTAAATTAATGCCACATAATAGGGTTAAGTTAATTTGATTAATGAGGCTTAACCAAATATGATATGGACAAATGGGTTAAGTAATTTGATTAGGCTAATGATACTTAACAAAACATGATAAGCTTGGGTAGGTTAAGTAACTTGATTTGCCTAATGACACTTGACCATTTTTATACGACTAGTGGACGGGATTAAGTTAACCAACACTTAATCAATCCAACACGATAACGTGATAAGGTTAAGTAAATTTTCTTAATGGCACTTAACCGTATAATACAGTTAATGGATGGGGTTAAGATTAGGCTTAACTAATCTAAACATGGTAATCGGATGGGGTTAAGTTAGCCTAGACTTAATTAATCCAACTTGGTAATTTAATGGGGTTAAGTTAAACACTTAACTAATTTAACACGATGATTTGATGAGGTTAAGTGACCTATACTTAACCAATCTAACTCGTTAATTTGATGAGGTTAAGTTAATCTATACTTAACCAATCTAACGTGAAAACATGATAAGGCTAAGTCACGAATCACCTGAATACGCTTGACCGATTTGATGACAAGGTCAAGTTAAATTATATAATTAACCAATCTAAAATGATAATTAGACGAGGTTAAGTCATGGATTCCTTGATATACTTAACCAACTTGACACATGGTTTGTAGGGTTAAGTCTTGGACTTGTATACTTAGCCAATTTTGACATGGTTTGTAGACGGGCTAAGTTATGAACTTAAGTGACACTTAACCCATTAGATAAACCCTAATTCGGAGGATAAGGTAAATAACCATAATTAATAAGGATTATGGAAATAAGGCTAAGTGGTAAACCTTAGTTAAGGGAAACTAAGTAATAATTCTTAGTCAAGGAAATTTGGACCATTTCTTAGATAGATTAGTAACCCGATACGTTAGGTCAACGTTTAAGTATGCGTGTAGGAGCAGGCTATCTGATTTAGATAAAGGCTCCAACGAACTGGGTAACGAAGCAGCGGCTTCGGGGAACGTGAGGATATTCTTGGGATCCCTCTGTGAGCTGTCAGGTCATTATACTAGGCTCACGAGAGGTTGAGGTCTGCGGTAGAAGAACCAAGAATATGCCTTGGTTGCTATGCGAGCGACCTAAAGACTGGGGTGGATAGCAGTGAGTCGACGAATACATAAGGTGCCCGAGATAGCAAGTTCGTCGATCATCTACCATCTTGAGTCAAGCGTGTACGTACGGAAAGGCAGGGAACACCCAACAGACCATAATTGCTATCTAATTATGGGTGAGGTAGGCCGTAGGATGTGGGCTGGCCGGAGTGTAGTTCTCATGCAAGATTTTCTCTTGTGTTGCCTTTCACTAGTTGAGGGAGGGGTCTCGTGGGACCATAGCCACGTGTAGAAAAGCAGACCTTAGTATCTGCATCGGCAGATAAATCTAAAGCTCCCGACCGAGTCCTGTATTTCTTGGTTTGCCCTGTGACAGGACTCGGATGGCACGATGTGATACATGTGCATACAGTTATAGGAAAACGATTCACGATGAATGCGTGGGAAAAAGGGCGCGGTTGAGGGTTAGCGTAATCCCTAGTGGCCTAGGTGGTTTAACCCAAACCGAAATACGAAAACGTGCAATAGGCAAGCGTAATCCCTAGTGGTGCTAGGTGGCGTAAGTCCTAGTAGTTCAAACGATGATTCATATGGAAGAGCCAAGCTAGAACAAGGGTGACAGTCCAAACGATTTCAAGGATAATACGACATGAGGAAGCCCGTACGAGGTACGGCAAAGGACTGAACTTATATACATGGAAAGAAACATATGATTTGAGTAACCTATATATGTGATATATTAGGTTGACATGGACCACTACACGACTTTGAGTAAGGGACATTCATGGTTAACACATAACAAGGCTGGGATACTAGTACGAGAGGTGCAGAGCAAATATACATGTTAGAACTAGGAAGAATATACATAATAGATACCGTGGGATGTTAGACGGGGTAGATACCTTGGGATAATGTACTCGTTAGAAATCTGACGATGGGATACCTTGACTTATCATAACACCGTAGTTTATCATGATACCTTAGTTTACTTTACCACAGTAGTTCAACCGGCTATCCTGGTTTATCTATCTTGTAGTTATCCTTATGTTTACTTTCAGTTTATGCATGTCATGTTACCTTTACCTGTTTCTATACTGGAAGTAGATAGGACTTACTCGGTCTTTTTGACTGACCCGTTTTGTTTCGCCTCTTTTCTTCCGTTTTCCCCCCAGGTTTCAGGGAGGAAACAATGCTGTTTAGTTCGGACTTCTTCCGCTTGAAGGTCATCATGGATGGCTTGGACTTCTCTTGGCTATGGCTACTTTACTGTTTTTCTTGGGGAATAATTTATGAAAAAGTCTTTATGCTTCTTTATTATTGCAAGACAGGTTTTGATGTACTCTGATGTAAAAGGCTTTAGACCTTATTTATTCATGTTATGAAAGTTTGATTTTACTTCCGCTATTTATATATGTTCTGTCTTGTGATATTTCTGTGCATGTTTACCAATAATGCCCCTCTAAAGCTAGTGCATTCCTTTGCGAGTGACCCTAGCGGAGGCGGGGTGTTACATTTGGTATCAGAGCAGAAGGTTACTAGACTGGGCAAAAGTTTTTAAAGACCTTCTGAAAACTATTTGAAAAACCGTTTACAAAGAAGCATTTTTCGAGAAAATTTTCTTTTATAAAGAAAAAGGCTATTCCCCAAAGGCCATTAGCATCATCCTTGTTTCCTTGATTGAATCTCTTTTCCTTTCTTTCCTCCATCTGTAGTCACAGTGGTTTTGACTACGACTAGTCTTTCTAGCTACGTAAGTGTTTCCCGTACGATGGAGGTGTTCTCGAGAGACCATTGCAGAGTTATACAATAAAGGATAGTGAGAAAGAGGATAAAGGATATGAGCTTATGGGTGAGCAACGTGTTGGTATGGCTTAGTCCTCAAAGGAGGGAGAAAGATGAACAATGAAACCCATGACGAGAGGGTACCTTTGGCATAGTGAAACGGGACAGATAGTTAAGTATCATGGGACAAGGACAAGATCATTGGGAGGGCAATAGTATGCTCTCATTTCTAGGGTACCTCAGAAGGAGGGTAACGATCTTGTTAAAGGTTTAGCTTTTCTTCTCTATCACCCTGTCGGGACTTTGTTTTGATCACCGCATCTTTTAAGTCCGCTTCGATAGTTGAGTCTCTGCACCTTAGTACTAGCATAGTAGGGGATCCCGTTTTTGTCCCAAGTCCTATTGGAAGATCGGCCCATTTATTCATGACTTGTTTGGATTTGAGAATGTCTATGCCAAGTATTGAGCTTGGAAATAATGCTTATGTTTATAAGCTATGGATGGATTCTAGGGATGAAGTGGTTATCCAGTAAGGGGTGCCACTCTCGGTTTTGATAGGAGGGTAGTCAGACTCTTGACTAGCCTTGGTAATACCCTCGAAGTCTCGTGTAACCTTTTGGGTTCGGTCATGGTTAGTTACTTAGAATCCCTTGGTGCCTTTATGGGAAATTGGAAGCCCAACCGAGTGGTGTTCGCCGATAAGACGGATGGTTTATTTCACTTATGCATGGGTTATAGAAATCACCTTAGTAAGTGCGCTTGATAACCTGGTTGGCATCTGTTTACTTTCAAGAGAAAGTTCTTCTATGTGGTATACCTTGTGGTACGAGGTCCGAGATTCATTAGTGAATTTTGGAAAGCTTGCATGAGATCATGAGTACGCAGTCATGTTTGCGTCAAGTATTTTAGAAAAAGGATAAGTGCAAGTGGAACGAGAGGCGACGAAGGAATGAGTTCCAGCTCATGTTATGGAAACAGGAAATAAGAAGCTACGAAATCGCAAAGACGGTCAAGGCACAATGGAATTGAGCTCAAGGAAGTACGACTTGGATGGTCAAAGACTAGATACGCGCATGATATCTCTTTTTGGGAGTGTATCCTTGATCCCTGTTTTCTGTAGAGCTTACTTGTAGGCTATCTTTTGTGGACACCCTCTCGGTCCTATTTTCTGTTACAAACCCCGTACGGAGTTTGTTTTGTTTATCTTCTCGACCCTGTTTCAGGGAATCTTAGGTAGAACCCTATGGATGTAAACATGTATTTGAAACATGTTATGATTGTATGGTTGCAAGTGATTGCAAGTGGTTGCTCGTGGATGCGCGAATACACATTAGATACTAGCTCGACTCGGTCACATTTCATATTGCATATGCACGAGTATTTATACTTGTTTATGGATGAAATCGAATGTGTTATCATGCGGTTGTTGCATATGAATGAATGATTGTGCACGCATATAGTATCTATATGGCTAGGACTATTTGCATACATGTTGGATTCATGGCACTATACATATTTTTGCATTAGAAAGATTATCCAGGCCTGATCATTAGCATTAGCTAAGGAACATGTACACACACATTTTGCATGTATTCATACAGCATTAGAAATCATCTAAGGACAATGGTTGCTTGTGGATGATGTTTTGAGTAGATGGATGATGGATGGTAGGATATGTTCTTCCTAACTTAGAGATTTCGGGGACGAAATCCAAAAAGGTGGGGAGAATGTAACAACCCGTATTTCAATAACATGTTAAAACGAGAATCAAGGCAGAATTTAATTTTAAATTCTGAATCAAGTAAAACGGGCTATGCCATTGCGTTCGTCTCGGAAAAATACGCGAAATAGAGTCCGAGTTTTCGAAAATCGGAGTCCGTATGACCCGGTTAAGGCCCAAAGAAGTTTTCGGGAAATTTGAATTTCGAAACATGCAGAAATGGGGGCCAGGCGGGAAAATTCCCGCCCAGACAAGTCGACAGGCATGTCGACAGGCATGTCGACAGGGCTGTCGACTTGCCCTGTCGGCTGATTTTGATCTGGTGCACCTATTTTCTATCTTGGCTAGGTTTTCGGGCCTGGTTTGAAATCTGACGGTTCACGTTGGTCCTAGGGTTAATCTAAGGGCCTAAAACTATCCTAATCTCTATAAAAAGACCCTAAACCTAACCTAAATCCCTAAAAATCAAACCTAGCAACTAAGTGCAGCCAAAATCAATTTTGATCATGGCCTCCATCTCCAATCCCTAGGGCCTATGCACTCAAATCAAGTTCAAATCAAAAGGTGCAAGCTTGCTACACCAAATCAAGGCCAAATCAACATTGCTATGCGAGT
Organism: Allium sativum; assembly: GCA_030737875.1. Taxonomy (NCBI): domain Eukaryota; kingdom Viridiplantae; phylum Streptophyta; class Magnoliopsida; order Asparagales; family Amaryllidaceae; genus Allium; species Allium sativum. The sequence continues at coordinate 464,221,885 of CM060924.1, read as the reverse complement.
TCCATGACGATTCTTCTAAAAGGAGGCACCTTTCTTAGCCAAGATGATTCATGCTCCTTTCCCTAGGCCTAACTAAGTAAGTTCTAGCTACTTTTAGATGGAAACTGTAACAACCCGAAAATCTGGGCCAGTTTAAAATTTTTATTTTGGCAATTTTATCGAATTTTGATTATTTAAAATGGATTATTTTAAATAAAATCAACGAGAAATTTATTTTGAATATAATTCGAACGTATATATTATACGCGTCGTCGTTAGAATATAAATATTTATATATAATTATAAAAGGAATAGAAAATGGCGCGGTAGTTCGATAATTCGATTTCAAACTTCAATTGAATGTACCGGGTGCAAAACAATCCGGATTTTATTGAAACAAAAAACATTAGGATCTAATTGATGATATCTTTCTAACGGATGTAAGAAACTGAGATTTCACTTTAAAAATTGAGAGATATGTCCAGTTGAAAATTCTGAATAGTCGCTATGGAATTCAGGCCCTTAAAAATGGACATTTTGCAAACGACCTCGGATTTCGACGAAACCAGTTTTGTTGGGTCCGGGATGTAAAGTTATTGCTAGATTCCAAATTTCATAATTTTTCGAATCAATATGTGAGCGTGGCAAAGGAAAACGCGTTTGACCAGTTTCAGTTGATTTTAATCGACTGGAAATTGGCCATTTTTCAAACGGTCTCAGAATTCGACGAAACTAGTTTTGTTAGGACCGTATCGTCAATACGAAGCTAGAAAATATTTTTCTGGAATTTTTCTAGTTAGTATGTGACCCCGGTAATTTGAAATGTACGTTTAAAATTCAATATAGAGATTTAAATGTAGATTCAACGGAAACTGATTGTAACTATCGAATCAGCTTGCGATACATACCCCATTGGGTTCGGAATGGGGGTGAAACGCTATGGGCGTCAGGCGTTGGGCCTCGTTTCGTGGTCCTGGGTAAAAGTCAACTTTAAATAAAAAAAAAAAAAATAATAATAAATAATATTTTTAAATTCCCTCCCCTTTATCTTTCTTCTGCCCCCCCCCCCCCCCCCGATTTCACTTTACAGGAAAGAAAAAAAAAGAAAAAAAAAAAAAAAAAAAGAGCAGATCGAAATCGCGATCGCCCCCCCCCCCCCCGTAGCCATCGTCGCCGCCGCCTCCATCTCCACCTACGTGCGCCTCTCCCCTCAGCCCTCCCCTCTCCTCCGCGACCCCTCCTTGGCCCCAACGACCTCGTCGAACCCCGCCTAGCGCGAACGCCGACAACCCCCGATCCCCCTCCGCCCACGCACCCACCGCCTTGGCCTACGCCGCTCCCCTCCGCTGCCCTGAGCTCCGCCATCGACCGATTAGCCTGCCCCCCCTACAAGAAAACCCGTAAGTTTTTTTTTTATTATTTACTTTCATTTATTCACTGATTTTCTTGTTTTACTTTAAATCTGAGATGATTTTAAAAAGATAAAAAAACTGATTTTTGTTTAAAAATAAAAACTGATTTGGTTTTAAAAAAAAAAAAAAAAAAAAAAAAACTGATTTAGTTTTAATAATAAAAACTGATTTTACAAGTTTTAAAAACTGAATTTTATTTTGATGTTAAAACTGAATTTTATTTTGATGTTAAAACTGAATTTTATTTTGTTGTTAAAACTGAATTTTATTTTGATGTTAAAACTGAATTTTATTTACTTTAAAAACTGGTTTTTATTTATGTGGCAAAGTTATAAAAATATAATCTTTATTGAGTAGAAGATTTAAAAATATAGTTTTTATATTTCTAAAGTATTAAAAATATAATCTTTACTATGTAGAAGTGATAAAAATATAGTTTTTATATTTCTAAAGTATTAAAAGTATAATCTTTACTATGTAGAAGTGGTAAAAATATAATTTTTACATGTTAGGAATATTAAAAATATCATCTTTTTATAGGTAGCAAAATAAAATGCGATTTCTATAGGGATGATATTGAAAAGGCAAAATTTTTATATATTGAACTTTGAAATAAAAATTCGATTTTTATATATTGAATAGCGAACTAAAAATTCGATTTTTATATATTGAATAGCGAACTAAAAATTCGATTTTTATATATTGAATAGCGAACTAAAAATTCGATTTTTATATATTGAATAGCGAACTAAAAATTCGATTTTTATATATTGAATAGCGAAATAAAAATTCGATTTTTATATATTGAATAGCGAAGTAAAAATGTGATTTTTACGTATGTAGTGAAAGCAGCAACGAAGGTGACAAAAAGGCGAAACGACGAAGACTTCTGCAAATGAAGAGCCGTGGAGCTAGGATAGCTATATGTGAGAATTTCTCACCTTTCTATTTCTTTTCTAGTTATATATTTATACTAGGATGCAGACGGTGCTTAGTAGCACCCGACACCCGTCCACAGACCATGGACTTGTTTGTTTGGCTGTTTGGTTATTGATTGCGATATTGGTTTGAATGTGATTTGTGGTGTGAAAAATCGAATCGATAAATTGGTTAGGATTAGACGTGCGCCGTTATAAGGCGAGGGAGTAAGGCTAGGTTAGACGCTTACTCCAAACTTTGTGGTTTACATAACGAATTGATTTGATTGATGTGTGAATGGCGTGGGCCTTCACTAGACCGGGGATAAGGCTAGGCCTTGTCCCGTTTCTAGTATCGTGCCGTTATGCCGCCGAAATTTTCTAAAATATGTTAGAAAAATAAAAATGTCATTTATTGAATAAATGAACTGAAAAGAAAATTCATGTGTTGGAATAAATATTTTATCGTTAAAAATATAGTTTTTAACGTGAATGTGAATAAAATAAAATATTCATTTACAAACCAGACGGTTTGTTTATGTACACTGATTTGACTGATATGGATTGGGACGATAAATTTTACACATCGCCCAACTGCACGAATAAAATCTGTGTTTGATTGTTTGAAACCCCACACGGGTGTTGGGATGAAATTTGAAGTTCACTCATCCTGATTGATTAAATATGTCGATCGATTGATTGACAGGCTGTTATAAGCGTTAGATATCTATATTTGATGCTTATACAGTGTAGTGCACTTTGGTTGATGGTTGATTATTTTCAATGTTATTATATACATGTGTTGTATGAAAATCCATATAATTAACTTTATATGGTGATTGATTGGGCCTCATTCGAATTTGAAAAATAAAGAATATTATAAAATAAAAGTTCATGTGTTGACAGTACTCATTCATTGAGATTGGTCATGTGTTGAACGAAATATTTTGATAATAACAACTATTTTGAAAAAGAAATATTTGAAATAGAATATTTGAAAATAGAAATTTATGAAGCCGTGTTGATTAGATTGACGCCATTTTGACGTGAACGATATTTATATCGATTTTATTCATCTTAAAAATGAATATTGGAAAGTGATTTCGAAATCGAATATTTTGAATTGAATTGAAAACGATTTCGAAATGAATTGAATTGAAAACGATTTCGAAATGAATTGAATTGAAAACGATTTCGAAATGAATTGAATTGAAAACGATTTCGAAATGAATTGAATTGAAAACGATTTCGAAATGAATTGAAAACGATTTCGAAATGAATTGAAAACGATTTCGAAACAAATTGAATTGAAAACGATTTCGAAATGAAATGAATTGAAAACGAATTCAAATTGAATTGAAAACGATTTCGAAATGAATTGAAAACGATTTCGAAACAAATTGAATTGAAAACGATTTCGAAATGAAATGAATTGAAAACGAATTCAAATTGAATTGAAAACGATTTCGAAATGAATTGAAAACGATTTCGAAATGAATTGAAAACGATTTCGAAACAAATTGAATTGAAAACGATTTCGAAATGAAATGAATTGAAAACGAATTCAAATTGAATTGAAAACGATTTCGAAATGAATTGAAAACGATTTCGAAACAAATTGAATTGAAAACGATTTCGAAATGAAATGAATTGAAAACGAATTCAAATTGAATTGAAAACGATTTCGAAATGAATTGAAAACGATTTCGAAATGAATTGAATTGAAAACGATTTGAAATGAATTCAAATTGAATTGAAATTTGAATTGAATAGAAATGAATTTTGAAACGAATTTATAAAGAAGAATTCAATTTTGATTTGAATTGAAAAGGAAGTTGAAATTGCTTTTGAAACGAATTTAAAACTATTTATATAATTCGTTTTAAATAGAAATCGACGAAGTATATATTATATATATTATATATATAATATAATGGCCTGAATAGAACGCGCCGCGCCGCGGCAGTTCGTGAATTTCGACCATTTATTTCAAACGGACATTGCGGGAGATCCGACCGTCGGATTCTCCTAAAACCGGAACCGTTGGGTTCGTATCGAAAAGAGCTTTCTAATGAATGTTAGAAATTTGAAATCTAACGGTTGGATTTGGAATTATGTCCAAATCAAATTCGAAAAAGGTCGCTGTAAGTGCAGTTCGATGGCCGTTGATGGAAATCGACTGTACGGGCCTTGATAAAATTATTAAAAATAGTAATAATTTGTGTAAAATCATAAGAAATGATTTGTGAAGATTTGGGATGAAAAACTCCATATTTGAAAAGATAAAAATAGATTTTTATCGAAATGAACTAGTTTTGAACTAGAATTATAATTCTATTTATTTTTAAATAAATAAATTGAATTTGAAAAGGGTTTTAGAAATAACCAGAATCTCCAATGATTTCATTGGAGTGGATTTGAATCGAAATTGTCTTCGGAATATTTCGAAGTTGGAATTCGTGATTATACAGATGTTGTTATGAAAATTTGAAAGATATATATTTATATCGTTATTTCCAATACGACATTTGTTAATCGTAGAATTTGATATTGAATATAAGCCGGGATATTTTCTATTCAGAGCCTTGTATTTAATATCAAATGTGATTAGGGTTTGTCGTGAATGGTGTCTTCACTAACACTGTTCTTGAACCCAGTTGAGAAAAGATTAAATCTTTTTATTTAGATTTAATGAAGTGTACCAATTAAATAACATTTAATTGGAATTGAATTGATATTGATTTTTGGGTTTATCGTGAACAGTATTTTAAATAACACTTGTTCTTTAACCCGATAATTAATGAACGTGATTTGGGTTTGTCGTGAATGGTGTCTTCATTAACACTGTTCTTGAACCCAGTTGAGAAATGATTAAATCTTTTTATTTAGATTTAATGAAGTGTACCAATTAAATGACATTTAATTGGAATTGAATCGATATTGATTTTTGGGTTTATCGTGGACAGTGTTTTAAATAACACTCGTTCTTTAACCCGACGATTAATGAATGTGATTTTGGGTTTATCGTGAACCGTGTTTTTAAATGACACTGATTCTTTAACCCAGTCAAAAGATTAAAACTAAGTGGAGTTTTAATGAATCTTTAATTAGATTGAAAAGATCGAGAATGGAGTATCACCAGTTTTGCTCCAGGCGATAGTTAAATCTTTAATTAGATTTGAACGTGAAATTTAGGAACTAACTGTCGGTTAGCCAAGCAGAATGGTTTTCTGGATATTGATCTGATGTTGGTTTCGGCCTTCGGGGTTAATATTTGGGGAATTATTCTCTTGATTAATTTACGGTTAGTGACTAATGAATTGGAATGAGGCGTATGTTGTGTTTGTGTAACACTTATTTAAAATATACGCGAGTTATTCGGAAAGACCGGGTTTATCCCATTCTGAATAACTGATACGACGATAAGTCGAAGATGAAGACGATGGTCGAAGACCGGAGGTCTTCACGTCGTTTGGGTGATAGCTGATGATCTTGATTGGGCTGTACACCCAAGAAGATGGAAACAGTTGGTGATCGTCCAGACGTACTTGGAGATCGATGGATATGCGGGGTACTAGGTGCCTCCGGTTTCGTTCAGACCCAGAACGGACTTGTAAATGGACTGTGTGTCTGACATCGGATTTCATTCTGTGTGACTGATATCGGTTGCATAGGATGGTTTGCCTGTGTGGCATGCTAAGATGCAAATGACCAAGGCTTCTGTTGAAAAGCAAAGTCTTGTGGTTGATGATCAAAGCACGGCCTTTGTGGCGTAGCTTTGTGTAACGTTTGATTCGCGAGTTTCACACCCGGTATGAATCAAAAACGGGAGACGGACCTCAGGGAGGGCATGCGTTTCTTCCTAGTTAGAAGTGGCGTCAGTGGTTTTACACGCCCTGACGAGTTTGACTTATGTGGTTGTTGCTGTTGCGAGGCGCCTCGGATTGATCGGTCGTTCTCGAACCGATGGAGTCATTTAGTTGGCTCGTTTACGCCCCATAGGGCGGAGAAACGCATGTTCAGGCATTTTAATCCACTCCGTGTGGACCGGCCCTGACGATCCAAGGGTCACTCGAGCTCTGATCCTGAGACTCGGACTAGGCAGTCTCGAATCGGTTGAGGACTATCTTTTGCCTCGGTTCATAGATGGAAACCCAGTTTCCAAATACGTGACTTTGCGGTTTTATTTGTAAACCTATATATGGCGACATGATATATGGTACCCATGCCGCCTATGATTGATACTTATGATTTGAAGTGTTTTATACACTATGCACTTATATTAGTATCAAATGATTTGTTTTAAAACGTATCAAGCATTCTTTGGCTGTTATAAGGGAAAACCCTATCCCCCGGCTTGCGTTGCATTGTGTGATAGGACCTGGGTCTTATAACAGCTTCATTTTTCTTTATTTAGCATTGCGCTGTTTGTTTTATGCACTGGTATTCTTGGGAGGAAACCCGTTCCGTGTTATACGGCGTGGTCCCTTGATTTACCTAATGATTTAAAAATAAAGATTAATAACTGTTTTAGTTCTCACACCAGTCACATGACTGACCTGGAGTTTATTGTTTTAACCTAAACTCTGGGTGCCCTTATTTTGACACGGGCAGCTAGTAGTTTTGGTTTTGCAGATTTATATTCACAGGATCCTGGTTTACAGCTGGAACGATATCCGGAAAGCTTTGTATCCGTATATCTCATTCTAGTTGTGTAATTGTATTATTTTCCGCTGCTATGTATTTAAATGTAATTTAAATCTCTGATATTTCCGTGTAATATTCTTTTATACTCTGTATATTCTTGTAATCTGATGCATTGTTGTTATATACAATAAAATGTTCTTTTATATGCGTTCTGTTGTGGTTTGTTCTCGAACTATCCGACGCTTTCCTTTACGGGGAAGTTGCGGGTCTTTACACGTGGTATCAGAGCTTTGGTTTACAAAGCTCAGAGAACAAGGCACATTAGAACCATACGAAAGAATTCATCAGATATTGGGTTAGTAAAATCCAATGGGAATGACTCGTTAGAGATGGGATCAGTAGTATCCTAGAACGAGTGTGAAGAGTATATTTTTCAAATGAAAACATTCTTTGTTTTGAAAATTTAAATCAACTATTCGTATTTGATTATTTATTTATATTGATTTGGACAATGCAGTATATAAAGATTTTGGGTATACGTCTGATCCACGTGTATTCGAAGTTTTAATATATTGGATAGATATAGCATCACACTCTAGTCGCCCGGAGATGATTCTACTGATGACTATATAGCATCAGTAGTGTGTGTTCGAGTTTCGAAGGTGTGATTTTCTATATATTTCCATTAGGCTGGTGTGAGAACCCAAAACTTATATATAGCTAGAATTCATCGTTGTGATTTGGCATCAAAAACATGATTTTTGTATATATATCAAATTATGAATTTGAAACGTTAAATTCACTAATTGATTGATGTTTGTGTTGTTTGTTAAATTGTTTGATAATTTTTAACCAATTAGCCTGATTGAATCATATATTGACTTATATTGAAAATTGGTCGCATTTGTTTGCATATACATATATATCATTGAACAGGTCATAGCAAGGAGGCTAAAGCCAGAGAATAAAATTTGTTTGCCCGACAAATAGGTACATGTTTACTACATAATTTCCTGTTTTGTTTGGGTGATGATGATTTTGTGAGCCTATTGGCTAGCCGCTTGGCTTTTTCTTTTTCTTTTTGAGATCTGAAGGACCGGGGAAGCTATTTGAAATTCCCCGATGCTCCCGGTGCAGGGGAGGTTATGGCGAAATTTTTCAAAAATTTAGGGTGTTAGCCAAATTTTTGAGATTTTAGAAAATTCTCAGAAACTAAAGAGTTGGAGAATAGAAGCCAGACCGAGCGTAGGGCTGAATAATCAAACCACTTTCGACTTTGTTCCTTTTCGGGGACGAAAAGTTTTAAGTGGGGGAGATTGTAACAACCCGAAAATCTGGGCCAGTTTAAAATTTTTATTTTGGCAATTTTATCGAATTTTGATTATTTAAAATGGATTATTTTAAATAAAATCAACGAGAAATTTATTTTGAATATAATTCGAACGTATATATTATACGCGTCGTCGTTAGAATATAAATATTTATATATAATTATAAAAGGAATAGAAAATGGCGCGGTAGTTCGATAATTCGATTTCAAACTTCAATTGAATGTACCGGGTGCAAAACAATCCGGATTTTATTGAAACAAAAAACATTAGGATCTAATTGATGATATCTTTCTAACGGATGTAAGAAACTGAGATTTCACTTTAAAAATTGAGAGATATGTCCAGTTGAAAATTCTGAATAGTCGCTATGGAATTCAGGCCCTTAAAAATGGACATTTTGCAAACGACCTCGGATTTCGACGAAACCAGTTTTGTTGGGTCCGGGATGTAAAGTTATTGCTAGATTCCAAATTTCATAATTTTTCGAATCAATATGTGAGCGTGGCAAAGGAAAACGCGTTTGACCAGTTTCAGTTGATTTTAATCGACTGGAAATTGGCCATTTTTCAAACGGTCTCAGAATTCGACGAAACTAGTTTTGTTAGGACCGTATCGTCAATACGAAGCTAGAAAATATTTTTCTGGAATTTTTCTAGTTAGTATGTGACCCCGGTAATTTGAAATGTACGTTTAAAATTCAATATAGAGATTTAAATGTAGATTCAACGGAAACTGATTGTAACTATCGAATCAGCTTGCGATACATACCCCATTGGGTTCGGAATGGGGGTGAAACGCTATGGGCGTCAGGCGTTGGGCCTCGTTTCGTGGTCCTGGGTAAAAGTCAACTTTAAATAAAAAAAAAAAAAAATAATAATAAATAATATTTTTAAATTCCCTCCCCTTTATCTTTCTTCTGGCCCCCCCCCCCCCCCCCCCCGATTTCACTTTACAGGAAAGAAAAAAAAAAAAAAAAAGAGCAGATCGAAATCGCGATCGCCCCCCCCGTAGCCATCGTCGCCGCCGCCTCCATCTCCACCTACGTGCGCCTCTCCCCTCAGCCCTCCCCTCTCCTCCGCGACCCCTCCTTGGCCCCAACGACCTCGTCGAACCCCGCCTAGCGCGAACGCCGACAACCCCCGATCCCCCTCCGCCCACGCACCCACCGCCTTGGCCTACGCCGCTCCCCTCCGCTGCCCTGAGCTCCGCCATCGACCGATTAGCCTGCCCCCCCTACAAGAAAACCCGTAAGTTTTTTTTTTATTATTTACTTTCATTTATTCACTGATTTTCTTGTTTTACTTTAAATCTGAGATGATTTTAAAAAGATAAAAAAACTGATTTTTGTTTAAAAATAAAAACTGATTTGGTTTTAAAAAAAAAAAAAAAAAAAAAAAAAACTGATTTAGTTTTAATAATAAAAACTGATTTTACAAGTTTTAAAAACTGAATTTTATTTTGATGTTAAAACTGAATTTTATTTTGATGTTAAAACTGAATTTTATTTTGTTGTTAAAACTGAATTTTATTTTGATGTTAAAACTGAATTTTATTTACTTTAAAAACTGGTTTTTATTTATGTGGCAAAGTTATAAAAATATAATCTTTATTGAGTAGAAGATTTAAAAATATAGTTTTTATATTTCTAAAGTATTAAAAATATAATCTTTACTATGTAGAAGTGATAAAAATATAGTTTTTATATTTCTAAAGTATTAAAAGTATAATCTTTACTATGTAGAAGTGGTAAAAATATAATTTTTACATGTTAGGAATATTAAAAATATCATCTTTTTATAGGTAGCAAAATAAAATGCGATTTCTATAGGGATGATATTGAAAAGGCAAAATTTTTATATATTGAACTTTGAAATAAAAATTCGATTTTTATATATTGAATAGCGAACTAAAAATTCGATTTTTATATATTGAATAGCGAACTAAAAATTCGATTTTTATATATTGAATAGCGAACTAAAAATTCGATTTTTATATATTGAATAGCGAACTAAAAATTCGATTTTTATATATTGAATAGCGAAATAAAAATTCGATTTTTATATATTGAATAGCGAAGTAAAAATGTGATTTTTACGTATGTAGTGAAAGCAGCAACGAAGGTGACAAAAAGGCGAAACGACGAAGACTTCTGCAAATGAAGAGCCGTGGAGCTAGGATAGCTATATGTGAGAATTTCTCACCTTTCTATTTCTTTTCTAGTTATATATTTATACTAGGATGCAGACGGTGCTTAGTAGCACCCGACACCCGTCCACAGACCATGGACTTGTTTGTTTGGCTGTTTGGTTATTGATTGCGATATTGGTTTGAATGTGATTTGTGGTGTGAAAAATCGAATCGATAAATTGGTTAGGATTAGACGTGCGCCGTTATAAGGCGAGGGAGTAAGGCTAGGTTAGACGCTTACTCCAAACTTTGTGGTTTACATAACGAATTGATTTGATTGATGTGTGAATGGCGTGGGCCTTCACTAGACCGGGGATAAGGCTAGGCCTTGTCCCGTTTCTAGTATCGTGCCGTTATGCCGCCGAAATTTTCTAAAATATGTTAGAAAAATAAAAATGTCATTTATTGAATAAATGAACTGAAAAGAAAATTCATGTGTTGGAATAAATATTTTATCGTTAAAAATATAGTTTTTAACGTGAATGTGAATAAAATAAAATATTCATTTACAAACCAGACGGTTTGTTTATGTACACTGATTTGACTGATATGGATTGGGACGATAAATTTTACACATCGCCCAACTGCACGAATAAAATCTGTGTTTGATTGTTTGAAACCCCACACGGGTGTTGGGATGAAATTTGAAGTTCACTCATCCTGATTGATTAAATATGTCGATCGATTGATTGACAGGCTGTTATAAGCGTTAGATATCTATATTTGATGCTTATACAGTGTAGTGCACTTTGGTTGATGGTTGATTATTTTCAATGTTATTATATACATGTGTTGTATGAAAATCCATATAATTAACTTTATATGGTGATTGATTGGGCCTCATTCGAATTTGAAAAATAAAGAATATTATAAAATAAAAGTTCATGTGTTGACAGTACTCATTCATTGAGATTGGTCATGTGTTGAACGAAATATTTTGATAATAACAACTATTTTGAAAAAGAAATATTTGAAATAGAATATTTGAAAATAGAAATTTATGAAGCCGTGTTGATTAGATTGACGCCATTTTGACGTGAACGATATTTATATCGATTTTATTCATCTTAAAAATGAATATTGGAAAGTGATTTCGAAATCGAATATTTTGAATTGAATTGAAAACGATTTCGAAATGAATTGAATTGAAAACGATTTCGAAATGAATTGAATTGAAAACGATTTCGAAATGAATTGAATTGAAAACGATTTCGAAATGAATTGAATTGAAAACGATTTCGAAATGAATTGAAAACGATTTCGAAATGAATTGAAAACGATTTCGAAACAAATTGAATTGAAAACGATTTCGAAATGAAATGAATTGAAAACGAATTCAAATTGAATTGAAAACGATTTCGAAATGAATTGAAAACGATTTCGAAACAAATTGAATTGAAAACGATTTCGAAATGAAATGAATTGAAAACGAATTCAAATTGAATTGAAAACGATTTCGAAATGAATTGAAAACGATTTCGAAATGAATTGAAAACGATTTCGAAACAAATTGAATTGAAAACGATTTCGAAATGAAATGAATTGAAAACGAATTCAAATTGAATTGAAAACGATTTCGAAATGAATTGAAAACGATTTCGAAACAAATTGAATTGAAAACGATTTCGAAATGAAATGAATTGAAAACGAATTCAAATTGAATTGAAAACGATTTCGAAATGAATTGAAAACGATTTCGAAATGAATTGAATTGAAAACGATTTGAAATGAATTCAAATTGAATTGAAATTTGAATTGAATAGAAATGAATTTTGAAACGAATTTATAAAGAAGAATTCAATTTTGATTTGAATTGAAAAGGAAGTTGAAATTGCTTTTGAAACGAATTTAAAACTATTTATATAATTCGTTTTAAATAGAAATCGACGAAGTATATATTATATATATTATATATATAATATAATGGCCTGAATAGAACGCGCCGCGCCGCGGCAGTTCGTGAATTTCGACCATTTATTTCAAACGGACATTGCGGGAGATCCGACCGTCGGATTCTCCTAAAACCGGAACCGTTGGGTTCGTATCGAAAAGAGCTTTCTAATGAATGTTAGAAATTTGAAATCTAACGGTTGGATTTGGAATTATGTCCAAATCAAATTCGAAAAAGGTCGCTGTAAGTGCAGTTCGATGGCCGTTGATGGAAATCGACTGTACGGGCCTTGATAAAATTATTAAAAATAGTAATAATTTGTGTAAAATCATAAGAAATGATTTGTGAAGATTTGGGATGAAAAACTCCATATTTGAAAAGATAAAAATAGATTTTTATCGAAATGAACTAGTTTTGAACTAGAATTATAATTCTATTTATTTTTAAATAAATAAATTGAATTTGAAAAGGGTTTTAGAAATAACCAGAATCTCCAATGATTTCATTGGAGTGGATTTGAATCGAAATTGTCTTCGGAATATTTCGAAGTTGGAATTCGTGATTATACAGATGTTGTTATGAAAATTTGAAAGATATATATTTATATCGTTATTTCCAATACGACATTTGTTAATCGTAGAATTTGATATTGAATATAAGCCGGGATATTTTCTATTCAGAGCCTTGTATTTAATATCAAATGTGATTAGGGTTTGTCGTGAATGGTGTCTTCACTAACACTGTTCTTGAACCCAGTTGAGAAAAGATTAAATCTTTTTATTTAGATTTAATGAAGTGTACCAATTAAATAACATTTAATTGGAATTGAATTGATATTGATTTTTGGGTTTATCGTGAACAGTATTTTAAATAACACTTGTTCTTTAACCCGATAATTAATGAACGTGATTTGGGTTTGTCGTGAATGGTGTCTTCATTAACACTGTTCTTGAACCCAGTTGAGAAATGATTAAATCTTTTTATTTAGATTTAATGAAGTGTACCAATTAAATGACATTTAATTGGAATTGAATCGATATTGATTTTTGGGTTTATCGTGGACAGTGTTTTAAATAACACTCGTTCTTTAACCCGACGATTAATGAATGTGATTTTGGGTTTATCGTGAACCGTGTTTTTAAATGACACTGATTCTTTAACCCAGTCAAAAGATTAAAACTAAGTGGAGTTTTAATGAATCTTTAATTAGATTGAAAAGATCGAGAATGGAGTATCACCAGTTTTGCTCCAGGCGATAGTTAAATCTTTAATTAGATTTGAACGTGAAATTTAGGAACTAACTGTCGGTTAGCCAAGCAGAATGGTTTTCTGGATATTGATCTGATGTTGGTTTCGGCCTTCGGGGTTAATATTTGGGGAATTATTCTCTTGATTAATTTACGGTTAGTGACTAATGAATTGGAATGAGGCGTATGTTGTGTTTGTGTAACACTTATTTAAAATATACGCGAGTTATTCGGAAAGACCGGGTTTATCCCATTCTGAATAACTGATACGACGATAAGTCGAAGATGAAGACGATGGTCGAAGACCGGAGGTCTTCACGTCGTTTGGGTGATAGCTGATGATCTTGATTGGGCTGTACACCCAAGAAGATGGAAACAGTTGGTGATCGTCCAGACGTACTTGGAGATCGATGGATATGCGGGGTACTAGGTGCCTCCGGTTTCGTTCAGACCCAGAACGGACTTGTAAATGGACTGTGTGTCTGACATCGGATTTCATTCTGTGTGACTGATATCGGTTGCATAGGATGGTTTGCCTGTGTGGCATGCTAAGATGCAAATGACCAAGGCTTCTGTTGAAAAGCAAAGTCTTGTGGTTGATGATCAAAGCACGGCCTTTGTGGCGTAGCTTTGTGTAACGTTTGATTCGCGAGTTTCACACCCGGTATGAATCAAAAACGGGAGACGGACCTCAGGGAGGGCATGCGTTTCTTCCTAGTTAGAAGTGGCGTCAGTGGTTTTACACGCCCTGACGAGTTTGACTTATGTGGTTGTTGCTGTTGCGAGGCGCCTCGGATTGATCGGTCGTTCTCGAACCGATGGAGTCATTTAGTTGGCTCGTTTACGCCCCATAGGGCGGAGAAACGCATGTTCAGGCATTTTAATCCACTCCGTGTGGACCGGCCCTGACGATCCAAGGGTCACTCGAGCTCTGATCCTGAGACTCGGACTAGGCGGTCTCGAATCGGTTGAGGACTATCTTTTGCCTCGGTTCATAGATGGAAACCCAGTTTCCAAATACGTGACTTTGCGGTTTTATTTGTAAACCTATATATGGCGACATGATATATGGTACCCATGCCGCCTATGATTGATACTTATGATTTGAAGTGTTTTATACACTATGCACTTATATTAGTATCAAATGATTTGTTTTAAAACGTATCAAGCATTCTTTGGCTGTTATAAGGGAAAACCCTATCCCCCGGCTTGCGTTGCATTGTGTGATAGGACCTGGGTCTTATAACAGCTTCATTTTTCTTTATTTAGCATTGCGCTGTTTGTTTTATGCACTGGTATTCTTGGGAGGAAACCCGTTCCGTGTTATACGGCGTGGTCCCTTGATTTACCTAATGATTTAAAAATAAAGATTAATAACTGTTTTAGTTCTCACACCAGTCACATGACTGACCTGGAGTTTATTGTTTTAACCTAAACTCTGGGTGCCCTTATTTTGACACGGGCAGCTAGTAGTTTTGGTTTTGCAGATTTATATTCACAGGATCCTGGTTTACAGCTGGAACGATATCCGGAAAGCTTTGTATCCGTATATCTCATTCTAGTTGTGTAATTGTATTATTTTCCGCTGCTATGTATTTAAATGTAATTTAAATCTCTGATATTTCCGTGTAATATTCTTTTATACTCTGTATATTCTTGTAATCTGATGCATTGTTGTTATATACAATGAAATGTTCTTTTATATGCGTTCTGTTGTGGTTTGTTCTCGAACTATCCGACGCTTTCCTTTACGGGGAAGTTGCGGGTCTTTACAGAAACGGTAGTTTTGATAATGACATGGGATAAAATGAGGCTAAACATGATTATGCGAACCTATATGAACCTTACCATGCCTCTTGTGTTCATGTTTATGATTTTAGGCCATGTGAGTAACTTAATCATGACTCTCATGCTATGCATAACCTAGTTTATCTTGCAAGTTTGGATCTTTATGCATGAAATACTAGCATGAACCTTTAGGAACCACTTTACTTGTGAAACATTGGCTAAGACAAGATTTTGGGGCTTATGCATGTTTATGAACCCAAACCCCTTATGCTAACATGCAAGTTTGTGGCCAAACCCTTTATGAGATTATGCATGCTCGTGGCCAATCCCCTCTTTTAAGTTGTGCATGTTTATGGCCAAACCCTTTTTGATAATATGCATGTTTGTGGCCAAATTACCTTATGACACTATGCATGTTTATGGCCAATCCCTTTATGATGTTATGCATGTGGAAGCCAAGCCCTTTTTGGCATCATGCATGTTTTGAGACCAATATGTGACATAGTATCCTTACTATGTTGACTCGCTTTGCTTGCGTTGGGAAAACACGATTTTGGGTAGTTAGATAAACATGAACATGTCGCAAAATCTTAACTTGAATATGACATGTGTTTATACTTGAAAATATGACTTGAAAGATAACATGGAGGTTGGCATGTAAGTATGCATAAAAACATGAGCTTGGGAATTTACCTATTAAGTTAGGTCTACCCTTTGGGAATTTACCTATTAAGTTAGGTCTACCCAAATGCTTGAAAACTTGTAACATGTTTTGGAAACATGATGAACTTAGATAATATAAGTATGGCCAACTCGAGGTTGGGTTGAGGTTGCAACGTAAAACTACCCGGAACCGACCGGCCTAACTAGTAGTTGCAAACAATAGGACCCAATGTGAGAAGTTGGTCATATCGCGCTTAAGACCCGAGGTTAGACTAGGTTGTGGTGTAAATCTACCCGGACACGCCCGGCTTAACTAGTAACCACAACAAGGTCTAATGTGAGAGGTTGAGGGTGCATTAATTAAATTAATGCCACATAATAGGGTTAAGTTAATTTGATTAATGAGGCTTAACCAAATATGATATGGACAAATGGGTTAAGTAATTTGATTAGGCTAATGATACTTAACAAAACATGATAAGCTTGGGTAGGTTAAGTAACTTGATTTGCCTAATGACACTTGACCATTTTTATACGACTAGTGGACGGGATTAAGTTAACCAACACTTAATCAATCCAACACGATAACGTGATAAGGTTAAGTAAATTTTCTTAATGACACTTAACCGTATAATACAGTTAATGGATGGGGTTAAGATTAGGCTTAACTAATCTAAACATGGTAATCGGATGGGGTTAAGTTAGCCTAGACTTAATTAATCCAACTTGGTAATTTAATGGGGTTAAGTTAAACACTTAACTAATTTAACACGATGATTTGATGAGGTTAAGTGACCTATACTTAACCAATCTAACTCGTTAATTTGATGAGGTTAAGTTAATCTATACTTAACCAATCTAACGTGAAAACATGATAAGGCTAAGTCACGAATCACTTGAATACGCTTGACCGATTTGATGACAAGGTCAAGTTAAATTATATAATTAACCAATCTAAAATGATAATTAGACGAGGTTAAGTCATGGATTCCTTGATATACTTAACCAACTTGACACATGGTTTGTAGGGTTAAGTCTTGGACTTGTATACTTAGCCAATTTTGACATGGTTTGTAGACGGGCTAAGTTATGAACTTAAGTGACACTTAACCTATTAGATAAACCCTAATTCGGAGGATTAGGTAAATAACCATAATTAACAAGGATTATGGAAATAAGGCTAAGTGGTAAACCTTAGTTAAGGGAAACTAAGTAATAATTCTTAGTCAAGGAAATTTGGACCATTTCTTAGATAGATTAGTAACCCGATACGTTAGGTCAACGTTTAAGTATGCGTGTAGGAGCAGGCTATCTGATTTAGATAAAGGCTCCAACGAACTGGGTAACGAAGCAGCGGCTTCGGGGAACGTGAGGATATTCTTGGGATCCCTCTGTGAGCTGCCAGGTCATTATACTAGGCTCACGAGAGGTTGAGGTCTGCGGTAGAAGAACCAAGAATATGCCTTGGTTGCTATGCGAGCGACCTAAAGACTGGGGTGGATAGCAGTGAGTCGACGAATACATAAGGTGCCCGAGATAGCAAGTTCGTCGATCATCTACCATCTTGAGTCAAGCGTGTACGTACGGAAAGGCAGGGAACACCCAACAGACCATAATTGCTATCTAATTATGGGTGAGGTAGGCCGTAGGATGTGGGCTGGCCGGAGTGTAGTTCTCATGCAAGATTTTCTCTTGTGTTGCCTTTCACTAGTTGAGGGAGGGGTCTCGTGGGACCATAGCCACGTGTAGAAAAGCAGACCTTAGTATCTGCATCGGCAGATAAATCTAAAGCTCCCGACCGAGTCCTGTATTTCTTGGTTTGCCCTGTGACAGGACTCGGATGGCACGATGTGATACATGTGCATACAGTTATAGAAAAACGATTCACGATGAATGCGTGGGAAAAAGGGCGCGGTTGAGGGTTAGCGTAATCCCTAGTGGCCTAGGTGGTTTAACCCAAACCGAAATACGAAAACGTGCAATAGGCAAGCGTAATCCCTAGTGGTGCTAGGTGGCGTAAGTCCTAGTAGTTCAAACGATGATTCATATGGAAGAGCCAAGCTAGAACAAGGGTGACAGTCCAAACGATTTCAAGGATAATACGACATGAGGAAGCCCGTACGAGGTACGGCAAAGGACTGAACTTATATACATGGAAAGAAACATATGATTTGAGTAACCTATATATGCGATATATTAGGTTGACATGGACCACTACACGACTTTGAGTAAGGGACATTCATGGTTAACACATAACAAGGCTGGGATACTAGTACGAGAGGTGCAGAGCAAATATACATGTTAGAACTAGGAAGAATATACATAATAGATACCGTGGGATGTTAGACGGGGTAGATACCTTGGGATAATGTACTCGTTAGAAATCTGACGATGGGATACCTTGACTTATCATAACACCGTAGTTTATCATGATACCTTAGTTTACTTTACCACAGTAGTTCAACCGGCTATCCTGGTTTATCTATCTTGTAGTTATCCTTATGTTTACTTTCAGTTTATGCATGTCATGTTACCTTTACCTGTTTCTATACTGGAAGTAGATAGGACTTACTCAGTCTTTTTGACTGACCCGTTTTGTTTCGCCTCTTTTCTTCCGTTTCCCCCCCAGGTTTCAGGGAGGAAACAATGCTGTTTAGTTCGGACTTCTTCCGCTTGAAGGTCATCATGGATGGCTTGGACTTCTCTTGGCTATGGCTACTTTACTGTTTTTCTTGGGGAATAATTTATGAAAAAGTCTTTATGCTTCTTTATTATTGCAAGACAGGTTTTGATGTACTCTGATGTAAAAGGCTTTAGACCTTATTTATTCATGTTATGAAAGTTTGATTTTACTTCCGCTATTTATATATGTTCTGTCTTGTGATATTTCTGTGCATGTTTACCAATAATGCCCCTCTAAAGCTAGTGCATTCCTTTGCGAGTGACCCTAGCGGAGGCGGGGTGTTACAAATCTGCTGAGTGCTGCCACTTTTCCCGCAAGGCTTTGCACATCTTTAATCTGCTTTGGTTCTTGGATATTTCGGATTGCTGTAATTTGGTCTGCATTGATCTCAATTCCGCGCGAGCTTACAATGAACCCTAGGAATTTTCCAGATGCTACCCCAAATGAGCATTTCAAAGGATTCAATTTCATCCCATATTTTCGGAGAATTTGAAACATCTCTGCTAAATCGTTGGTAAGATCGGACGACTGTCTGGACTTTACCAACATATCGTCGACATATACCTCCATCGTTTTCCCGATTTGGTTGTAGAACATCCTATTTACCAACTGCTGATATGTAGTGCCGGCATTTTTCAGATCGAAAGGCATCACAACATAGCAGTACAACCCCAAATCTGTGATGAATCTGGTATGCTCTTGGTCTGGGATATGCATGGGGATCTAATTATACCCCGAATAGGCATCCATAAAAGAAAGAAGTACGTGACCTGCGGTTGAATCTACTAATTGATCGATTCTAGGCAATGGGAAGCTATCCTTCGGACAGGCCTTGTTTAGACCAGAGAAATCGATGCACGTACGCCACTTTCCATTGGCCTTTTTTTTTTACCAAAACCGGGTTTGAAATCCAGTCAGGGTACATCGAATCTTTAATAAATCCATTACTCTTCAGTTTTTCGACTTCTTCTTTCAAAGCGGCAGACCTTTCTGGACCCAGCATTCGCCTTTTCTGCTTGACAGGAGGATGTTTCGGGTTAATGCTTAGCGAATGACTCATAATCGAGGGAGATATCCCCCACATGTCCGCATGGGTCCAGGCAAATACATCCAAGTTAGCTTTCAAGAAATTTGTTAACTCCTTGGCTGGAACGGGATCCAACTGGGATCCAATCTTCAGGACCTTCTCTAGGTCACTATCATCGATTGGTACATCCATAGTTGCATCATTGGGAGTCGCCATTCTGCCCCCAGGCTCTTCACCCTCTCTGGGATCTATGTCCTCGGGAAACTCTCTGGGCGACCCTCCCAAAGGTATTTCCTTTAGTTGCTATGACGATTCCTCCCTTGGAGGGGAGGAACCACCTTTTGCCTCTACATCTCTTCCTTTACGGAGCAATTTTAATTCTGCAATGTAGCATGCTCGTGCAACGACTTGATCTCCTCTCACAACACCCACATCAGAATCCGTTGGGAATTTCAACAATAAGCACCAGCGTGCAATACAGGCCCCGAAATTGGCTAGGGTCGGTCGGCCTAAGAAGGCATTGTATGGCGATTCAATATCTAGGACCACGAAGGGGAGGATCCTCACTCCCTGGCGTTCTCCTTCCCCAAGGGTTACTGATAATTCCACGTATCCTATCGGAGCGGGCGAGGCCCCATTAAATCCACGTATCCAACCTTCACATGGCTTCAAATCCTTCGGCTCGAGTTTCAGTTGGTCGAACGTTTTCTTGAACAAAATATTGACTGAACTCCCGTTATCTACCAAGACTTTATGAACTATAGCTGGGCCGATGGTGACTGTTAGCCTACTTTGTGAACTAGGCAACACAAAGTCAAGAAACCAGACATTGAAGAACATTTTTAATTAGAAGACTTCGGTTCGGATTGGAGAAGACACTACAACCTAGATTGAATAGCTGCAGTTGTTCGGGTCGGATCAGAGCAACATATCAGTTCGGGTCGGATTGAATCTTCCGTTCGGATCGGTGAACTGCTACTGAGTAAATTGGTAAGGTATATCTAATCGGATCGGAGGGCAACATAATCTCGATTGGATCGGAAAGCCACCTGTTTGCCATGAAAATGGATCGGAGCGGAGCAGATTAGAGAAGAAGAGAGCGTTGCATCCAAGCCAATCCGGGTCGGATCGGGTATCCCGATCCGAACCCCTTATCTGTGCGTCTCCGACCCGAACCCATGTTCCATATTATTCTCCTGCAAAAGCGCCTGGATATCCGGACCGGATGTGACCAGTTCCTACCCATAACGTTCACTATTTTGATGCGTTGTCAGCACAGTAATCCATCCGAACCCGAGGCTAATGGGATGGACGACACATGGCTCCGATCCGGATCGGGTTTTGAGCAAATTCACACCTATAAATACCCCGTCTGGAGACAAAGAAAAGGATCTTTTTTTTAGGCACTTTGAGAATTCAACTACCTCCATAATCCGAACTCCATTACTCCCGGAGAACCCAAATCTTCTTTAATTATTTGTTTTAATCTATTGAGTGAATATAAGCGAGTTGTGAGTGAAGTCAAGTGACAATTACATTGTATTTGCAATTGAATCATTGAATATAGTGAAAGATAAGTGGACGTAGGCACTTCTTCGCCGAACCACTATAAATCCTATGTGTTCATTTTTATTTTTATCTCATCTTATTTGCTTTTAATCAATTTGGGTGTTAGAACCACTTTTGGGTCTAACATTTTGGTGCTTTCACTGAGAATACTCATCTAAATTCTTTATTTTCCGGGATCTCTTTCTACTTTTTGGACCGTTGAGTTCAAAGAAGTGAATCCTTAAGTTTCTCCGCTTTTTTATATTTGTTGAAGTGATTGTCAAAAACTCATAGCCAAAGGAAAAGGCAAGGAAGTTCAGTCTGTTCGAGGAAATGGAGCTGGCGAAGATCAGCAAAATGCTGTTGTAACAAGGTCTCGGGGGCAGAGTTCAGCAGCAGGAAGAACCAATGCAGGAATTCCGAGCTGCCAGCAGGGGGAGAGCTCCGATCCGATCCGGGTAGGAGATTCTGAAGCAGTGCATTCCCCCAATCTGAACCGACCCGAGCTGCTTGCCACGTACCGATCCGACCAGGCTCCCCAGCTCCGAACCGATCCGACCTCCTACCTCCGATCCGACCCGATGCTTGGTGAAGCTGGAACCTCTACTCGAGTCCCTACGAATGCTCCGATTCCAGCCACCAGGGTTGGTGATCAGGTCAATCCATCTGCGCCCATCACTCAAGGAGATTTCTCGCGCTTGCTTGACATGCTTGAGAGCACAAGGGAGGCTATGAAGGTTCACGAGCGAACTAATCTCATGATGCAGGAAAATATGAGGCTCATGAGTCGGGAGATTAGTGAACTCCGTCGACAGAGAACTCCATCACCGGTTCGTCACACACCAGTCGATCAATCTTCATCTTCCGAGGAAGAGAGGCCCCGTGAACGAAGGCCACTCGAACGACCTCAGAACGTGGAGCAGCTGACATTTGGATCTTTGGGATCTCGTGAGGATATTGCACGAGCATTAGGAAACAATGACCCCACTCGGGGGCAAAGACTCCAGTCCCCTCCTCCCGAGATCGACCGGGAGCGCAGGGAACGGAATCGAGCAGAGGCAGCACGAAGAAGAAGGGCATCTCCTGAACAAGAGCCCAGAAGGAACTCGGATGCTAGGGCCAGGGAACCTGAGCGGCCCCTAACTAATGCTGATGTACAGGCAATGGTTCGCCAGATCATGTCAGAGAGCCGGAATTATACAAATGAAGATTATGGCATTGAGCGAAGCCATACTCCGTTCACCAACGATATCCTCGACTTCCAATTTCCCCGACGCTTTAATTTGCCACAGATGGACAAGTACAACGGAAGGACTGATCCGGGACAGCATTTGATGCAGTATTCGTGGCTCATGAATGCTGCTGCTGCCCCTGATGAAGTGAAGTGCAAAGCATTCCCAATCTACTTAGAAGATGTGGCACTGTTCTGGTTTACCCGACTTCCTCCTCGTTCGATTTCAAATTACAAGGAACTAAGCGAGCGTTTCATGAACCAGTTCCGTCTCCATGCCCGAAAGTCCAAAAGTGTTATTGAATTATCGAGAATTAAACAGGCACCAGGAGAGTCTTTGAGGGCATATCTTGACCGTTTTAATCAAGTTGTGACTGAGGTCAGTGACCCGCATGAGCCCACTATCCTGATGGCATTGAAGGAAGGAGTTGATCCTGAATCTGAGTTTGGAGATTACCTTTCTGGGAAAACACCTTCCACAAGGGAGATATTCTACGAAAAAGCCGATATTTATCTAAGACGAGAGGAGGCCAGGGCAAACCGAAAGAGAAAGTCTGAGACGGCTTCAAAGGAGAATGTGCAGAGTAATATCGCCGTGAAGCAGTCTGGGGAAAGTTCTGGCAAGGTTGAAGTAAATGTAGGAAACAAGGGTGGAAACAGCAATGCTGGAAGCGGGGGTAACAACAACAATAATCGTAATCCAAACGGTAACAGAAGAAACAGAAATAGGGGAAGTGATCCTAACAAAACACCCCGGTTCCAGAACTACGAGAATTATACACCATTGAACGACACCCTGGAAAATATTTACCTGGATACGTACAATGTGTTACAGTACAAAAGACCGCCACCTCGTGATTCGACCGAGAAAGAAATGGCGACAGGGAAATTTTGCTTGTTTCACGGAACTCATGGGCATTCGACCAATGAATGTCGGCATTTGAGGGATGTGATTGAGAAGCTGCTGCGTGAAGGAAAGTTGGATGAGTACAAGGTTGCCCCGAGGGACAGGGGGCAAGGAGAGCAGGCTCCAAAATAGATCCTACCTGCTCCCAAGCCTACATCGCAGCAGAAAGGTAAAGGAATTGTCATCAACTCCATAGTAGGCGGACCTCACCCGTCAATCCGAAGTTTTAGGTCAATGGATCAATATGTAAACGCTGCCAAGCATCTAGACGTGAATGAAGGTGATGATTTGGAGGATGTCACCCCCATAAAACAACAGAAGACCATGTTTGACGACGTGGTATTTCGCAGCCGAGACAATACTGGGATACAATCACCCACCAATGATCCGTTGGTTATTACTACCACCATTGGGCCGGCCTTGGTCCATAAGGTATTAGTAGACAATGGAAGTTCCGTTAATATTTTGTTCAAGAAGTCATTTGATCAGATGAAGCTTGAGTCCGAAGATCTGAAACCTTGTGAAGGATGGATCAGAGGCTTCAACGGGGCGGCGACAGCTCCCATGGGATACATAGAGTTGCCCGTGACCCTGGGGCAAGGAGAACGTAGAAGAGTGCGAATGCTTCAGTTCGTAGTATTGGACGTAGATTCGCCTTATAACGCATTTTTGGGGAGACCTGCCCTCGCTGAATTTAGAGTTTGTATCGCCCCTTGGTGCTTGTTACTTAAGTTCCCAACCGAAGCCGGAACTGGAGTAATGAGAGGGGATCAGGTTTCCGGACGGGCCTGCTATGTGGCCGAGTTAAAGATGTTGATGAAAGGACTTAACGTTGAGAATAAGGATGCCTCGTCTCCCTCGAAGGGGGACTCGGCATAGCAATTAGAGAGATTGACCCCGAGGGAGTTGCCCAAAGGAACGCCTGAAGACCTGGATCCCAGAAAAGACGAGGAACCAGAGGCTAGGAATGCAACTCCTAATGAAGCGACAGTGGAATTTCCCATTGATAAAGCTGATCCGACAAAAGTTTTGAAGATTTGTTCTCAATTGGATCCACGTCGAGCTAAAGAACTAACGGACTTCTTGAAGGCAAACTTAGACGTGTTCGCCTGGACCCATGCTGACATGTGTGGGATATCACCATCCATTATAAGTCACAAATTGAATGTAAATCCGAAACATCCGCCTGTGAAGCAAAAGAGACGCATGCTGGGCCCAGAGAGGTCGGCTGCTCTCAAAGAGGAAGTAGAAAAGTTGAAGCAGAATGGATTTATTCGAGATTCGACATATCCCGACTGGATATCGAATCCCGTCTTAGTAAAGAAGCCAAACGGAAAGTGGTGGACTTGCATTGACTTTTCAGATTTAAATAAAGCTTGCCCGAAAGATAGTTTCCCACTTCCCAGGATTGACCAGCTTGTAGACTCGACAGCAGGTCATGAGCTTCTCTCTTTCATGGACGCATATTCTGGATACAACCAAATTCCTATGCACGTACCAGACCAAGAACATACGAGCTTCATTACGAATTTTGGGTTATATTGTTATGTTGTAATGCCATTCGGATTAAAAAACGCTGGAGCTACTTATCAGCGCTTGGTAAACGGAATGTTTTATGATCAAATAGGAAAAACTATGGAAGTTTATGTGGATGATATGCTTGTCAAATCAAAGCATTCCTCCAGCCATACGCAAGACTTGGCGGAAATGTTTGGTATCCTGCGAAAGTACCGGATGAAATTGAATCCTCTGAAATGCTCATTTGGAGTGGCATCGGGAAAGTTCCTTGGCTTCATTGTGAGTTCCCGAGGAATTGAAATCAACCCTAGCCAGATAGCAGCGATTAGAAACATCGAAGAACCGAGGAGAATTAAAGACGTCCAAAGTCTTGCAGGGAAAGTAGCGGCGCTGAGTAGATTCATCTCCAAAGCCACGGATAAATGTGTTCCGTTTTTTGATTTGATAAAAAGGGGAAAGAAGAACTTCCAGTGGACTCCGGATTGTGTTGAGGCCTTTCAAAATCTGTTGGAACTGCTAGAGAAACCGCCGATTTTATCAAAGCCCGTAGATCACGAAGAATTATTTGTTTATTTGGCAGTCTCAGCTCACGCTGTCAGCACAGCCCTGGTTCGAGAAGAAGATAAAGTACAAAGGCCGGTGTATTATGTAAGTAAGAAATTAGCAGCGGCAGAGCGCAACTACCCAAAAATTGAGAAGCTCGCTTACAGCCTCCTGGTCGCATCCCGAAAACTTCTTCACTATTTCCAAGCCCATCCAATAACCATATACACCGACCAGCCCTTAAGGCAGGTGTTGCAGAGACCCGAAGCATCGGGAAGGTTGATCAAATGGAACATAGAACTAAGTCAGTTTGATTTGAATTTTCAACCACGAAAGTCAATCAGGGGGCAAGCTCTAGCAGACTTTATTGCGGAGTTCACCATTCCAGAGGAGGAAATAATCAATGACAGAGTGGTTAAATCCGAGGATGAGCTAAAGATGAATCCGTGGAAACTATATACAGATGGAGCTAAGAATGACCGAAGGTCCGGAGCTGGAATTGTCTTAGTCACTCCCGAGGGACGGTCGTTATATTACGCCCTGCGATTAGAATTTTCGGCAACTAATAATGACTCCGAATATGAAGCCCTGATCGCCGGGCTGAAGCTTGCTAAAGACCTCGGAGTGAAAATGATAGACATATTTTGTGACTCTAAAATTGTTGTTTGTCAAGTGCGAGAGGAATTCGTGGCTCGAGGACCTTGACTTATCGCCTACCTCAAGAAAGTGAAAGAGCTATTGAATAGCTTAGAGCGATACAACATAACACATATTCCCAGAGTTGAAAACCAGAAAGCGGATAGACTGGCAAAGCTGGCTAGTTCTGACAATCCAGAAGATACTGAAGTAATTCCAATTGAAACGTTGGATTCGCCAAGCTTTGAGTCAATGGAAATTGAATTCGCCTTTGAAGCGGAACCAGAGAAGGAGTCATGGATGACTCCAATTAAGAATTTCCTTAAGGATGGGACACTCCCATCGAAGAAGAGTGAGAAAAGAGATGTAGTTCGCAAAGCTACCAGATATGTCATACAAGATGATACTCTCTATAGACAAGGATTTTCTATGCCCCTGTTACGATGTATAGCACACGACGACATCAAGCGTGTACAAAGAGAAGTACACGAAGGTGAGTGTGGAGATCATACATGAGGTCAAACTTTAGCAAAGAAAATATTGCGGTACGGATACTTCTGGCCTACGATCAACAAAGATGCAGCTGATTATTCACGACGCTGCGATAAGTGCCAGAGATTCGCCAAAATCCCCAGGGCACCGTCAACCCAGCTTAAATCAATGGTGAGTCCTTGGCCATTTGCCACATGGGGAATTGAGATCATTGGAGTTCTACCAATTGCTAAAGGAGGAGCTAAGTATGCAATAGTGGCCGTGGACTATTTTACGAAGTGGGTGGAAGCTGAGCCCTTGACCAAGATCACAACAAGAAAGGTGATAAGTTTTGTGGTCAGAAATATTATATGCCGATTCGGGATCCCAAGGACGATTATAACTGACAACAGAACCCAATTTGATAGCGCTGAATTCAGAAATTTCTGCCAGAAGTATAAGATAGACAAACGATATACTGCAGTTGCCTATCCGCAATCGAATGGGCAAGTAGAGGCAATAAACAAGGTGATAAAATCCATCCTCAAGAAGCGATTAGAGCGTGCAAAGGCAAAGTGGGTTGATGAATTGCCCCTAGCTTTGTGGGCATATCGAACAACATTTAAAACGGCCACCGGTCATACCCCTTTCTCTCTATCCTTTGACTCAGAAGCTGTAATTCCAGTTGAACTAGAAGTTCCTTCCCACAGGGTGACATATTATGACCTGATGACAAATCGGGCGCTTTTACTTGAGTCTCTTGATGAAGTCGAAGAGAAAAGGGACGAAGCAGATTTGCGTGCAGCAAGACATCGGCGTCAGATGGCACGCTATTACGACAAAAAAGTTCGCCTCGGAACTTTTGAACCAGGAGATTTGGTGCTAAAGAGAGTCTTTCCATCCCTTCCTCACCTTGGTCCGAAATGGGAAGGACCCTTTGTCATTCAACGGAAACTTGAAAAAGGAACCTTCAAGTTAACGACCGTGGATGGCGAAGAAGTCCCCAGAGCATGGAATGCCCAACACTTAATGCGATATTTGGATTAAAAACACTGTACTTTGTGTTATTTTTCTTATGAACTCTGTAATAAGGCACGACTTGCCTTGG
Source organism: Allium sativum (assembly GCA_030737875.1). Classification (NCBI taxonomy): domain Eukaryota; kingdom Viridiplantae; phylum Streptophyta; class Magnoliopsida; order Asparagales; family Amaryllidaceae; genus Allium; species Allium sativum. Next base: position 464,194,151 of record CM060924.1, on the reverse strand, counting down.
GAAAATCTGACGATATGAATAAAGGACTATAAAGTGGATGTAGGCTACGACTTAGCTGAACCACTATAAAAATATTGTGTGTTATTTACCTTTATGCATTATGTATATATACATTTGTTAATTATTCTGTTGTAGGTATGAAGTACAGGGTGACTCACAGCCTAAAAAGGTTGAAAACGGTTTAGACATAAAAAGAAGCACAACGACTATTTGTGCGATAAGATATAAAAGAATGAGAAAACGACATTCTTAACTCTAACTCTCCAGAGAGAGAGAGAGAGAGTATAAAAGCGTCTCCGACTGAGCGCTGAAAAAGAGGTTCTACTCCTAACTCTAACTCTCCAGAGAGAGAGAGAGAGTATAAAAGCATCTCCGACTGAGCGCTGAAAAAGAGATTCTCCTCCTAACTCTAACTCTCCAGAGAGAGAGAGAGAGCATAAAAGCGTCTCTGACTGAGCGCTGAGAAAGAAATTTTTCCCCGTTGAAAGACCGGGGAATAAACAGATGACTGAACTCGAACTCTGACTCTCAAGAGAAAGAGGGAGAGTATAAAAGAAATGCCAGAAAAAACGACAGGTGCTGACGGCACAGGAAGTGCTATCCCGTCAGAAAATCGGGAGCTTTCGGATTGCTTGGTTAAGCATTGAATAACTTGTGGAAACTGACTGGGAACACTTATGTACACACATATTTCCCCCTCCACAACTTCGTTTCACAACTGTAGACATGCATAAGTGCAGAACTACTAACAAACAAACATTGCAAAAAGTGAATTATTTTTATTTACAGATGAATAAATTTGTACAGGGAAATAGCTAGAAAAGAAAGTGCAGGAGCTGCTTTTGTAGCAGCAATTATTGGTTCACAAAAATGCTAAAAAGATACAGGACAATCCACTATTTAGATTTGGAATGAGCCTTGGATTTCTTGGCGGCTTTCTCCGCATCCTTTGCTTCTTTCTCGGCTTCGGTCAAGATTCGTTTTGATTTCTTTTTCCCTGAAGATGCAGTGCCGGAGCCAGTAGACTTCTTCCCGGAAGGCGGGGCACTGGAATCAAGAGAAGATTTTTTAGCAAGTTCTTCTGTAATAGATCTAGTTGAGAGCTTAACAACTAACCTTGAACCCGCATCCACAACTGCGAGGGGCTTGAGGACCTCAGGGTCTAGTTCTTCGGCCTTTAATTGCAAGCGCTTGTCTTGATCAGCCTTCATTGCAGCCAAGGTAATGTCATCAGCGCTTTTCGACTCCCCGGTTATTGCAACTTCTGGTTCCTCTTCATGCCCCCCGTCTCCTCCGTCGTCCTTTAAAGCTGCTATCATTTCTTCATCATGGGGAGTGGTGACCTTAGTTGGCTCACTTCCTTCTCCCAAGTCTATAGAAGCAGCCTTGTCTTCCCCTTTTTTGGCCCTATCAGCGGGCTTTGTCCCAGCGGCAGCTCCTTGAGCTACATCTGTCTGTTCGGATGATTCAACACCTACAGAATGAGAAGCAACGGTTATCAACTCAGGCGAAAACAAAGGGTCTCTCATCGATTGTTCAATCACGTGGCGAAAGGTAGAAATAGCTTTGGCAAATTGAGGAGAAAAGATAGCGATACCTTCCGAAGACTTATCAGCGGGGGTGACCACTACCTCTGGGGCTATTTCAGGAATAGGGGATAGTAGAGTTGTTCGAGGAATTCCCGGATTTTCGGGATCATACCCTTCTACTTCGGGAGTTGCAGGGGCAGAGGAAGAGGAACCAGCTTCGAGAATGGTTTTTTGTTTAGACTTCCGTCTCTCTTCTTCCATGGCCTCAGCAATAAGGCGGCGCCCTTCAGCTAGGCGCTCCGGTTCATCATCTTTCAAGTATTTCTCCATCAGTTTATCTTCATCGAGGGAATCGACCTTAAGTTCCTCTTTTTCCCACTCAACGATTTGATTCCATACTTGAACTAGAGTGGATGGATAGTCCTCGATCCAAGAAATGTTTCGGCGACGAATAATATGTGCGAAGAATTCAATCATTAGTTCGCCGAAACTTTGAATCTCAACCTCCGCCTCAGATAATTGCTTGTGGGCTTCCTCCGCAGATTTAATAGCACACTCCACATTGCCCTCGGCCAGAGCAGCCCTGTTCTCTACCTCCAACAACTTCGAAGCCAAGTCAGCATTCTTCTTTTCTAATTCAGCACTCCTCTTTGCTAACTCGGCGTTTTTCCGCTCAAGCTCAGCATAAGCAAGGCTGTCTTAGCAGCTTCTGACTTGGCCTCGTCAGCTTGCTTTTTTAATTCAGAACGCTCCTGAGTATGAGATTCAAGCAAATCGTGATAGCGCTTTTGCATATCCTCGAATTGTTGTTTGAAATTAGAAGCGTCCCTTTGAGCGACCGCTAGCTGAGCTTGAGTGTCTTCCAAATCTTTTCCTAGAGCTTTTAAGGCCTTAGCATCCTCCTCCGCGGTCTTTTGCATTGAATCAGTATTTGTGATTAGAGTGCGGATGATTCTAGAAAGATTGCGTGAATACTTGAACATCTCGGTATATTGTTTTTCCACCAAATCAATCTTTGCTTTGGCCTCATCTGCCCAATTAGAAGAAATAGGTTCAAGGGTAGGTAGAAAGGTCAAAGTCTTGAAGTAGTGCTCGGGAAATTGCTCCTCTAAATATGCCAGCTTGACTGCAGTTCCCGCATCTAGTGGGGGAGGAGCGGGAATTGATAATTCAGTGTCCCTGTGAGAAGAGAATTCAGTAGTCTCTTTGTCCGTTCTAGGTCGTTTAGTGGCAGGGACCTTGTGCTTACTTCGAGACCCGGTTTCTTTTGGAGGAGTTCTCTCTCTACTCCGCTTTTCATGGGAGGAAGTGGAGTCTTTAGATGGTGGTCTATCCTCCTCCCTGCGGCTTTGATAGCTCTTATATTTCTCTTGTTCCGGTCGAACTGGTGAGCGGGAACGTGAGGGTCGAGAACGATAGGGATCATAAGGTCTTCTCTCCTCCCTACCACGATCATCCCGGCGATCATACTCGACATCCTGAGGAGGATTGGACATGCTGCGACGAAGTTTTCTTATATCATAGTAGGATCAAGACATTGTACCTGCACGATAAAATAAACGAAGTTTAGAATTAATGGATTCATGGAGAAAGAAGTGCAATGAATGCTAATGCTGTGGTGTAAGGTGTATCCTAAGTGGTGTGTTTCCCCCCAACCAACCCGAGTCTGAAGCTAGACTAGTGCGGGCAGGCTCTTTGGCCTTAGCGGGAGTGGTTTCTTCAGAAGAGGTGAAGACTAAAGGATCCTTCCTGAAATCCTCTGAAGTATATATAGTCTCAGGTAAGGGGAGATCCCCCAAACCCTGAAATATGTGCTCATCAGTACTAGGAATATCCCCTTCGGAAGCATGAAGTGGCGACTCTTGGGAGGATTTTGACTTGTCTAGAGAAGTAGTTTCCTCGGGGGCAATATACCCTTCACGATGCTTTTCGGCCAGATTAGCCAATTCATCATCTTGTGTGGAAGATGGAGAAGGTGAAGTTTGAAGAGGCACTGTAGGAATTCCCGAGCCTTCTCCTGTCTCTGGAACTATCTCCACTGGAGGAATGTATGCGTAAGGGACCGTCCCATGACCGATGCTACGAAAAACGGATAGCAGCCCATGAAAGTGAAGATATTCATCTTTAAGGACCTCGTCGGTAGTCAAGAATTTTTGATCGCCATTAAGAAGTCGGTGCATCCGATCAAAGAACACCTGATCTGATATCTGTTTGGGATTGTCGACTGCAAACAAAAAGGAAAACAGGTCAGGGTGATGATTCAAGTGTATAGAGTCTGGATTTAGAAAATCAACGCTTTACTTGATTTTGTCCATCTCCTGGCGCATCCAGGCTGTTGCTTCACGTAGAACCATTCTAGTCTGGAATCTCCAGCTTTACTGCTAAATGGTGCAGAGATTATCTTCCTCTTTGGAATTGATTCAAAGTAGCAGAAGGATGGAGTCTCTCGAGTCCGATGCTTGAAATTATAGAAGAAGTGAACGTCATCGAACGTGAGCTCTATGCCTAGGATTTCACGATATGCTATGTACAAGGTGTGCAAATAGGCATATGAATTGGGATGCAACTGCATGGGGGCAATCCACATTTGTCTTAAGAAATCAACGATGAAAGGAGAGAATGGAGGAATGGCGCCGACCATGCACATTAATCGAGTAACCGCCATATATCCTTCTGGAGGGTTGTGGGGGCGGTCAGAGCATGAAGGCACTAGAGTGTCCCTTTACATTATCCCGTATTTTAGGCAAATTCGGACAAGTCGATCGTTGTCAATTGTTGATTCAACGGAGTCCGAGGGTGATTCCAATATGATGGCTGATTCAAATTCATCGGGTGCTCCATTGTCACCAATCCCTCCTTCCTCCTCAAAACCCAGAGAAACTTCATTCTCTGAAGACACCTCGTCGCTTTCCCGATGTCCAACCCCGTAATCTGGACCCTCGCTGTCCCATTCTGGATCCGAAGAAGAAGATATATCCTCAAGAGTGATTTTGTTAGAAGTTCCCGGGGTTTCTTTCCTCTCAGCTAGTCTGGAAGAACGTCTGGGCCTCATTGGCATGGAACTATTGAAGAAGTAATAGCACGGATTAGAGTAAATTAGCCCGTACCCCCCTGTGTATGTGTGTGAACTAAAATGTGTGCGGCAAATGTGAGAAATACAAAGTAAAAGTGCAACAATGTAAGACGAAGATTTGAAGAGAAAGTGATAGTCAGAGTTGTTCTTAATGTTCGTTTATGTCCGCAAGGCACTATCCTAACTGTTCATGAAGTTGGAAGTAACATCTTTTAAATAGTTGGACGAAAGCTTGTGTTTTAGATTAAGTGGTGTTCGGTTCGGGTGCAGACACCAGGTTCGGATCGGATAAGCAAAGATTCATGTTCAGAGAGATATATCCGGATCGGATCGGAGATTGACACTCGGAGCGGATCGGGTTAACCTGGATAACCAAACCCCTATTCTCCCTTTTGTTTCACAACCGGGTCCGATCCGAGCGCATAAGTCTTGACCTTCATTGTATTCGTAGATCCGATCCGACCCGGTCAAACAAGTTAAGACTCATTTCTTGGCCTTATTGCTCCGACCCGATCCGGCCCTGTGAATTTCTCTCTTTTCCTTTTCCTCCTACTATTCTCCTATCCGAACCAATTTTCTTCAGTTTCCTTCCTCTTCCTCCTCTTGAGTAGTGAAACCGATCCGATGTCCTAGGCTTTAATTAAAATCAAGTGGGTAAGCGCTCAAGTATTCGACTGTGAGTCTTAATACCCTCCTTTAACGCCTCGAAATGATGCTGATGCCATTAACGATGAAGGCGGAGAATGAAGGAAGTCGCGGCGGTGAAATTAACCAGTTATTTTGCTCGAATCGTTCAACTTAGCTACGAATGTAAATTAAAAACAATTATGGCAACGAGATTCAAGATTACAAGGCTACCTATGTATTTGATTCAAAGATTGAAGCGAGAATTTTGGAGTTTCTTGGAAAGACTAAAGTTTCGCTGTGAAATCGGTTCGGATGAGCAGAAACGATGAATGAGAGAAAGGAAGAAAAGAGAAGTGAATTTATATAAAAAACGAGCTGACTATTCGTATTCCCGATCGGACCGGTTCGAAAAGCCCAGTAACACAGCTTGGCCCACTGGTTCGTCCAAGAGTACAGGAGGAAGGAGGTCTGTTCGGGTCGGAACCCAAGCCAGAAATCCGTTCGGGTCGGAATCCGAACCGAACAGGATGAAGTACGACAACTTAACGTGTGAATTTGAAAGGAAAGAAGAAGCTTTTGCGCTATGGCAGTCAAAGCATGCTCCGTTCTCAACAGAAGCATCCTTTGAGGGGGCAAAGTGTTAGCCTACTTTGTGAACTAGGCAACACAAAGTCAAGAAACCAGACATTGAAGAACATTTTTAATTAGAAGACTTCGGTTTGGATTGGAGAAGACACTACAACCTAGATTGAATAGCTGCAGTTGTTCGGGTCGGATCAGAGCAACATATCGGTTCGGGTCGGATTGAATCTTCCGTTCGGATCGGTGAACTGCTACTGAGTAAATTGGTAAGGTATATCTAATCGGATCGGAGGGCAACATAATCTCGATTGGATCGGAAAGCCACCTGTTTGCCATGAAAATGGATCGGAGCGGAGCAGATTAGAGAAGAAGAGAGCGTTGCATCCAAGCCAATCCGGGTCGGATCGGGTATCCCGATCCGAACCCCTTATCTGTGCGTCTCCGACCCGAACCCATGTTCCATATTATTCTCCTGCAAAAGCGCCTGGATATCCGGACCGGATGTGACCAGTTCCTACCCATAACGTTCACTATTTTGATGCGTTGTCAGCACAGTAATCCATCCGAACCCGAGGCTAATGGGATGGACGACACGTGGCTCCGATCCGGATCGGGTTTTGAGCAAATTCACACCTATAAATACCCCGTCTGGAGACAAAGAAAAGGATCTTTTTTTTAGGCACTTTGAGAATTCAACTACCTCCATAATCCGAACTCCTTTACTCCCGGAGAACCCAAATCTTCTTTCATTATTTGTTTTAATCTATTGAGTGAATATAAGCGAGTTGTGAGTGAAGTCAAGTGACAATTACATTGTATTTGTAATTGAATCATTGAATATAGTGAAAGATAAGTGGACGTAGGCACTTCTTCGCCGAACCACTATAAATCCTGTGTGTTCATTTTTATTTTTATCTCATCTTATTTGCTTTTAATCAATTTGGGTGTTAGAACCACTTTTGGGTCTAACAGTGACGGTGATCACCAACGGATCTTCACTTGGGGAGTGTACTCCAATACTCTCTCGCTCGCGAAATATGACGTCATCGGACAACGTCTTTTGTTGCTTAATCGGAGCGTTGTCCCCGGGGTTACTACATTCCCCCACTTTGAAATGTTACTTAGCTGCATTTATGTATTGATCCATAGCTCTGAAACTGTGCCCTGCCAGGTGAAGCCCACCAATTATGGTATTCATAACGATATTTTTTCCTTTTTGCTGAGCCGTCGGTTTGGCAGTAGGTTGGCTTTGGTTCGGGGCTTGCACGGATTGCCCGTTGTCCCTAGGAGTCACCTTATACTTATCGAGCTTCCCTTCTCGGAGCAGCCTTTCAACCACTCTCAAGTGACGACACTCGTATGTGGAATGACCATGGATCTGATGGAAAAGAAAGAATTTTCCAGTTTCACGCTCTTTCTCTGTAGAATCTCTCGGAGGAGGCCTTTTGTATTGGAGGACATTATATGTATCCAGGAAGATGTTTTCCAATGTGTTGTTTAACGGTGTGAAGCTCTCAAGCGGTCTGGGCCGGGATCTCCTCTGAGAGTCATTTCCTTGATTTCTTTTTTGATTATTGTCATTATTCCCTTATTGGAGACTGCTGCCTTGATTTTTGTTCCCAACATTAACTTCAACTTTTCCTGAGCTATCTCCCGTTTCCTTGATGGCCACGTTGCTTTGGATATCTTCCTTATCAGTAGCCTTTCTTTTTCGATTAGCGTATATCTCCTACCGACGCAGGCGAACATTGGCTTTTTCATAAAATATTTTTGTCGTCGGGGTGGTTTGCCAGCCAGATATCTTCCAAACTCAGTATCTTTATCGACGCCATCGATCAAGGCCATCAACACAGTTTGCTCATGCAGATCTTTGACTTCTGTGACAACCAAGTAAAAACGATCCAAATACGACCTTAGGCTTTCATCCGGTCGTTGTTTAATAAGGGATAGCTCGATCACATTCTTAGACCTCTGGGCATGAATACGGAATTGGTTCACGAATTTCTCACTCAATTCCCTGAAGCTGGATATTGAACGTGCTGGTAGGCGGGTAAACCACAATAACGCCACATCTTCCAAGAATATAGGGAACGCTTTACATTTTACCGCGTCTGTAGCTGCAGCGACATTCATTGACCAGGAGTATCGCATTAAATGCTGGATGGGGTCAGTCCTCCCCGTATAACGATTCATGGTTGGCATATTACAGCATCTCGGGAATGTAACATCCAGTATGTCATCCGTAAAAGGTGTATGACTGCGATATATGCCTCAATCTACATTCCTCTGTCCACGGCTATCTACCATGACTTGCCTGATCATTGCTTCAACCTCTGCATGGGTAAAGGTAGATTCGGGATTAGCACTTCTTGCCCGATGACCTCCTCCAACATTTCTTTGACGTGCTGCTACAAAATCTGGGCCTTGAGCAGAACTCCCCTGCCCCCAATTTTCGCGGTCGACCGTGCGACGAGCGGGAGGCACGCCGTTTGTTGGTGGTAGAACGGGCTCATTTAAGTTACGGTTATTAGTTCCCCGGTTAAGCGCCTCTTCTTCACGAGTTGGAAGTGACCCAAATTGAAGCTGCTCTATATTCTCGGGCCTTTCTAACGGGGGCCATCGTCGGTTCCTTCTGAGCTCTTCAGACGACAACGTATGTTCTGGGGAGAAAGGGTGAGCTAGAGGTAGTGAAACCTGCCTTTAGATATCGTCAATTCTACTGCCTAGGGCAGTAATGTTTTGACGCAACAACGAGCTCTCCTGCCTTTGAGCAGCCAGTTCATCAGTTTGCATGTCCAATGCTTCAAGTATTCGAGTCAGATGTCCTTCGGTAGCTGGGGCAGAAGGGTCGAACTGGTCATCTTCATCTTCTCTGATACGCAAGGAAGTTGAACCGGGTCGAGCAGAAGTTCCAACACGAGCGGAACGAGCCATAATTTCCTTCCTGGGTCGGGTAGTAGTCTGATTATCAGTTCGGATCGTGGTCCTCCTAGGCTGGTGGCTTGTGGTAGTTCCCTAGGATCGGATTGCAGAAGGGTTAGCAGGGGGATGGCAACGTTACCTTGGGATTAGGTCGTGACACCTTCAGCTGGTCGGATCGCCGTACCTTCATTGGGTCAGATCCCTCCCTCTTCACCACGATCCAGAGACAGGACTTCGATCCGCTCCTGAACGCTCTCTTCAACCGCTTCGTTCGTAGCTTCAGTCGCTTGGGAAGCTCGTACTTCCATAGACTTCTTTCGAGCCATGATATCTGTGCTTTACTAAAATCTTTCAAAAATCGAAACCGTGGAGTTTTGGACCATTTTCTTCGAACTTGGTCGTCCGAATAATAGAACTACAATCCAATGTGCTGAGACTTTGTTCTCAGTGAAAGCACCAAAATGTTAGATCCAAAATTGGCTCCAACACCCAAATTGTTCAATTATGCAGAGATTAATATTAGAAAAATGCAAGAAAAACAAGAAAGACACGATATTTATAGTGTTTCGGCGTTAACGAGCCTACGTCCACTTTATATCTATGATTATACTTAAATTTCAAGTACAATCGACGATTTATCCCTCAACCTCACTTTTACAATGTCGATTCACTCAACAAATTCGAGACAACTCTGAATAATAATAATAGAGATTTAATAATGGTGGAGTCAAAAGTCAGAATTGCCTAAAAGATCCTAAAAATGCCAAGTCCGGGGCTATTTATAGCTGATACTTTCAGACGGATCGCGGCCATACGTGGCGCACATCCCGAAGATCTCGGAATGGTTCGTGGCTTGATGAAGAATTGGTCAAAATGGCAGTTATGGACAGATGTCGTGAGATCCTGCATTCTCGGATCGTCGCAGACTTAGTCGTGACCTCCATCTTAACTTCTTAGGCTTGGATCGTGAAGAGGCAGAGGGTACGGGTCGGATCGCTCTGCTATGGACAGATCGGGTCTCGAAGCTCTGTCGAGGACGGGTCGAGATGAAAGGGATGGATCGGATCATAAGACAGAGGGGCGATCGCGATTCGTGGAAGGTAGGGTGATCCGATCGGGTTTTAGACAGTTAAGGCGTGAAGTTTCATATTTTCCTCATGAGCACGAACCTTGGTGGCTTCGTCAAAAAGCTAGCTAACAGTTGATAAGGTGTATCAATGGTAAGTTGAACTCTATCTTCTGGGTAAGTACTCACTTATATTCTCGAGTATGTTTGTCTTATAGTGAGACTGGTTTTGGAGTTGGGTGTTCTCAACACTTCGTTGGCGGGTGGGGCTTTGCATGAACTCGTTAATAGGGTGCAATGGACGGTGGCCATGCTGAAACTCATTGGGAAAACACTCAGGCTTTTTTTGGTAGGAGTAGAGGATGGTTTGGTATAATTGGTAAGGTGTTAGAGGTGGATATATTAAGGTGGAGTGTTAAATTTTAGGAACCTATATGGTAGAATTAAAATGGTTGGAAGTAGCATTGTAACGGAGAAGATGGTTTGCAAATCGGAGCTCATTTGAGGAAGTTGCAAGTGAAAAGGTGGAGTAGGCTTCAGCTGAAAGCCTGAAAGGGGGTTAGATGTCTGGCAGAGGGGGCAGATGTCTGACCATATATGTTTGCAACTAAAGAGTTGTGACAAACGACTAGCCTTTCTGCCAGACGTTTGAGTTGAAGCTAAAGATCAAAATACACAACTGGAGTGTTGCACTAAATGTATGACTCTTTAGGCAAAATTTTGAGCTAAAGCTAAAAAAAATTTAGAACCTGGAGCTAGACATCTAGCACTTTGTGCCAAACATTTTAGGAAACTTCTGGAGCAATTCGGGCCATAGACTCAGCTGGTTGATTTGTGAAGTTTTAAGGGAATATTTTAGAAATTGCCAAATATTTGTCTCTCCCTATATAAGACCTTCTCAAATTTAAAGGTCAATTAAGGGTTTAATCAAAGATATTATGATCTAAGTTTATTTTATTCATGGTTTTGGCAATCCTAATATTCCTTCAATTCTCATCACCATGAACTCAACTTTTTTTGAGAATTTTGATCATTGTATTCAGTCTGTTGTAATTTTCTATTGGTATATGATAAAAGCTTTCTCTCTCTCTCTCTCAAAGTGGATGTACACTAACAAGACATTAGTTGTTGACGTGAGGAATTGGTCAACGCACGCCAATACACGATGAGTAATGGGTTATGCAATAAATCCAATCACAACCCAGACACAGAGTTTGGAAAAGTAAATGATACACCAAGGTTTATAGTGGTTTAGCAGAAATGCCTACTCCACTTTGAGGTAACTATTCATTTTTGTCATACAGTTACAAGTACAATCCTAACCCAATCCTTTTGTTTATAATGTTATGTGTTGAGAATAAGAAAGTCCTTGCTAATTCTCTATCAAGTTCAATAATTTGATAGTGAAGCTTCTTATGCCTTAAAAGCTTCTATGTCCAAGAGAATACAAGAGAAAGAAGTTATGCCAAGATGTGTTCAATCCAAATGCCAGGATAGCACTCTGAGTGCCAAAATGTTGATGATGATATTCAAAAAGAAGATCACAAGTCTATCGGAGACTCCAGAGTCCAAATAGCAATGTAGGAACCCAATAAAACGTTCCAAAATCTAGAATCCCGGATGCAGCCGAAAATGGCAAAAAGATTCCCGAAGTCAACCAAGCGACAGGGTATTTATAGGTGTGGGGATACGCACTTCGTATCCCAGGGTTGGTCCAATCCAGGGGTCGGTACCGAACTGGGGACTTAGCCAAATATGACTTCATTTCCTTTGAAGACATGATCCAAAGCCAAGCAATCCCCTTCGTATTCCCAGATTCTCTGAATGCCTAAGATAATATTCATGAATGCCAAGCCATTTCATATTCCCCGCTTCATATCTCGGGGACGCAAAATCTTCGAAGACAAAAAGATGGAAATCCAAGAGAAGAAATACAAGCACCGCCCCGTGCTTAGATTGTTTTCATATACCCAATGCCTTATGCAAATTCTATCGTGAAAGTGGGGATACAGAAAAGTGAAACCACAACCGGGATACGAAATTCACTTGAAAATCAGAACCATCGGTCCCTGGATGACCGAAGGAGGTACGAAAATTTGTACCATGAGAATACCGATCTCGAGGTCGGTTGGAGCAATACCGATCCCTGATACCTAATCAGTTTCTGCCAAATCATAAACTTTGCAAGTTACACCAACTCGAAGATGTTTCCAGGAGTCATAAACCCCGAAATACTTAGCCAAATTCTTGAGTTTTCCCACAGTTTCACGACTTCAACCAAAACGCTCCAAACCTTCGTGATTTCATACTTGAGTCCTGAGCACTCCGATAGCTATATATCGACATGTGACATCCTTGTAAAAAGGCAGGTAAACACTTTCCCTGTATATTACCTCATAAAAATATTACCCTAAATAGACATGGGTGATTAAATAAAATATAAACAATAATTAATAAGCTAAAAAAATAAGAATTTTGGATAATCAAGAATAAGACCACAAAAATTTTACTATTGTATTTGTGGCTAGATTCTGATCCGTTTTCATTCGAAAACGGAGGCCGTATAAAGAAGTTATTAGTCAAACAAGTTGTATGTAATATATATACACAGGGTTTGAAATTCAAACTGATTAAATATAAATCTGGAATATAAAGAAATATTGATTGGCACAATAGAATATTCCTCGAAGATTTGAAATTATGTGTAGAAATAGGTATACAAAAGGAACAAGAATAGACGAGGAACAGAAATAATTAATCAGTTTAAATGATATAATTAATATAAAGCAATGTTACAGGGAAAACAAATTCTCTGGCTCGAACCCAGATGGGGTTGATCGCCATTATAGAAGCAGGGTCGATTGACTTTTGGCATAGAAGGTTGACCACCCATTTAAATAATGGGTGGAGAAGGCGTGTTTTTTTGGATTTATATATAATTTCGCTTCAAACTGACTGTCTTGATTAAATTAATTAATCCTACGGTTCATATGCATATTAGCAACTATAAGTAGACCCATTAGCTAATCTCCAAACCCTACACTTTACTCTATTCTGCGTTTTCATCTTGTCTCTCTACTACTTCTTAATTCCAGAAGAAAGGTTAGGCTTCTTCTCTTTCTCTAGCCTACATTCTATCTCTTTTAATCTAAATTCATATATAGATTCCAGAATTAATATGTATGCATATTTGGGATTTTAAATCTGATTCTCATATATACATATATATATATATGTATATATATATATATATATGTATATAGGAGAAATTGGAGTATGATTGTTCAAAGGCAAAAATCTAGATTTTTTATAGATTCTACACTAAAACCACTGTTATTCCCTTTCCTATCTCTGTGAGTGGAAACTACCTTAGTTTGTTATTTATTATATCTTGTTTGTGTAAATTTGGATTACTAGGCCTAAAGGAATATGGGTTTTTAAGAAAAAAAAAACAATACAAATCCTCAAAATTCCTTATTTTTGTTATTAGCGGAAATGTTCAATCAATTGCTGTATTTTGGGATTTGTTGTTGAGGTAACGAAAGATAAATGTATGGATGCTGTACAATTTCTGGATTTGATCCGATTCACTTGTTTGTTATAGATATTTACATTTGTGTATACTAAATCTTAAGATTTGAGTATTGTAGAAATAATAGGTTTAAGCATATATTTTCAACAGATCGTTTGAACCTATTATTCACAAAATTACTAAAGTCTTAAGTTTTGTATATAAAATCATATAAAAGTGAAGAAGCACCAAAAGCTAAGTTTTATGTAAATAATTGGATTATTGCACCTTGTTTGTTTACTGTTATTGAGATAATTATTCAATCGTGGTTACAAGTTTTATGTATATGCTATTTTTTCCATTTTATTTATTGGTTGTGAATATGCATATCTGCCATGTGGTGAAGTTAGGAAAATTAATTTATACACCGTGATTATATTATAAGATTGGCATTTCAAATGAATTAGGATGTTTATTCGCGTGCACTTGATTTACATTTATTTACTATTGTTCATTAGCATAATTAATGTATCGTTAATGCATATTAAATTTGTATTAGGTAGCATATTAAATTTGTATTAGGAAATTTGTATGTGTATGAGCTAACGGCTTTAATTAGTATTAATGACACACTGACATGAGGTTAACCATTACTTGTAATAGAAGCCTGCACGGGACCGACCGACATATCCAACATCTACAAGTAATACCAGTTAATGTGAGAGGTCAAGATGTAATAGGCTACTATTTCAATTACATAAAGGCACGCGTTAAGCCAGACTTGTAGTAGATCGTGCCCGGAACCACCCGGCAAATCCAGCATCTACAAGTGAACGATTTAGTGTGAGACGCCTTGTGTGTGTGTGTGTGTATATAATTATGTATGGAGTTGGCCTTCCTTGAGAAGGTATTAAGTGGTTGACCTACCTGGTTTGGGTATTAAGTGGTTAGGACTAGGTTCATTCCTAAGGTTCACTGTTTGGCTTAGGATCAAAGTCATGGGACCTGCCCTTATAAAGGTTTTGAATGGTCATTGGGTTTACCTTTCTCTTAAATAGGTATTAAATGGTCTTTATTAAACAATATACAGAAGTGTCTACTTCCTCTCTAATGGATGTGTGAGGGCGTACCTAGAGGGATATGCAATATAACTTTAACGAAGAGGATTGAAAGCTTTCTAAAGGACTTCCTTTCGAAGGAAAGTCTTAAGTGGCTAGGAGTTCAATAGAATACCTATTAAATAGCAACATAGGGGTCCGTTGGAGGGCCTTAAATGAGAATGAGTGTCTACCTAAACCGTTATCAAGTGACAACTTATTATTTCTCATATTACATGAGGAAGAATATTTAATAGCATGGATGATTATAAGATAAGGTCTTAAGTGACTAGGGTGCGCTATTGGGTCTTAAGCGATTGAAGAAATCCACCTTTAAACAAATATACATGAATAATGGCCTTAAGTGACAAAATAGAGTCCTCCTCATACAGGTATTTAGTGATTATAAAAAATCCTCCCTTAAGCAAATGAATAATACATAGGCCTTAAGTGACTGTCGGGTAGTCTGCCTCATTATTACATATGTATGATCGTGTGTTAGATCTCATGGACATAATTTGATGAATTCAAACTACCAAGTATAGGAAATAGTTATTCCTTAAACTTATGTTATTTTCATTCACCAGATCTTGTTGGCATGTTTACACTGACGTGATAGGGTGTTCTCGTCTCGTGGTCAACGGAAAAGCATTGACTCCTACCCCTACACGTCCCAAGTAAATGATTTTGTTTGTAACAGTCAAAAGGATGGCTGTAAAACAAGTGAGTCTAGGGTTACCACGTGTATCTATGCCCTTTAAGATGTGATCCATGCAGTTCATTATATGCAGAGCATAGGTTTCCAATTACAGGGAAAAATACGTATAAGAGACGTACTTGTTATTTGAAAAGGTTTTCAAATTATATATACATATATACACTATACCCCCAAAGACATACGCAGAAGTACCAGACAATTTTTGTCCTTTCCTTTACTTTTGGCTTAAATGCAATCTTAGGCATTTCCACTAAGGATTTTTCCTTTTTCAGACATAAAATGGCCAAAAATCTGCCTGAGGAAGGGAATCAAGCAAGGGATCGGTACTTTTCCCGAATGGTTCCAGCTGTACCTTAGGACTGTGGACAAAGTTCCTGTTTCCCCTCCATCCCAACGGGACTAGCAGCTTAACCCGTTGAAGTGGATCTTGACTTTTCTTGCCTCTGTAAAGATTTTGTAAATTTGTGAGGAAAACCCTTTCTTGGAACGGAAGCCTTTCTAAAGGCTACGACGTTAAGATTCGTGAAGGGACTTAATTCCCCATTGAGAGAGATGTTTCTAGCTCAAGTGACCTTTGGAGCTACGTTTGAGGCACTAGTAGAGACTACTATTTTATGTGCTGCTAAAAGGTAAAACAAGAATAAGAGTGAGAATGATGAAGGTGCTTCTGGATATGGAAAGAACAAGAAAAGGAGTTTTTGGCTTAAGAAAAAGAAGAATGGGAAGTTTAAGAAAGAGGCTAAGATATGTCGGAAATGCCACATGTTAACGATATTTTTCGTCAACACCGGAGATAGGTCAATGGGAATGGTCCTAAGGAAAATGAATAGGTTGTTTAGCCTTCGCATGTTTGGGTTAGATCACCGTTCCTAGGCATCAAGGCCTTGGAGAGAAGGATCACTAAACAACCCTTGATAATGGACTTAATGGATGGTGGAAAGGAATACTGCACCAAGTTTGCTGGAAGATTTAATATCGTAGGAAGGGTTTAAGCATATAGGAAGGGGTGTTTCATCTGATCCGCAGAAACGTTTGGACAAGGATCCATGCATATGTAGGAAATAAACAATAAATTGTAGCAACATCAACTAAGAAATAGTATGATAAACTCGTAGGAAAATACTATAAGTTAGATCCGCTCTTTATTAATCTTCCATTTAGAGTACATGAACAGACTAGAAGAAATCCTCGATCCAAGTATTAGAGTTTATTATAGAGAGAGTATACGTATCAGAATATGAGAGCCCCCTTCAAATATGATCCATTTTGTCTTATTTATTGAGGATTCGGGGACCCTTCTATTGTTGGGCCGTTGGGCCTGCAGGTACTTCTTTCGGTCGCCTTTCTCCTTGGCTTCAGTTGCTTTTTGTCTCGGCCGCTTTGAGGTGTAGGTTATAACTTCCGGAGGGAAGGTCCCGGCCAGTTGGGGTTCCTTTGAGAGTGATACGAGCTTGTTGATGTAGTAGCTTTTCGAAAGGTATTTGAGCCTCTATTTGTGTGCTCTCAGTTATAAGCCCCCGGATATAGTCTTCCGGTTCTCTTATGAATACTTAGAGAAGTTGTTCCTCAAGATGTACGTAGATAGCTGTTGGTTCGGAACCACTATTGGTGTTTGTGCTAAGTAGACTAGTATGGATAGCCTAAATCCTTTCTAGGGTTCCGGATTGCCTTCCTGTGAAGTTTCTGGGTATAGCCTGATCTTTCGGAAGGTAACTCCGGGTGAACTTCCTATTGTCTATCAGTGTGACCATTCGGTGTTTATGCAGTAGATGGTTTGGAGGCTGATTCCGGATAATCTTTGTCCATCTTAGGCTTGATATCCGTGATGTCTTCACATCCTAGTGTGTCAGTAGTAAGCGGGTTGATACCTACGACCCTTCCTCCATTCCAAGTTTCCGTTAGTGGAACTCTTGCCTCTTTCTTTCTTAGCTTCCGATTTATATGTCTTTTCGCTATAGAACCCCTGCTGGGAATGCCCCCAACGGATAGACCGTGTCGGCATTCCGTAGACTTTGGGCTCCTTTTCCATAAGAAGGTGTCAGTTTGTGTAGCTTTCAGATTATCCCTTCGTGCTTGTGTTCATTGGATATTCCTTCACCGTTGGCTGGTTTCAGAGTTAATTTTGGTAGTAACATTTGCCTCTCCCCCACTCCCCCCCACCGATGAAAGGTTATTTTTGACTTTTCAAGTCAAACTTTTTGTATTTTCCGAAGTGTCACCTCGAAGACTTTTGATCTCCCTTGATCTGAAGCGTTGATTGATCTTTGTTTGTACGATTCAGATCAGTCTTGAAGTTTGAACATAAATTCTTCTTCTCTCTCGTTTCCGCCTTTCACCTGCAAGTCAAATTCTCGAACAAGATTACTATTTTTCTAAGAAGCTGCTCAAAATTTTCTTTTTGAAAACCCAAGCTCGATCCTTTGTGAGTTTTTTTTACTTATTATATAAGTCATAATCTTAATTATGTACCAATACTGATGGGGGAGACGATTAGGATTACGCTAATCTTAAGATAGGTTTAGGCAACAATCTCTTTTTTACCATGCTTAATGTTCAACATTAGTGGCCATCTGTTTCGCAGGTTACTTTGTTTAGGAAAAATGATACGCGATGCAAGATACACAAGAAGGAAACAATTTTCTCATTAATTAAGGTTCTTTTCCACTGATACGAAATGATTCTAATATAATTAGGGTATGTGTTTTCCTTCTTATTAAAAGCCTAGATGATCACCAATGAAAGTACATTATGCATAACCCTTTTTGCATTCAATATCTGGGCTCGGTTTATCCTATGAAAAATCAAGCTTCTTGTGAACAAAATATAATAATACTCTACCTATTCATAAATTTTGTTCATGCATTCGTGTAAGAAGTATGTATACTAATGGTACTGTGATGGAATGATATCACCTGTCAGAATCATGTCTAGCAAAAGTCCTGCTAAGGCGAAGACCAAAGATTCCAAGGTCTCACGTTCTAAGAAAGCTTTTTCTCCAAAGCCGTCCTTAATTACTTCCCAACGTTCCGTGGTGGCCATATTGGATAGTTTTGGCATATCAGGTATTGATGCCATCATAGCTTCTTCTCCAAATTTTCTCAAGAACCCTTCAGAAAGGTATTTAGTGTATTCAGCAATTCATATCTGGCAAGGAGGCTTTTTCCATTCCCACCTTTTCTACATAAGCTCTTAAGTGATTTGAAAGTTGCTCCCATTCAACTCTCACCCAATACATATACAACTCTCTTGTGCTTGGAGGCCCTAGCGCTTGCATCAGGTTAGGATTCTTTAAGCCCTAAACTCATTCGTCATATGGTCTGATTTTCTAAAAGTTCAGAGTCATCGATATGGAGGGCCAATCCCGCAAGGAGAGTGGTTAGCAATAGTATTAGCAAAACTAGGCCGTGGGAAGATCAATTTATTCTCGTTAAATGCCCTCCTGAATTAAATAAGAAAATAGATAATTTTCAAAATAACAAAATTTCTTTTGTCACTCGTGATTTTGGAATTAAATTTGATAAATGTACAAATAAGTTCACAAAATTTAATAAAGGTCAAAATGATTTAAACATGATTTTATCTAGATCTCGACCTTTACATGACAAAAGTGGTATAGGATATAATAAAACCAATCATAGAAGTAGTACTAGATATGCTTTTATGTACAATAAGAATATCGCTGCTAGTACTAATGCACATCCAAGACCCAATTATTATAGAAATTTGAATACTTCTATGACTAGCGGTATTTATAATAAATATAGAAGTACGAAAAGGAATATCACTAGAGATTACTTAAGTATTTGGATTCCTATAAGTTGGAAAAACAGAGAAAAATATATTGATGATTATTTTGATTCAGTAGTTAATAATGAAAATTTTATCTTTAAAGGTTCCATTAAACCCTCTTGGGTATGGTTACCTTCCATCTAACCCACGGACCCAAACAAAGCAAGTGGGGACCAAAGCTATATATGTCATATTTTTTGCAGGTACACCACAACAAAGAGGAGGTTATTCGGCATCTCTAAATATCTTTGAAAACTCGGCTAATCAAAGAAATCACATGATTCAATATCTCCTAAAGGTGGTATAATTATTTATATTCTCTACTACTCTCGATTACTGTGTTTATTATGGTATTTATTCTTTTTAATCGATGACAAAGGGGGAGAAATATTTTCTCTCATGATTCATGTTACATATACTATCATTTAAAATTATGTGCTTAACATGGTTATAGTATATGTGTACTATCATTTATTAACGCAGGAATCAAAAGGTAAGATTATTTATATTATGAGCTAACAAATGTTGCAGAAATTCAGGGGGAGCTATATATTCAGAGGGAGAAAATACAAGGTGTTGTCATCAAACAAAAAGGGCGAGAATGTTGAGAACAAGATTTTGATCGATGCCTACATATAAAGTTGCAATGAAGATCATTTCATAGAGATAAGGTTTTATATATATACATTGAGTCGTGTTAGAAATATGTGAAAATCTATCCTCAAAGTATAACACAAATGCACAAAACAATTTATAAAGTTATATCATATCCTCATTGCTGACATCTGTATATTTGAGGAATTGAAAAGTCACAGAAGAAGCCCAAACGGTCCAGGCTCCGACCGGGAAAGAGAACAGAGTGATCTAATCGAGGTCCTCCGGTCCACTTCCATAAAACGGTCAACCACCCAAAAAGAACCAGTCGACCGGTCAGTGTGTTTTTGCACATAACGACTATTTTTAAATTCAACCCGTCGACCGGTGATTTTCAACCAGTCGACCGTTTTAAAACAACAAGCTTTTTATGAAAGGTTGCTTCTATTTGTGAAGAGATTTCTATTCAATAACCAAGGGAAATGGACATAACTTTTTATAGAAACTCTTCATGAAGAATTACTACCTTTCTACTATTACATTAACAAATTCAATCTTGTTTTACAATCACCGAATCATTCTATATTCTCTCTAATTTCTGAATTGCATTTTCATACTCTTTGCAAAACAAAAGATCTCCAAATTTCAAATACTTGTTGAATCCCTGAATCAATTTAATATCATTTAATTCAACAAGCATTCTACTTCCTTAAATCTACGCATTCAAAGTATATACTCGAGGATCAGATTATAGGAAGATTGTACTCAAACTGTTGACTATCCGTGTTGAATCAAGAACACAAAGCAGAAGTCAAAACCATTGTATTAGTTGAAGTCCTGTGTGTGATCAGGCAAGTGTTGAAGTCCTCCGTGTTGTAAGAGGAAAGTTGTGAAGTCCTCGTGTTGATAAAGACGTGAAATTCCCATTCGGCTGCTCAGGTGTTGTATACTTGTTTCCTCCAGGTGAAGTGAGGTTGTTGTTAGTGGAAATTCAGATAGAAGTCTGGGACTGGACGTAGGACGGTGCTCCTGACTAGTATAAAAATCCCTGGTGTGATTTTTCCTTTTACTGCATTTACGTATCTGTGATACTACTTCTGTGATATCTCATTCTGTTTTATATTTACTTGCATAACTATTGCATTAGACAAGTAGTTGTGTGTTATTCCATATTACACGATCCAAGTGTACTTTATACTTGGCAAGTACACGCACACGTACACTTTTATTTGGTGTCAGAGCCTGGTGTTCTAGATATCATAACAACATCCTAGAACAAGTGGCTATAAAGAAATATAGTCAAGAAATTAGAAAATGGAAGAGCAACAAAGCAGAATCAGGAGAGCAAGGAAACAAATGTCTCATGGCTAAAGTTAGATCACAATCGGTATGTACAGATTCATTATATAAAGATCTTTTGTTAAACCATGAAAAATTACTGAAAGATTTTAAAATTTGAGCAAACTCAATACAGTCATTATAGCTAAGTCAAAAAATTGCGAGCAAGAAAATTCCAAATTAAAAGAAGAAAACAATTTTTTGGTAAAACAAGCCAAATGTTTTGAAAATACCTTAGAAGAGCTTGTTTCTCAAAAAGATTTCCTTCAAATAGAAAATGAGCGATTGGAAGATAAAAACAATGTTCTTTTAAAGGAAATCGATCTTTTGCAAAATAGAAATAGATCATTAGTAGATTCTTTAAATCATTCTAGTTCTTTAATTTCGTCTCTTGAAAAGAGAATGGAGCTCTAACTAAAAAGAATTTGGAATTATCTAAAGAAAGTGAGTTTTAAAGGTAAATAATAATATTTTGCAAAATAAAATTTATGACTCAAAAGAAAATTTTGAAAAATTACAATCTTCTTTAATTAATTCAGGATCTCTTTGTGGTCTCAAAACTGAGAATGCTTTAAAAAGGAAGAACTCTGAATTAATTAAAGAAATTGATAATTTTCAAAATAATAAATTTTCTTTTGTCACTCGTGATTTTGAAATTAAATTTGATAAATGTACAAATAAGTTCACAAAATTTAATAAAGGTCAAAATGATTTAAACATGATTTTATCTAGATCTCGACCTTTACATGACAAAAGTGGTATAGATATAATAAAACCAATCATAGAAGTAGTACTAGATATGCTTTTTTGTACAATTAGAATATCACTGCTAGTACTAATGCACATCCAAGACCCAATTATTATAGAAATTCGTATACTTCTATGACTAGCGGTATTTATAATAAATATAGAAGTACGAAAAGGAATATCACTAGCGATTACTTAAGTATTTGGGTTCCTGTAAGTTGGAAAAATAGAGAAAAATATATTGATGATTATTTTGATTCAGTAGTTAATAATGAAAATTTTATCTTTAAAGGTTCCATTAAACCCTCTTGGGTATGGTTACCTTCCATCTAACCCATGGACCCAAACAAAACAAGTGGGTACCAAAACTATATATGTCATATTTTTTGCAGGTACACCACAACAAAGAGGAGGTTATTCGGTATCTCTAAATATCTCTGAAAACTTGGCTCATCAAACAAATCACATGATTCAATATCTCCTAAAGGTGCTATAATTATTTGTATTCTCTACTACTCTCGATTACTGTGTTTATTATGGTATTTATTCTTTTTAATCAATGATAAAGGGGGAGAAATATTTTCTCTCATGATTCATGTTACATGTACTATCATTTAAAATTATGTGCTTAACATGGTAATAATATATGTGTACTAACATTTGTTAACGCAAGAATCAAAAGGTAAGATCATCTATATTATGAGCTAACTAATGTTGCAAAAATTCAGGGGGAGCTTTATATTCAGAGGGAGAAAATCCAAGGTGTTTTCATCAATCAAAAAGGGGGAGAATGTTGAGAACAAGATTTTGATCGATGCCAACATATAAAGTTGCAATGAAGATCATTTCGCAGAGATAAGGTTTATATATATATATATTGAGTCGTGTTAGAAATATGTGAAAATCTATCCTCAAAGTATAACACGAATGCACTAAACAATTTATAAAGTTATATCATATCCTCGTTGCTGAAATCTGTATATTTGAGGAATTGAAAAGTCATAGAAAAAGCCCAAACGGTCCAGGCTTCGACCGGGAAAGAGTGCAGAGTGATCTAAACTATGGACCGAGGTCCTCCGGTCCACAACCATAAAACGGTCGACCACCCAAAAAGAACCAGTCAACTGGTCAGTGTGTTTTTGCACATAACAACTATTTTTCTGGAAGTTTTAGTTTTAATTAAATTCAACCAGTCGACCAGTGATTTTCAACTAGTCGGCCGTCTTGAAATAGCAAGCTTTTTATGAAAGGTTGCTTCTATTTGTGAAGAGATTTCTAATCAATAACCAAGGAAAATGGACATAACTTTTTATAGAAACTCTTCATGAAGAATTACTACCTTTCTACTATTATATATACAACTTCAAAGTTGTTTTACAATCACCGAATCATTCTATATTCTCACTAATTTCTGAATTGCATTTTCATACTCTTTGCAAAACAAAAGCTCTCTAAATTTCAAATACTTGTTGAATCCTTGAATCAATTTAGTATCATTTAATTCAACAAGCATTATACTTCCTTAAATCTACACATTCAAAGTATATACTCGAGGATTAGGTTATAGGAAGATTATACTCAAACTGTTGACTATCCACGTTGAATCAAGAACACAAAGCAGAAGTCAAAACTATTGTATTAATTGAAGTCCTGTGTGTGATCAGGGAAGTGTTGAAGTCCTCCGTGTTGTAAGAGGCAAGTTGTGAAGTCCTCGTGTTGATAGAGGCGTGAAATTCCCGTTCGACTGCTCGGGTGTTGTATACCTGTTTCCTCCGGGTGTAGTGAGGTTGTTGTTAGTGGAAATCCAGATAGAAGTCTGAGACTGGACGTAGGATGGTGCTCCGAACCAGTATAAAAATCCCTGATGTGATTTTTCCTTTTACTACATTTACTTATCTGTGATACTGCTTCTGTGATATCTCATTCTGTTTTATATTTACTTGCATAACTATTGCATTAGACAAGTAATTGTGTGTTATTCCATATTACACGATCCAAGTGTAATTTATACTTGGCAAGTACATGCACATGTACATTTTCATCCTTGTTACTATTGATTAGACAACGTTATCATTCTTTCTATCGCCCCTTTCTATTATTGTTTTACTAATTTAATTCCTCTTTGTTTTGGATCTTCGACTTCTCAGGATGTGTTTTCCCTAGCAACTTACACCCGGTCCAGTACCCAATCTATAAAGAGGTTCGCCCATACCGACATTGAGTCACCGTCAAAGAATCCCAGACATGATAAGTTAGTTAGCTTTTCAGAAGTCATTGTTTGTTACCCCGAAAACAAGGCATACCTTTGACCCCTCTACTATTGATGATGAACAATGGTCAATGTTGACACCTCCACTGATATTTCGCCGAAAGGTAAGCCCGTAAGCAGCCATGTCCTTCCCAATACTTTCGGCGGGTTAGGTGGGGAAGGGCGTAGTCTTCCGACGCCTTCCTCCTCTCAGCCTGCTATCTCCCCTTCACCTCCTTCTTCAGTCTCTGATTTCGATAAGCTTGTGTGTCTTGCTCTCTCATCTCCTGAAGTTGCTAACATCATGCCGACTTCTTCACACTTAGACTCATAATATTTCCACCAGCAACAAAGCAGGGACCATCTTTTAGTATTGATTTATCCTTTTCGATACCTTTGGTTTTCACATGGTTTTTGTGAGAGGTACAACCTATTTCTTTTCCTTTGGTGATGAAAACTTGGTATGCATCCCGAGGAATAGCTTCCGCTTCAGCGGTTGAGGTTAATGCGCTTAAGTAGGAGAACAAGGTGCTGACGGATAGGGTTAATACTCTGTTACGGGAGAAGCGGAGGGTGACAATGAACGTAGGGAGTTGGCGGCCACACTAAAGGAGGAGAGAAAGGCTAAGGATGTGCTTGCAAAGCAGGTTGAAGACCTTAAGGTAGAGAAATCAGGGTTGGAGATTGATTATGCTGCCGAGATGGATAGGATGAACACTCATCTATCTACTGTAAAAGAATAATTTATGTGGCTAGTGACAGAATTTCCAATATCTTGAATGTTCGTCTTAATAACATGGTTATGGAGTACTATGAAGATTCCCTTATCCTTGCTTTTTCTGATAATTACAAAAGGCTACCGGAATTTGGTTTTTCTTCAATTGAACCCTCTATCAGAGATAGAGTTTTAGAGAAGATTGTGAAGGTGAGGCGAGAAGGTACGATTACCCCCATGAACAAGATAAACCCTGCATCTCTTTTGTTTGTTGATGAGTTTGCCGAGGATTATGAGGAAGATCTGGAGGAAGGAACCATGGAGGAAGAGGAAACAGGAGAGGACACTGACCGGCAAGGCGGATCTGGAAAGGACGATGGGACCCACTCTCTAGCAACGAAGGAGTTATCTCCCGAAGGAAGTGGTTCCTCGAGTTCCAAGAATAAATGGGCTTCTGACCATTCTGATGTTGATGTTACATAGTATGGCTTTCGCTTTCAAAATATTTTCCTTCTTCTTGAATCTTATTAGTGATTTGTCTTTTCATGTCGCGACAGTTTTCTGTTTCCCCAAATATGTAAGCTACTGTAATGCTTTAAATTATGCGTTTGAAAAGCATGGAGAATTTCCAAGGAATTCTTCTTGCAAAAATCAATCTAGCAGGGAGTGTCAAGTATTATTGTATGAAGTATTTTTAACTTATCTGTGAAGGGTGTTGACTTTGTGATATTTGGCGGTTTATGATGTTGTATTAATATGTCAGTGTGAACGTTATGCGTATGTGTGTATGAATTGATAAAGGTCATGTGGTTGTCTTTCTTTTGAATGCTTGAGGTAATTAGTGTATATCTGATGTTTGTGTTTTACGTATTACGACATCTCGTTTTATCCATGACTAGGAGGACCAATTTCAGACCCCTCCTTCATAGTTTAGAGAGGGAACTTCGAACATTGCTGGCTACAAAGGCATTTTTGAGAGTGATCCCCTTTTTGGCTATAGAAAGGTGTATTATCTTCAAAATATACTTGTACAAACTTCAAGGAACAGGTGCCCCATTTGGAACAACAATTGAAGGAGAAAGATGAAATTATCTATAATTTGCAACGTAGGCTAGCGACAAAATCTTCTGAGAGTTCTGACACGAGGTAGGCAGACTATACCAACAAATTAACAAGTTGGATAATTAACTAAAGAAAGCTAAGGAGAATTACGCTTCCTTGGAATTCACTTTGCAAAACCCCAACTCAGAATGATAAACTTTTCCCATATGTTTGTAATATGAATCCTTTCAAAACAATGGTTGTGTTTGTGTAATGGTTTATGTCGTGACTTCTAGTGGGTATGCTCGCGTATTGTGGGATCTATTTGATGTATTGCTTTTGGTGGAAACATTGTTATCTTAACTCGGGGTGTTTTAGCGACGGGAGACCTACTCGTGCCAAGTGCTAGTGACAACCTTCCTTATGCAACAAGTATTTTTGGGAAAATCTCTTCCTTAAGATTTTCCTAGGAAAAGGAGTTCTAGTGATGGGACTCCACTAGAAATGTTTAGGATCCTCTACCTAGTTCCTTCCTGAACTTACGTTTTAATATGACGTTATTTCTTGTGTTATGCAAGCATAGGGTATATAAAAGAAATAAACTGATGCACATATAAGTTAAAGACACTTCCCTGCGCAAATGAGAGGATCATGAGCTTATCCTTAGTAATAGCGGAAGTGTAATTCTGAACCATAATCAAATTACCGAGATGGTCGGATGACTCCTTATTGTTTGGACTTAAGATTTTGAGCTCATCCTGGCTTAGGTATTTGTGGCAAGATCGGATCCCCATGTCCGGCTGTAGCTTCCTTCGGATTATCCCAGATATGGGTATTGATGTAGAAGACCTGAGCTAATCCTTGTTCAGGCAGTTAGAGATTGAAAAACAGGAATCCCCTTCCGGTATTTGTGAAGAATGGAATCAAACCGAATTCGGGTATAGTATAGAAGACCTGAATCAACCTTTGTTCAGGTAATTAAAGATTGAAGACCAGAAGTTCCCTTCCGGTATTTGTGAAGAATGGAATCTACCCAGATTCAAGTATTAGTATAGAAGACCTGAACCAACCCTTGTTCAGGTAATTAAAGATTGAAGACCAGAAGTTCCCTTTCGGTATTTGTGTTTTGGTATACCCTTTGGATTTGATTCGCGAAGCAGAAGTTGCACATGCTTCTTGAGTCACTCTCTGGGCTTTTGATGTCAAAGCAGAGGATGTACGTGCTTTTTGGCCACTCTCTGGGCATGTGCGTCCGGTGCACTTGGCTAGCTTATCCACAAACAAGGTCCAAGGACTTACCCATCCTCCCTCCTGGAGGCTCCTTATCTGGATCATCGTAGGTGATGATAAGGTCTTAGAAACTTAGACGGGGCCATTGTAGGCACAAAACTAAGGTTTACTCTTTTGATGCTCTATACTGACCATCGTATGTACTGATAGAGGCAAACGCACAACCCCCCTCTGAGGGGTGCCCTATCCTGACCATTGTAGGCAATGATACGGATTGGCGTTCCCTTCTGCGGGTAACACAAAATATAAGCAGAGGTTGGACATGCTCTTCTGCGAGCAGAGGTAGGACGTGCTTAGTTCTATCAGAGGCAGGGCCTATTTTTCTACGAGCGGAGATAGGGCATGCTAATTTTATATGCACGGCCACGACCATTTCTAGTGTGAAACGGAGGGTTATGCTTTTGATGCTTTAACCTAGCCTCCTCTAATTTGGGCATGGAGAAAGACTAACACATCATCTCCCACCGGAAGATGCCTCGTCCTGACAATTTGGTGATGACAAGAGATTTAATCCATTTGTGGTTTGACCCCTTTTGGGTTTCTTTAAGCTTCGAAAGGAGGGTTTTCTGTACCCTTGGACATGTTTAATAATCCTTTTCCTAAGGATTTTTACTGAATTTAATTTGATCTTTTCATAAACTCTCGTATTTGGCATTGGTTGATGAATTTGGCAACTATTTCCTCAAGGATTCAGCAGTGATTGGTTTCATGTCCATTCATCATGTGGTAATGGCAATAGGGTCCTCCTTTTTTCCTTTCGTATTTGGGCTTTTTCTTCGTGAGTGTCCAATAATTGAGTTTGTGTTTGGTAAGGAAGTAAATGTTTTCCATCGAAGTGGTGAGGTAGTATCCCTTGGGTAATCCTGACGTACGCCCCTCTTCTTGTTGCTGGGTTTAATCCTTTTGCGACCCAGCCTTGTTGTTGTACCTATACCCTTGTTCCTTCTTCCCAAAATATATTGAGGTTGGGGTGCCACCCTTTCAAACAATTTGTTGATGAAGCGGGCAATATCATTCATTATTTCTTGTTCAAATGCCATTCCTCTGACTTGCTTATGGAGTGTTCTTCTTAGATGAGAGAAAGTGTTAGTATCCTCTGATGTAAAACCACTTGGAGTGGGTATTAAGGTTGTCCTATGTGGGGAAGGCTATTATCCCAAGTGTTGGAAGCATATTGTACCTTTTCTTTTTTCCTCTTTATTATCCGCAAGGCATCCATTCTCAGTCCTTATTCTTCTGTCACCCTTGGGTCGGTGATTTCTGACTTATCCATTCGAGATCTAGAAGACTCTTGTCGGGACCTCTTACCCATAACTTTGCTTCCCCAAAGCCTTAGTCCAATCCGGGATGGAACAACACAGATAGATATATGGCTGTTAACCATAAGATCGGAGGTTTAAGGCCTCCTTCTAGTGCCAAAATGTTAACGATAATTTTCATTAACACTTGAGATAGGTCAATAAAAATGGTCCTAAGGAAAATGAATAGGTTGTTCAACCTTCGTGTATTTGGGTTAGATCACCTTCCTATGTATCAAGGCCTTGGAGAGAAGGATCACTAAACAATCCTTGATAAAGGACTTAATGGATGATGGAAAGGAATACTGCACCAAGCTCGCTGGAAGATCTAAGATTGTAGGAAGGGTTTAAGCATATAGGAAAGGGTGTTTCATCCGATCTGCGGAAAGGTTTGGACAAGGATCCATGTATATGTAGGAAATAAACAATAAATCATAGCAACGATCACTAAGAAATAGTATGATAAACTCATAGGAAAACACTATAAGTGTAGATCCACTCTTTATTAATCTTCCATTAAGAGTACATGAACAGAATTGAAGAAATCCTCCAATTGATCTAAGTATTTGATTTTATTTTAGAGAGAGAGAGAGAGTACAAGAATCATAATATGAGAGCCCCCCTTCAAATGTGACCCCTGGGATCTTATTTAGAGAGGATTCAGGGTCCCTTCTGTTGTTGGGCCGTTGGGCCTGCAGGTACTTCTGTTGGTCGCCTTTCTCCATGTCTTCAGTAGCCTTTGGTCTTGGCTGCTTTGAGGTGCGGTTTATAACTTCCGAAGGGAAGGTAACGACCAGTTGGGGCTTCTTTGAGAGTGATATGAGCTTGTTGATGTAGTAGCTTTCCAGAAGGTATTTGAGCCTTTGGTTGTGTGCTCTCGGTTATAAGCTCCCGGATGTAGGCTTCCGGTTCTCTTATGAATACTTAGAGGAGATTGTCCTCAAGATGTACGTGGATAGTTGTCGAATCGGAACCACTATTGGTGTCTGTACTAAGTAGACTAGTATGGATAGCCTGTATCCTTTCTAGGGTTCCGGTTTGCCTTCCGGTGGAGTTTCGGGTATAGCCTAATCTTTCGGAAGGTAACTATATATCAGTGTGACCTTTCGGTGTTTATGCAATAGATGTTTCTGGGGCTAGTTCCGGATAATCTTTTTGCCTCTTAGGCTTGATATCCTTAATGTCTTCACATCCTGGTGTGTCAATAGTAAGCAGGTTAATACTGACAACCCTTCCGCCATTCCAAGTTTCCGTCTGTGGAACTCTTGCCTCTTTCTTTCTTAGCTTCTGACTTAGATGTCCTTTCGCTATAGAAACCCTATCGGGTATGCCTCTGCCGGATAGACTGTGTCGGCATTCCATAGACTTTGGGCTCCTTTTCCCTAAGAAGGTGTCGGTTTGTGCAGCTTTCGGATTATCCCTTCGTTCTTGTGTTCATCGGATACCGCTTCGCCGTTAGCTGGTTTCGGAGTTAATTTTGGTAGTAACACCACAGAAAGGGCCATGAAGCCACAATTTGTTGGATGAACCTATGAAAGCTTGAGTTTAAAGGAAAGTGCTAAAATTGTAATGAAGAAGGGCACTTGGTGAAGAACTGCCCCTAAGTAGAAGGGAGGACAAAGTGGACATAATTACGCCTTGGAGGTACAACCACTTCAAAGTCAATCCCTAAGAGATCAGTGACAACCAGGTTCGGAAGGTATAATTTCTATACTAGAAATTTCTATATGAACCTTATTTGATTTGGGAGAAACCCGTTCCTTCATCTCCAGAAAATCGTTGATTTCTTGAATCTTCCTTTGTCCTTTTCAAGTGGTCCGATAAAGGTGTCTAACCCTAGCGGAGGATTTAAGCAACTCTTGCTAATTTGTAAAGACCTGGTATTAGATACTGGCGATGTCAATTTCTTTTGTAGTGCATATGTGTTAGATTTTGAGAGGTATGGTCTTACACTAGGGATGGATTGCTATCGTTTTATGGGGCCACCCTTGACTGCGATAAGAAGGTTGTTTACATGAGAATCTTTGGAGGTCATAATTTTGATATCCCTTGTAGGACGGGAAATAGGGATTTGATATTATTGCATTCGATATCGTCTGATTTAGAAGGGCCATCTTCAATGACCGTTGTTCGTCAGTTCCAGACGTCTTTAAGGAAGTTATGGGACTTCAGCCCTATCGAGATCTCTTATTTAGGATATACCTTGAGAAAGACATGAGGCCAGTAACGTTGCCATTAAGGCACATGGCTCCTAAGGAGAGAAGAAAATTGGATAAACAAATCTTTGAGTTATTCGAAAAAGAATTCATCTGATGAAGTACTTCAGAATGGGGAGCACCCGTGGTATTATCCACAAAAGCTGATGGATCACTAATACTATATATGATACCCTTCCCCAGGATAGATGACCTTTTCGATCACTTGGCAGGTGCCCAAGTCTTTTCTCAATTAGTACTTGTGACAGAATTTCATTAGTTGGGAATTTCCGATTAGAGTAAACCTAATAAGGCATTTCGAATGCACGACAAATTATTTGAGTGTGAAGTAACCCCCTTTAGTTTGATGAATGCCTCCGCTTTCTTTGTGGATCTTATGAGTAGGTTATTTAGGGGCATTCTCAATGAGATAGTTGGGGTATTCATGAATAACATTCTCATATTTTCCAAGGACTTTAAGAGCATGAGGATCACTTAAGGAAGGTCCTAGGAATTCTAAGGGAAAACCCATTTAAGGCTCAGTTCTCAAAGTGTCACTTTTGGAGGAAAGAAGTCAAATTTCTTGGACTCACTGTTACGGGGAGAGGATTGGTTGTAGACCTTACAAAGGTAGAGATTGTTCAAAAGTGGAGGATACTTTGCAATTCGATGAAGGTTAGAAGTTTCCTTGGGTTTGCGAGTTACTACAGAAATTTTATTAAGGGATTCGCAAGGATTGCAGTCCCTCTAACCCAATTAACAAAGATGAATCTTAAGTTCGTTTGAAGTGAGAAGTGTGATATTGCTTTTGGAAGGATGAAGGAATCTCTAATGAGTGCACCTTTCCTTATTATTCCTGATGGTACAAAGATGTTCATGGTTTTTACCGATGTGTGTGGGACGAGGTTAGGAGCGGTACTCAAGCAAGCGGGTTGGGTAGTTTCCTGCGCAAGTAGACAACTTAAAGGAAATGAGAAGAAGTACCCTATGCATGACTTGGAACTCGCAGCTATGGTATTTTCCTTAAAAATATGGAGGCACTAACTTTTGCGAGAGAATTTTGATCTCTTTACCAACTATAAGTCTCTTAAGTACTTGTATTCTTAGCGTGATTTGAATCTGCAACTGTAGCCATGGATGGAGTGCGTAGCATCGTTCGACTTTGCTATCCAGTATACCCCAAGTAAGGGTAATGTTGTTGCCGACACTGTAAGTAGAAGACATGCTACCCTAAGTGCAATTGCCGAGTGGAAGTAGCTGGAGTTTCTTTCTAGTTTTAATCTTCAATTGTCGTTTAAAGCATCTCATGGGTTTTTAGTGTTCTTAAGGCGAGGCTAGATTTAGTAGGTAGATTTATGCATGAGAAAGAGCTTGTTGATAAGTTGAGGACAATGAGGGAAAGGATTTCTAGAGGAGAACCCTTCCCTCATTCAGATTGGTATTCTATGGATAGAGATAGGAGTTTGAGAAGCGATGGTCGACTTTCTGTCCTTAAGAATTGTAACACCCCGTAATTCGAAGAACATTAAAATGATAAATTAAAGAATACTTAATTAAATATTTGGAATTAAGTAAAATGGATTGCGCCATTGTGCTCATCCCGGAATTTTACTTAAGATAGATACCAAGTTTACGGAAAACGGACATCGTATGAAGAAGATATTAAGGTTTGAAGTTGATATACATATAAGCCATTTATATATAAATGATTTCTGGCAGTGGCTACCTAATAGAAATGGAAAATTTACCTTCAAATCTGCTTATTCCTCTCTATTTCCAGATGCTTCTACACATGAATGGGCAATTATCATTTGGGAAATGCCAGTAGTTCAGAGATTTGCCTTCTTACATATTTGGCTTGCAAAAATAGATTAAACACATTAGACAAAATTCAAAAATGGAACAAAGAGGAAACAAACATTTGTAAGCTATGCAATAATGATGAAGAAAGTAGAGACCATCTTTTTTTTAAATGTTCTTATTCCACTTATGTCCTGGAGCAAGTCAAATCTTATATGCAAATTAATTTAAAGGGATCTAATCAGTTACTGGAGGAAATTGAAAGTATTCATCAAAAGTTCAAATCGAAAGCTAAATTAAAACAAGTAGCTAGAATCGTGATTACCACTGTCATCTATTTTCTCTGGAAAGAAAGGAATAATCGCAGGTTTAAGAATGCGTCTATGGACAGAAATACTCTTGCTAATCTTACCATCGCTCAAATTTGCGCGCTGATCCATAGTTTTGAAGATAAGAAGCAGATGGATCTGGTGAAGATGAAGCAACTCGGCGAGTGGAAGATGAAGCAACTTGGGCAGATCTGAACAGCCGCCATGAATTTTACTAAGAAGAAATGTTTGTCTGCAGTGTCACGTGGGTGTACTATGTTTAAATTGTGTTGGATTGTGATTGGGCTTTGTTATTTTGAGTGGGCTTATTTCTGGTATAGTATTTGTTTGATTTGTATTTGATTATTTGTGCCCATTCTCAATGCTGTAATTATCTTCATTGTAATAAAGTACCTCTTTTTTTTCAAAAAAAACTACTCCAGAAAATTAAATTCAGAGGTGGGAAAAATAGGGGAAATCGGCCCGTTAGGGGTCGATCCATGGATCGACACCCCAACAGGGGTGTTGACACCCATGTCAACCCCCATGTTGACCTCCCCGAGATCTGAGCAAAATTCGGTTTTTGAACATGGACTCGTTTCTTGACTAGATTCGTTGACCCTATGTTATATAAAGGACCTTAGTCACATTATTTTATTCATCTAAATCAATGGAGACAACGAGGTGCTGCCCCAACTTAGAGTAAAACATCCTATTCTTCTTCAACAACAAGTTATACGTATTCAAGGATCTGTGCTACAACATCTGCAATCAATTCCCTATTCTTTAGATCCAATCACAGTGAGTTTATGTTGCTTTTAAATTTAAACACCTAAAATGTAATCTTGACATGTTTATAAATTTGGATCTAAGCCTATGCCTATTAGAAATCTGAATCACAACAGATCTGTCATTACTTGTATATTTAATTTAGTGTTTAGATCTCATATGTCTGTTCATGATTTCCCTATCCAGTTAGTTTGCCTAACCATGTCACCATATGCCTATTATGATAGTTCGCCTAATCATGTCACTGTATGATTATTATGTTAGTATGAACAGTTCTGCCGTCTTATGCCAGTTTTATTCATTATGCCTATTCTTGTTCTCTTCTCTCCCTCCTTCGCTTTTTGTTTTTATAGTCAGGCTACCTTCTGCCTAGGCCTATCGCTGATATACGCGAACGCACGAAATTGGGAACAACTAGGAATGATTAATTTGGGGCATAATTCATATTGTAAAACATGATACGGGATTTCGGGCATAATTTGTACCTTGAGCCAAAACTTGGGATTCGGGGGCACAATTTATATCTTGATCTAAAACCTTAATATGGGGCATAACTTGTATCGTAGATCGGACGGGGATTTGGGGCATAATAAACATGATAATTGGTTAATAATGAAAATGCCTAAATTTACAGTAATTAGAAATTGTAACCGCGCTTAGACACGAGGTTAGATTACACTTGTGGTAGAAGCCCGCCCGGAACCGCCCGACATATCCAGCGTCCACAAGTGGTAAATCAAATGTGAGGGGTCTAAGTGCATAAACACGTGCTAAGACATGAGGCAAAGTCCGACTTGTGGAAGAAGTCTGTCCAGACCCAACTGACATATCCAGCATCCACAAGTGGTGGACTTAATGTGGGAGGTCTAGCGCATTATAACCATAAAGGAATGAAAGGTGATGAACTTGTAATACTTAACCTGTTTGAATCCATAAGGATTACATGAACCTATTAACTTCAGTAGGTGTTAAGTAAACTTGCTTGAATCAGTAGGAGGGTTAAGTTAATCTTATTAAATATGTGGGTACGGGTTATACATTAAACTCCACAAACTTAACCTGTTAGGGTTATGCAATCTTGTTAAACTGGTAGGCATAATCTGTTGAAATCCTAGTAGTGGGGATGCAAGCCTAGGGGAATCTTGTATCATCTGGTGTGTGGGACCCTTTTTAGTCCGTAGCCCAACTTGGTATAAAACAAGGAACCCCGAACGAGGTCGGGGTCTGGGCACGCTCACTGAGCTGATTGTAAGAGGTCACTTGAGTGAGGGTGTTGACGGCACGTTCTAACGGAGTCATGTGCGTGCATGGGTCCGCTTTCTAGGGAAGATAAGACGATGTGACATCTGTAGATATGGTTGTGCACATCTTGTAAACAAAGGGTTGCCACTTTAGAAAGTGATACATCCTACTATGGGGACAGCACAGGATATCTACAAGTTAGGGAGTCAATCGATTGGGGGTAGTAATTAGGGTACATCCAGTCTTGCTTGGTTAGGAGTCTGTTATTGTCGTTGGGGGTTGTTAGACCAAAAAGTGGTTCTAACACCCAAATTGACTAAAATCAGACTAAAATAAGATCAAAAGTAAAATGGAGACACAGAATTTATAGTGGTTCGGCGTTGAAAAGCCTACGTCCACTTGTCAATCACTATTCTCGATGATATAGTTGCGATTACAATGAGATATTCACTCAATTTCACTCACAACTCGCATACATTCACTCAATTGTCTCAAAACAAATGTTGAAAGACGATTTGGATTATCCGAGAGTGCTGGAATTAGGCTTATGAAAGTGGTTGAACTCTCAAAGTGCCAAAAAGAAGATCCCTTTAATTGTCTTCAGGCAAGGTATTTATAGGTGAAAATTTAGTCAGAACCCGATCCGGATCAGAGCCACGTGTCTTCCATCCCATCGTCCTCGGGTTCGGATGGATTCTAGTGCTGACAGCGCATCAGGATAGTGGTCATCATGGGTAGGAACTGGTCATAACCGTTCCGAATAATCAGGCGATCATGGGGGAAAGTGATGTGGAATATGGGTTCGGATCGGAGGAGCGTGCAGAAGGGGTTCGGATCGGGGCATCCGATCCGACCCGAATTAAGCTGAAACTAAGTTCTTATCCATTTCGCTCTGCTCCGTTCCGACCTGGTAGTAGGTAGCCCTCCGATCCTAATAGCAGCGTCTCTTCGATCCAAATCGTAACAGCTCTCCGATCCGACTGGTGATAGCTCTCCGACCCGAATAGTAGCAGCTCTCCGATCCGATCCGCTATGACGCTTTCTAAGCTCTTCAACGCTTTACATCTTGACTTTGTGTTGCCCAGTTCACAAAGTGGGCTAACATTTTGCCCCCTCAAAGGATGCTTCTGTTGGAGACGGAGCATGCTTTGATCATCATTGCATATCGCCTCCTAGGTAATCTTTCCTTGGATTTTTTTGTGCTTTCATCCTCTTCTTCGAGTTTTAATTTAATTCACATGCCATGCTGAGATATGACACTCTGTTCGGCTCGGATCCCGACCCGAACAGATCCCCTTCTTCTTCTATTTCGCATTGGACTAGTGGGCCAAGCTGCGTTACTGGGCTGTCGAGCCGGTCCGAACGGGCATACGAATAGTCACCTTGCTTTTATATAAGTCCAGCCTTCATTTTCCTTTCACTTTCTTTTTATTCTATCGTTCTGCAAGTTCTGCTCTGAAACTCCAGGATTCAAAAGAGAAAAACTTTTTACCATTCTCGTGCGAATCTCCAGTTTATCCACCTTGGTTGGTTTAAATCCTTGATCAACTTCATGATAATAGGTTTTAATCGAAATCTATGGTCGATTCGACCGACTTAGATGTGGCTTCCACGCTAGAACACCCTCTCCCTTCATTATTGTTGTTGGTGGCTTCGTTGCTGCTTCGAGGCGTTGGGAGAGGGAGTTGTAGTTCGTTCGATCATGACTGGGGCGTTAGAGATGATATTGGGTCTAAAACTAAAGAAGAGGAAGAAGAAGAAGATCACAGGGAGTCGGTTCGGGCGGTGGAGTATGGAAAGTGGAGAAAGGGAAAAAGAAAAGAAGTCCAGAAGGTCGGATCGGGTCGGGGCAAGTAGTTGAAGAAGGGGGGAATGGAGCTCACCTAACCGGATCGGGTCGGACTGTAAGATAAAGGAGGAGAGGCATGACTACGTGATCCGACCCGAACCGTTCGGGGAATCTATTTCCGAGCCGATCCGATTTTGATTCCTGAGCTTCAATGTTTATCCGAGCCCAAGGCAAGGCTACGCCCCCGATCTGATCCCAATGAATGCGCCCGAACCGAAGGGCAGTCCATCTTTAGGCATAAAAACTCGTTTAACTGGCCCAATCAACTCTTGGCATAATCTTCAACTTAATGGACAGTTAGGATAGTGCTTTGTGAACATAACTGGACATCAAGAACTGCCTTGATCCTTATTACTTTGCCAAAATTTTGCGTCGCACTTTCAAATATTAACTTTACACTTTCCGCATACACTGTTTACACTTTAGTTTGCGCACATGCACGGGGGGATACGGGCTAATTTACTCTAACTTGTGCCATTGCTTCTTCAATAGTTTTGTGACCATGAGACCCAGACGCTCTTCTAGACTAGCCGAGAAGAAGGAGGCCCCGGAGACATCCAACAAAATTACTCTAGAGGACATATCTTCTCCCTCGGATCCAGAATGGAATGATGAGGGTTCAGAATACGAGGTTGGAAATCGCGAAAGCGACAATGTGTCTTCGGAGGGTGGAGTTTCCCTAGGTTGTGAAGAGGAAGGAGGGATTGGCGACGACCGAGCTCCTGATGAATTTGAATCTGCCGTCATATTGGAATCACCCCAAGATTCTGTTGAATCGACGATCGACAATGACAGACTTATCCGAATTTGTCTAAAATATGGGATACTAAAAAGGGACACCCTGGTGCCTTCGAGAACTGACCGTCCCCACAATCCTCCAGAAGGGTATATGGCAATTACTCGGTTGATGTGCATGGTCGGTGCTATCCCTCCATTTTCTCCTTTCATCGTCGATTTTCTAATCCAAATGCGGATTGCCCCCATGCAACTGCACCCTAATTCTTATGCTTACTTGTACACCTTATATGTAGCATACCGTGAGATCTTAGGCATATAGCTCACTTTCGATGACGTTCATTTCTTCTATAACTTCAAGCATCAGACTCGAGAGACTCCTTCTTTCTGTTACTTTGAGTCTGTGCCTAAAAGGAAAATAATTCCAGCGCCATTCAGTAGTAAAGCTGGGGATTCCAGGCTAGAATGGTTTTATGTGAAGCGACAACCAGGGTGTGCTAGGAGGTGGACGAAATCAAGTAAAGCACTGGTTTTCTAAATCTCGACCCTATACATTTAAGCCATCGCCTTAACTCGTTTTTCTTTTTGTTTGCAGTCGATAACCCAAAACAAATATCAGACCAAGTATTCTTTTACCGGATGCATCAGCTCCTTAATGGCGATCAGAAGTTTTTAACTATTGATGAAGTCCTTAAGGACGAATATCTTCATTTTCATGGGTTGCTATCTGTTACTCGTAGTATTGGTCATGGGACGGCTCCATATGTATATATTCCCCCAGTGGACGTAATCCCTGAAATGGGCGAAAGTTCGAGAGCTCCTACAGTGCCTCTTCAAGCTTCACCCTCTCCTTCTTCTACCCAAGATGATGAATTGGCTAACATGGCCGAAAAGCATCGCGAAGGGTACACTGTTCCCGAGGCTGCCATTTCTCCGGAAAGGTCAACGCCTTCCAAAGAGTCTCCGATCGATGCTTCTGAGGGAGATGTCCCTAGCACTGATGACCCCCTGTTTCATGGTTTGGGGGATCTCCCCTTACCTAAAACCATTTACACTTCAGAGGATTTTAGGAAGAATCCTTTAGTTTTCACTTCTTCCGAAAAGACCACTCCTGCTAAGGCCAAAGAGCCCGCCCGTACTAGTCTAGCTTCGGACTCGGGTTGGTTGGGGGGAAAACACCACTTAGGACACGCTTTACATAATAACATTACAACTCACTGCATCTTTCTCTTTGTGAAAATATTGATTCTGAATTTCATTTGTCTTGTTGTGCAGGCACGATGTCCCGATCTTACTATGATATTAGGAAACTCCGCCCAGCATGTCTAATCCACCTTATGATACTGAGTATGATCGCCGCGACGATCGCAGTAGGGAGGAGAGAAGGCCCTATGAACCTTATCGCTCTCGAATCTCGCGTTCTCGCTCTCCTGTCCGGACGGACCCAAAGAGATATAAAGGTTACCAAGGTCTTCGGGAAGAGGATAGGCCGCAACCAAAAGACTCAACCTCTTCTCAAGAAAAGCGCACCAGGGAGAGAAGTCCGGCAAAAGACACTGAGTTGCGAAGCAAACGCAAGGTCTCTGCTAAACGGCCTAGAACAGATAAAGAGGCTATTGAATCCTCCACGCACAGGGATACTGAGCTGACGATCCCCGCCCCTCCACCACTAGATGCTGAAACTGCAGTTAAGCGGGCGTATCTGGAGGAGCAATTTCCCGAACATTACTTCGAAAACTTGACTTTTTTACCTGCTCTTGAGCCTATTTCTTCAAGGTGGGCAGATGAGGCCAAAGCAAAGATAGATGCGGTCGAGAAACAGTATTCTGAAATGTTCAAGTATTCACGCAACCTTTCCAGAATCATCCGTACTTTAATCACGAATGCTGATTCGATGCAAAAAACTGCTGAAGACGATGCAAAGGCCTTAAAGAATCTAGGAAAAGATTTGGAGGATACACAGGCCCAGCTTGTTGTTGCTCAACGGGATGCTACAAGCTTCAAACAACAATTTGAAGATATGCAAAAATGTTACCATGATTTGCTTGAATCCCATACCCAAGAGCGTTCTGAGTTAAAAAAGCAAGCCGAAGATGCTAAGTCAGATGCTGCTAAAACGCGCCTTGCTTACGCTGACCTTGAACGGAAAAACGCCGAGTTAGCAAGGAGGAATGCTGAACTAGAAAAGAAAATTGCTGACTTGGCTTCTAAGCTAATGGAGGCGGAGAACAGAGCTGCCCTAGCGGAGGGTAACGTTGAATGTG
The DNA here is from genome assembly GCA_030737875.1 of Allium sativum. NCBI lineage: Eukaryota > Viridiplantae > Streptophyta > Magnoliopsida > Asparagales > Amaryllidaceae > Allium > Allium sativum. The sequence continues at coordinate 464,154,784 of CM060924.1, read as the reverse complement.
CTATCAAATCCGCTGAGGAGGCCCGCAAACAACTGTCAGAGGCTGAGGGAGAGATTCAGGGTTTCGGCGAGTTAATGATTGAATTCTTTGCGCATATCATCCGCCGCTGGAACATTTCTTGGATTGAAGATTATCCATCTACTCTAGTCCAAGTATGGAGTCAGATCGTTGAGTGGGAGAAAGAGGAACTCAAGATTGATTCCATTGACGAGGACAAGCTGATGGAGAAATATTTAAGAGATGATGAGCCAGAACGCCTAGCTGAAGGGCGCCGCCTCATTGCTGCTGCTATGGACGAAGAAAGGCGGAGAACTAAGCAAAAGAACATTCCCGAGGCTGGTTCCTCTTCTACTGCCCCCGCAACTTCTGAAGTAGAGGGTTATGATCCTGAAAACCCGGGGATCCCTCGAACAACTCTTTTATCCCCTATTCCCGAAACGGCCTCGGAGACAGCAGTTACTCCAGCCGAGAAGTCTTCGGAAGGTATCCCTACATTTTCACCTCAATTCGTCAAGGCTATCTCTACCTTTCGCCACGTGATTGAGTAATCGATGAAAAACCCATTATTTTCTCCTGAGTTGATAACTGTTGCTTCTCACTCTGTAGGTATTGAGCCGTCCGGAAAGACAGATGTGTCCCAGGGAACCGCCTCTGGGGCGGAGCCTATGGAGAAGGCAAAAGGGGGAAAGGACAAGGCTGCTCCCATAGATTTGGGAGAAGGAAGCGAACCGTCTAAGGCTGACACTCCTCGTGATGACGAAATGATAGATGCCTTAAAGGATGATTGCGGCGACGGGGGACATGAGGAAGATCCGGAGGTGGCCATAGTCGGGGAGTCGAAAAGCGCTGATGATGTTACTTTAGCTGCACTGAAAGCTGATCAAGATAAATGCTTGCAGTTAAAAGCTGAAGACTTAGACCCTGAAAGCCTCAAGCCCCTCGCAGTTGTGGATGCGGGATCAAGGTTAGTTGTTAAGCTTTCAACTAGATCTATTACAGAGGAACTTGCTAAAAAGTCTTCTCTTGATTCCAGCGCTCCGCCCTCCGGGAAGAAGTCAACCGATTCCAGCACCTCATCTTCAGGAAAGAAAAAATCAAAGCGCATCTTGACGGAGGCCGAAAAAGAGGCGAAGGATGCGGAGAAAGCCGCCAAGAAGTCCAAGCCTCCTTCGAAGTCTAAATAGTGGGCTATCTTGCGTTATTTTAGCATTTGGTTGACCAATAATTGTTGCTATAAGGGTGGCCCTTGCACCTTCCTTTTGACTGTTTTCCTGTACTAATTCATTCATTTGTAAATAAAAAATAATTCATTTTCTGCAATGTCTGTTAGCCATTAGTTTTGCACTTATGTAAGAATGCATGTCTTACTATAGTTGTGTAATGAAGTTATGGTGGGGAAATATGTGTATACGTATATGCCCCCAGTCAATCTCAAAAAACTATTCAAGACTTAATCCAGTAGTCTGAATGTCCCCGACTTTTCGATGGGATTGCATTCTCTGTGCCGTCAATGCCTGTCGTTTTTTCTGGCATTTTTTATACTCTCCTGTCTTATACTCAGGTTAGAGTTCTTACTGAGGCGGTCTCTTGTCTGGGTGCACCTTCACGCCTCAGAGGACGTCGTCTTCCCGTCCTTTATACTCTCTCTCAATTCTCGAGAGTTAGAGTTAAGAATGTCGTCTTCCCATTCTTTTATGTCTTATCGCACAAACAGTCGTTGTGCTTTTTCTCGCGTATAAACTGTTTTCAACCTTTCAGGTTTTAAATCATCTTATATTCCATAATCGCAACAGAATACATGATGAAGGTATATATATAATGCATGAAAGTAAATGACACACGATATTTTTATAGTGGTTCGGCTAAGTCGTAGCCTACATCCACTTTATAGTCCTTTATTCATATCATCAGATTTTCCTAAGGCAAGTCGTGCCTTTTTACAGAGTTCATAAGAAAAATAACAAAGAGTACAACATTTCTAATCCAAATATCGCATCAAGTGTTGGGCATTCCATGCCCTAGGTACTTCTTCGCCATCTACGGTCGTTAACTTGAAGGTTCCTGTTTCAAGTTTCCGTTGGATGACAAAGGGTCCTTCCCACTTTGGACCGAGGTGAGGAAGGGATGGAAAGACTCTCTTTATCACCAAATCTCCTGGTTCAAAAGTCCTAAAGCGAACTTTTTTGTTGTAATAGCGTGCCATCTGACGTCGATGTCTTGCCGCGCGCAAATCTGCTTCGTCCCTTTTTTCTTCGATTTCATCAAGAGACTCGAGTAACATTGCCCGATTCGTCATCGGGTCGTAATACGTCACCCGGTGAGAGGGAACCTCAAGCTCTACTGGAATTACTGCTTCTGAACCAAAAGAGAGAGAGAAAGGGGTATGGCCGGTAGCTGTCTTGAATGTTGTTCGATATGCCCACAAAGCTAAGGGCAATTTGTCAACCCATTTTGCCTTTGCGCGCTCTAACCATTTCTTGAGGATGGATTTTATAACTTTGTTTATTGCTTCTACTTGCCCGTTCGACTGCGGATAGGCAACCGCAGTGTATCGTTTGTCGATCCTATATTTCTGGTAGAAATTTCTGAATTCAGCACCGTCGAACTGGGTTCCGTTATCAGTTATAATGGTCCTTGGGATCCCGAATCGGCATATAATATTTCTAACCACAAAACTTATCACCTTTCTCGCCGTGATTTTGGTTAGGGGCTCAGCTTCCACCCACTTCGTGAAATAATCCACAACGACTATTGCATATTTCGCTCCTCCTTTAGCAATTGGTAGAACTCCGATGATATCAATTCCCCACGTGGCAAAAGGCCAAGGACTCACCATCGATTTGAGTTGGGTCGACGGTGCTCTGGGAATTTTGGCGAATCTCTGGCACTTGTCGCAACGTCGTGAATAATCAGCTGCATCTTTATTAATTGTGGGCCAGAAGTATCCATACCACAATATCTTTTTTGCTAAAGTCTGACCTCCTGTATGATCTCCACACTCACCTTCGTGTACTTCTCTTAGTACACGTTTGATGTCGTTGTGCGCTATGCATCGTAACAGGGGCATAGAAAATCCTTGTCTATAAAGAGTATCATCTTGAAGGACGTATCTGGTAGCCTTGCGAACTATAGCCCGTCACTCACTCTTCTTTGACGGGAGTATTCCATTCTTAAGGAAGTTCTTAATTGGGGTCATCCACGACTCCTTCTCCGGTTCCGCTTCGAAAGAGAACTCAATTTCCATCGACTCAAAGCATGGCGATTCCAACGTTTCAATTGGAATTGTTCAGGTTTCTTCCGGGTTGTCGGAACTAGCTAGCTTTGCCAGCCTGTCTGCCTTCTGGTTTTCGGCTCTTGGGATATGCGTTAAGTTGTACCGCTCCAGGTTGCTCAACAGCTTTTCCACTTTCCCGAGGTAGGCAATGAGTCGAGGTCCCGGAGCCACAAACTCCTTTCGCACTTGGCAAACTACGATTTTGGAGTCGCATAATATGTCCAACGTTTTTATTCCGAGGTCTTTAGCAAGCTTCAAACCGGCAATCAGGGCTTCATATTCAGAATCATTGTTAGTCGCCGAAAATTCTAATCGTAGAGCGTAATATAACGACCGTCCTTCAGGAGTGATTAAGACGATTCCAGCTCCGGACCTTCGGTCGTTCTTGGCTCTGTCAGTGTATAGCTTCCATGGATCTAACTTTAACTCATCTTCGGATTTGACCACTTTGTCACCGATTATTTCCTCCTCTGGGATTGTGAACTCTGCTATAAAGTCAGCCAGAGCCTGCCCCCTGATCGACCTCCGCGGCTGAAAATTTAAATCAAACTGACTTAATTCAATATTCCATTTGATCAATCGTCCCGATGCTTCGGGTCTCTGCAACACCTGCCTTAGAGGTTGGTCAGTGTATATGGTTATTGGGTGAGCTTGGAAATAGTGACGAAGTTTTCGGGAAGCGATTAGGAGGCTGTAAGCGAGCTTCTCAATCTTTGGGTAGTTGCGTTCTGCCGCTGCCAATTTCTTGCTTACATAATATACCGGCCTTTGCACTTTGTCTTCTTCTCGAACCAAGGCTGTGCTAATAGCGTGAGCCGAAACTGCTAAGTAAACAAATAACTCTTCGTGATCCACTGGCTTTGACAAAATCGGTGGTTTTTCTAGCAATTCCAATAAATTTCGAAAGGCCTCAACACAGTCCGGAGTCCATTAGAAGTTCTTCTTTCCCCTTTTTATCAAGTCAAAAAATGGGACACACTTGTCCGTTGCTTTGGAGATAAATCTACTCAACGCGGCTACTTTCCCTGCCAGACTTTGGACATCTTTGATTCTCCTTGGTTCTTCAATGTTTCTAATCGCTGCAATTTGGCTGGGATTGATTTCAATCCCTCGGGAGCTCACAATGAAGCCTAGAAACTTTCCCGATGCCACTCCAAATGAACATTTCAAAGGATTCAACTTCATCCGATACTTTCGCAGGATACCGAACATTTCTGCTAAGCCCTGCGTATGGCTGGAGGACTGTTTCGATTTGACAAGCATATCATCCACATAAACTTCCATAGTCTTCCCTATTTGATTATAAAACATCCTGTTCACCAAGCGCTGATAAGTGGCTCCAGCGTTTTTCAATCCGAACGGCATGACCACGTAACAATATAACCCCAAATTTGTAATGAAGCTCGTGTGTTCTTGATCTGGCACGTGCATAGGAATTTGGTTGTACCTGGAATATGCATCCATGAAAGAAAGAAGTTCGTGTCCCGCTGTCGAATCTACAAGCTGGTCAATCCTGGGAAGTGGGAAACTATCTTTCGAGCAAGCTTTGTTCAAATCTGAAAAATCAATGCAAGTCCGCCACTTTCCATTCGGCTTCTTTACTAAGACGGGATTCGATATCCAGTCGGGATATGTCGAATCTTTAATAAATCCGTTCTGTTTCAGCTTCTCCACTTCTTCCTTCAGAGCGTCCGACCTCTCTGGGCCCAGCATACGTCTCTTTTGCTTTACAGGCGGGTGTTTCGGGTTTACATTTAGTGAATGACTTATGACGGATGGCGATATCCCACACATGTCGGCGTGGGTCCAGGCAAACACGTCCAAGTTTGCCTTCAGGAAGTCAGTTAGCTCTTTGGCCCGACGTGGATCCAACTGGGATCCAATCTTCAAAACTCTTATTGGATCAGCTTCATCAATGGGAATGTCCACTGTCGCTTCATTAGGAGTTACATTTCTGGTCTCTGGTTCCTCGTCTTTTCTGGGATCCAGTACTTCAAGCGTTCCTTTGGGCAACTCCTTCGAGGCCGATCCCTCTAATTGCTACGCCGAGCCCTCCGTTGGAGGAGGCGAGGCACCTTTACTCTCGATGTTAAGTCCCTTCATCAACATCTTCAATTCGGCAACATAGCAGGCCCGTCCGGAGACTTGATCTCCTCTCACTACTCCGGTTCCGGCTTCAGTTGGGAACTTAAGCAACAAACACCAAGGGGCGATGCAAGCCCTGAACTCAGCAAGGGCATGCCTTCCCAAAAATGCATTATAAGGCGAATCTACGTCCAATACTACGAACTGAAGAATCCGTACTCTTCGGCGTTCTCCTTGCCCCAAGGTTACGGGCAATTCTATGTACCCTATCGGAGCTGTCGATGCTCCGTTGAAGCCTCGGATCCAACCTTCACATGGCTTCAAATCTTCAGATTCAAGCTTCATCTGATCGAATGACTTTTTAAATAAAATATTAACAGAGCTTCCATTGTCCACTAACACCTTATGAACCAATGCCGGCCCAATGGTGGTGGTAATGACCAACGGATCGTCGGTGGGTGACTGGATCCCGGTATTATCTCTGCTACGGAATACCACGTCGTCAGACATTGTCTTCTGTTGCTTTATGGGGGCGATATCTTCCAAATCATCACATTCATCCACATTTATGTGCTTAGCTGCATTTACATATTGATCCATTGCTCTAAAACTGTGAATCGCTGGGTGGGGTCCACCCACTATGGAGTTGATAACAATTCCCTTGCCTTTCTGCTGCGCCGTAGGCTTGGGAGCAGATTGGATCTGTTTAGGAGCCTGTTCTCCTTGCCCCCTGTCTCTCGGGGCAACCTTATATTCATCCAATTTCCCTTCGCACAGCAGCTTCTCAATCACGTCTCTCAAATGTCGACATTCATTGGTTGAATGCCCATGAGTTCCATGAAACAAACAAAACTTTCCAGTTGCCATTTCTTTCTCCGTTGAGTCGCGAGGTGGCGGTCTTTTATATTGCAAAACATTGTATGTATCCAAGTAAATGTTCTCCGGAGTATCGTTCAACGGTGTATAATTCTCATAAGTCTGGAACCGGGGTCTTTTGTTAGGATCACTTCCCCTATTTCTATTTCTTCTGTTACCATTCGCGTTACGGTTGTTGTTGTTGCCCCCGTTTCCATTATTGTCGTTTCCACTCTTGTTTCCCACATTCACCTCAACTTTTCCGGAACTTTCTCCAGACTGTTTCACGGCGACATTACTCTGAACATTTTCTTTTGAAGCCGCTCCAGACTTTCTCTTTCGGTTTTCCCTGGCCTCCTCTCGTCTTAACTGAATATCAGCCTTTTCATAGAACAACTCTCTCGTGGGAGGTGGCTTCCCAGAAAGGTAATCTCCAAATTCGGAGTCAGGATCGACTCCTTCCATCAAGGCCATCAAGATGGTGGGCTCGTGCGGGTCACTAACTTTAGTCACAGCTAAGTTGAAACGGCCGAGATATGACCTCAAAGACTCTCCCGGTGCCTGCTTAATTCTTGATAATTCAATAACACTCTTAGACTTTCGGGTATGGAGTCAGAACTGATTCATAAAACGTTCGCTCAATTCCCTATAATTCGATATCGAACGAGGGGGAAGTCGGGTAAACCATAGCAGCGCCACATCTTCTAAGTAGATCGGGAACGCTTTACACTTCACTGCGTCAGGGGAAGCAGCAGCATTCATGAGCCATGAGTATCGCATCAAATGTTGTTCCGGATCGGTTCTCCCATTGTACTTGTCCATCTGCGGCAGGTTAAAACGTTGGGGAAATTGGAAGTTGAGGATGTCATCAGTGAAAGGAGTATGGCTTCGCTCAATGCCATAATCTTCATTGGTGTAGTTCCGGCTTTCGGACATAATCTGGCGTACCATTGCCCATACGTCAGCATTAGTCAGGGGTCGTTCAGGCTCCCTGGCCCTGATATCCGGGTTCCTTCTGGGCTCTTGTTCAGGAGATGCCCTTCTTCTGATGTTTGGGTTTCCTCTGGGCTCTTGCTCAGGGGACGCCCTTCTTCTTTGAGCTGCTTCTGCTCTGCTTCATTCCCTACGCTCCCGGTCAATCTCCGGAGGAAGGGGTTGGAGCATTTGCCCCTGAGTGGGATTGGTAAGGTTAGGGTCTCTGGGTAATACATGGGATCCCTGCATCGGTAACAACATAGGCTCTCTCAAGCTTGGATCATTGGGCTCTAGTACCCGTGCAGCATCCTCGCGGGACCCCAAAGATCCGAACGTCAGCTGCTCCAAATTCTGAGGTCGTTCGAGCTGCCTTCTATCACGGGGCCGTTCTTCCTCGGAAGAAGAAGACTGATCCATTGGTGTGTGGCGAACCGGGGATGGGGTTCTCTGTCTATGGAGTTCGCTAATTTCCCTGCTCATGAGTCTCATATTTTCTTGCATCATGAGATTGGTGCGCTCGTGGATTTTCATAGCTTCCCTAGTACTCTCAAGCATGTCAAGTAGGCGCGAGAAATCTCCTTGAGTAATAGGCGCGGATGGATTGACCTGATCATTGACCCTGGTGGCTGGAGTCGGAGCGTTTGTGGGGGCTCGAGTAGAGGTTCCAACATCACCAAGTGTCAGGTCGGTTCGGAGATTTGCAATCAGGTCGGGTCGGAGCTGGGAGACCTGTTCGGGTCGGAGCTGGGAAGCCAGGTCGGATCGGTGTAGTGCGAGTTGCTCGGGTCGGTTCAGGTTGGGGGAGTGCACTGCTTCAGATTCTCCTACCCGGATCGGATCGGAGCTCTCCCCTTGAATGCGGTTCGGATTTCCTGTATCAGTTCGTTCCACTGCCGAGCTCTGCCCACGAGACCTTGTCACAACCGCATTTTGCTGATCTTCGCCAACTCCGTTCCCTCGACTAGTTTGAACTTCCTTGCCTTTTCCTTTAGCCATAGTTTTTCAACAATCAATCAACAAATATTCAGGAGCGTCGAAACTTGAGGATTAACTTCTTTGAACTCAACGGTCCAAAAAGTAGAACGATAATCCCGAAAAACAGAGAATTCAGATGTTCTTAGTGAAAGCACCAAAATGTTAGACCAAAAAGTGGTTCTAACACCCAAATTGACTAAAATCAGACTAAAATAAGATCAAAAGTAAAATGGAGACACATAATTTATAGTGGTTCGGCGTTGAAAAGCCTACGTCCACTTGTCAATCACTATTCTCGATGATATAGTTGCGATTACAATGAGATATTCACTCAATTTCACTCACAACTCGCATACATTCACTCAATTGTCTCAAAACAAATGTTGAAAGACGATTTGGATTATCCGGAAGTGCTGGAATTCGGCTTATGAAAGTGGTTGAACTCTCAAAGTGCCAAAAAGAAGATCCCTTTAATTGTCTTCAGGCAAGGTATTTATAGGTGAAAATTTAGTCAGAACCCGATCCGGATCGGAGCCACGTGTCTTCCATCCCATCGTCCTCGGGTTCGGATGGATTCTAGTGCTGACAGCGCATCAGGGTAGTGGTCATCGTGGTTAGGAACTGGTCATAACCGTTCCGAATAATCAGGCGATCATGGGGGAAAGTGATGTGGAATATGGGTTCGGATCGGAGGAGCGTGCAGAAGGGGTTCGGATCGGGGCATCTGATCCGACCCGAATTAAGATGAAACTAAGTTCTTATCCATTTCGTTCTGCTCCATTCCGACCTGGTAGTAGGTAGCCCTCCGATCCGAATAGCAGCGTCTCTTCGATCCAAATCGTAACAGCTCTCCGATCCGATTGGTGATAGCTCTCCGACCCGAATAGTAGCAGCTCTCCGATCCGATCCGCTATGACGCTTTCTAAGCTCTTCAACGCTTTACATCTCGACTTTGTGTTGCCCAGTTCACAAAGTGGGCTAACAGGGGTTAACACCTGTTAGTTCTTTTTGGGCTGCCTATTATTGTATGGGGTAAACCTCTCACTAGAAGTACACTTAAGTTTATCATCTTCTACTTGTTGGGATCATCTTGTTCTTGTTATATCGGTGTTGGTGCAGAGAAAAGTACTATAGAAGTGCAACGCATGTTATGTTCTGTTTATCCTGTTTACCTTGTTTTACATGCCTTATGACTCTGTTATCTCACTCCGACTTATATACCTATCATGATGCTTTTACTTATTTATATGCTAAAAGTAACTGGACTCGCCAGACTTTATGTTTGACCCTTTTTGTTTCCTCTTCTTTCTCTTTCACTCCCCCTCCCCCAGGTTCTCAGATTGGGAATACTCAAGCTTGATCAGGATTCTTCTTTCCTTCTGCTTGGAGCTACTTAGATGTATTTCTCGATTTCATATCTTCTCTACTATGGTTATATTTTGGGGATTGTTCTTTTTTTAATGTATTATTGTACTCTGATGTTGATTTTGTACACGGCAGAAGTTATATGTTTTCTGTATTCCTGACTTGTTATGTAATTGGGTTTGAACCACAAAGATTTTCTACTAAATAAGGTTTTAATTTCGCTGTTATTTATATCTGCCTTGTAATGTTTCTGTTTCTATTTACCTATAACACTTCACGAAACTTAATGCATTCTAATAAAGAGTGACATTAACGGATGTGGGGTGTCATATTTGGTATTAGAACTGAAGGTTACCAGATCGGATAAAAGAGTTTGAAAATTGTTTTCAAAAAAAGTTTTAAAAGAAAGCACTTTCGAAGGAAAAGTCTGTTTTGAAAAACATTGTGACACCCCACGTCCGTTGATGTCACACTTTATCAGATTGCATTAAGTTTTGTGAAGCGTTATAGGTAAACAATAACAGAAACATTACAAGTTAGATATAAAATAACAGCCGAATTAAAACTTTATTAAATAGAAAAGCTTCGTGGTTCAAACCCAATTAAATAATAAGTCTGGAATATTGAAAACATAAAACATCTGCCTTGTACAAAAATCATCATCAGAGTACAATGGTAAAAAAAGAGCATAATCCCCAAAAATATAGCCATAGTAGAGCAAATGCGAAATCAAGCAATACATCTAAGCAGCTCTAAGCGGGAAAGAAGAATCCGGATCAAGTTTGAGTATTCGCACCCTGAGAACCTGGGGGGAAATAGAAGAGAAAGAAGAGGAAACCAAATGGGTCAGACATAAAGTCTGGCGAGTCCAATTACTTTTAGCATATAAATAAGTAAAAGCATAATGACAGGCATATTTGGAAGAGAGATAACAATGTCATAAGGCAGGTATAGCAAGGTAAATCTATACTATATTATAATTACTGAGTTTGCAATAGAGCGCTCACAGCGCTTCTCACAATCTGAAACTCAACCGTCTCCCCAATATATCAACAGCAGAAAAATCATTGCTCTTCTCTTTTTTGATCTAATCTCTTTTCTTCATTTCCATTCCGAATCACTTTTCCTCCCTATGCGTTCCAAATTTTTTCCTGCTCTATTCGTTCCCACCACGATTTCTCTTCAGCTTTCCTTCTCCTCTCTTTCAGCAAATAGAAACCCTACTTGAATTTTTGTTGCCTATAGAAGAAAAATCATTGCTCCTTCCGCTTGAACAATCTACCTCTCAACACTACTGACGCTAAATTATCTAATTCATCCCTCTTTTCCTTCAGCTTTTGATGTTACTTTCTCCCTCCAACCTAACCCTAACTCGACGGCGATCAGAATTGCTCCCAGCGGATCCGCGCTCCACCACTGTGTACTTGCTAGCTCTTCTTCCAATGTAAGCACCTATTTACTGCTTATTTTCTGCGCTAGGTTTAGATTAGTTAGGTTTCTTTTATTTTCATATCCTCTTCGATGAGGGTTGTTGGTTTCTGTTCTCAGAAACAAATTTGTTCGCTTCGTTAGGTTATTTGATTAGGGTTCACAATTTAGGGTTCACCATTTTTTGATCACATAATATTAAGCTGTTGTTAGATATGTATTTAAAAGAGAATAAAAGGCTTGGTGCATGATATTGGCTCCAATAAATGACCAACTGATGTTTAAGTTATTTATGGAATCTTATTTTTAATGTAAATACCCTTTGCTAATCCTAATTTCCATTTACAATCAAATTGGTCGGCTTCGAGACAAGCAGCGTCCCTGCTAATGTTTCTCCTACCACTTCTAATGCCGCTGTCTACGGTCTACCTCAACAGTTTTCCTTCTTTGCCCCCCGCAATTAGAAACGGTTGTTTCGCCCTTCCTCCAACTGCACTTATGCGATAATCTGGTGATTTAGTGGATTGTCTCAGTTACGCTTTGCCTTTATTGAGGTAAAATTCCTAATCTGTTGTTTCACACAATCTGGATTGTTACACATCACTGAACTTAGTTTTGCTAGAATTTTTCTTTAGTCATTTCCTGTGTACAGTTGTGGTTGACAAAGTAAGATTATGCAACCGGGTTCATTTTCGAATAGTGCTTTTACCTCAACATATGACTTCCTAAATTGACATAAATAAAATAGTAAAAATCTTATTTATATACAAAATAGTATATATCAGCGATATTTGGTTTGTTATTGCTTTTGGCATGCGAAGTGGTAGCCTCCAATGATTTTCAGATGATAGTATAATAGAAAGTGATTAATCTTCACAAACTATTATGATAAATGAAAAAAAATTCTTCCAACTAGCCCGTTGAGTTACTGCAGTATGCTGTAGAGTACATGTCAAGACAGGATAAGCTTCTAAGCTACAACATATTTATAAGAAATTTCAAAGGAACATTAAACACCATTGGTTACATTCTAATACTTGAAGCTTTTCCTCCTTGCATAATAGTTCATGTTTTCTACTTAAAAGTGCACTTATCTTGAAAGCTTTGTTTTCTAAATTAACCTTCTACCGTCTTTTTTTATTAATTTATGAAGATTGCACATGACCTTTTAATTTGAAATTTTGATGTATATTAGGATAAATTTTTATCATTGTCTACTTCTGTTCGTATTCTTAAAGATAATTTTTATTACATTTTCTTTAATGTTAGTACATTAAAAAACCAATTTGAAAGTGGAATTCATATTAACATTTTATTAATTACTTGAAGTATTGTTTGAAATGTGTGCGTAATGCATATACGTGCTGGAGACAATAAATATTATGATTGGTGATTAAACAAGTTTATATTTATTCTATTGCTATTTTGAACATGAGAGCTTCTTTACTATTGTTCCATTTAGATCTTACTTGGTAGACCCAAGCCATGACGATTCTGCTTCAAATATGAAGCCTTAGTTTAACTCAATTTTTTTATGAATACTTATATAAGCTGCAGTTTGGTAGACTTTAGGTTTTCTTCACTTCATTTTCATTGGTATAATCAGACCCGCTATATTTTTACCCTCATAAATTTTATCGAATCATATAGCATATCCAACTTTAAACTCGATTTGTGACGCACATCTTATTTATGATCAAATGTTGGTAATTGATTTGAAGATAAGTCGCTGATACAAAGTTTTACTCATATTCATTAGTGGGTGTTCTATATTCCCTTTTAATCACAGATCGATTATAAGAGATAATTTTGTCTCCTGCATGCCCTTTACTGCTAATTTTTTCTGAGTTGAAGGCTCACAATCACGCTTTTTTAAATATTCTTGAAAACTTTATCTGACTCATTTGGATTTTGCTTTGTTAATTCGTACTTACCAAAGTTGTAACGAAAAAACTTTTCTTTTATTATTCATGAATCATGATGGTTATGAATTATCGCATTGTTATAAGGACCAGTTTATTGGAAAATAATTTAAAAAAAGACTTGCTATTAACAATACCTTTTGAAGTTGAATGTTAATTCTAAATGTTTGTTTTATTAAAATAGTATAGAAATAGTGTACATATATGTATGTATATATATAGGAATTGCTAATTGCAAAAATAATTGAATATAAGACCATTGTCATATCTAAGTTAAGAGTCTTAAATCACAAACCTTGAAAAGTTAAAGGAAATTGTAGAAAATCTGATGAATACATGCATGAACACACATATATTTTTATAATTGGTACTTCAACATTTTTAGGAACAATTTGGTACCATTACATTTTGTTTATTATCTTTCTTTTTGCTTTTAATATCTTTTGGATTAAAGTAAAAAGTTTGCAAAGTTGGTCCAGGGGAACAATACATACTGATGGATTTACATATCTATTATATATTTCTTCATCAATACATTTGCTATTCTACCGAGGGTAACTACTTAAGAAATCAAAAAATCATGTAACCAAAATGAAATTTACTTAAGTACTTGAGTGTATTTGTTATTTTTATTTTTAACCGATTACTGTGCTATATGATGCTAACCAAAAATGATAATTTTATCTTCAAAACACTATATCAAAAAAAAGTTAATCAATTAATACTCCAAACTATGCTTAGGCCGAGTGGCATAATAGAATGTTATTAACATAATTTTGGATTGTATAAAAATGACTTTCTTTTTCATTTACTCCATTGCCTAACCATCGACTATCCATTTTCTGAGAATTTCCACATTGCTGCAGTATAAAAAATCCATGTTTATTACAGTAGTATCATCCATTTACTTAATTTAGCAACCATTGAAAATTCTATTGTTATCCATGTAGATAGCATGGGGTTCTGGTTATGTTCCACTTCAACAAGCAGTGTTCAGCTTCTCATGTTCCAATCTCACTTTGTATTTATTTGCAACTTCAATTTTCTTTCCCAAATTTACCTCATATTGATTTGATATCATTAATAGTTTTTCTTTTCCAAAATTATTTTCAGCTAATGGTGAACTTATGGTTCATATATCTAATAATTTATTTGATTGCATAATCATTTGATAATATCCAAAAAAATCAACTTTTGAACTATATGATACGCCAGATGCATATGTTTACATCATATCAGATTTTAAGAAGTGAATATTCATTGTGCATCTTATAATAAATTTGTAGATAACATGTTAAATTACACATAAATATATGAAACATTTCTTCAATAAATACCTCTAAAAAGATTTTTCTACTTTTCTCGGTATCCATTTGAATTTTTTTTCCATCTTAATCAATTTCTGTGATTTCGTCGATCCTTCTTTATTCTGCTGCTCAATGTTTGCACTTACTGCCTATAAGTGTTGCGTTCAATAACTGTTTTATTTTTCTATGCTTTGATGCAGTCTTTTGTATGTATCTAAAGTTTGTGAGTGGTAAGAAAGTTCAGTAATATTTTATATGATGCCTGAGTCCTTCATGTTCTATAAACACATCCACATAAGAAAAACATAAGTACTGTCTTTGATTAAATTATATAATTTGACTTATCGATATTTTTAATTAAAATTTTGAATACAGATTTTGATGCATTGTCCCACATAATGCTCACTCGCAGGCTCATGTAATTATGGTTCCATTATTGGACCATTTAGTATTTTTACATATTAGCTTTGTTTTGATACAAAAGTTCATTCAAAGCATAGTAAAATGTAACTTGTGCTAATATATGAGTACATGTGTGCATTCATCGGTTCTTCGTTTCAAAATGCTTTATTGTAATAAAACTTAAAACAAAAGTCATTGACAGACTATCTTTGAAAGTGAGACATCTTATAAAATTGAACTTGATTAATGCAACACCCTTTGTTCATTTGGAATTAATGTATGGCACTTTAAAAAGATGATGTGCTAACTCACTTATTTATTATTCTCTTTAAATATTTTAGCATAATATGTGAATAAATAGACCACCTTCTTAACAATATGCATGATGTATGACTAATTACGTTTTTTTAACCTTATTTTTGATGGATAAACCAGCAGTTTTAACTATACAATCAAAAACATGTATATCCATATTAATATATGAAAACCTAAGTCGAGCTTATATACAAATATTAAAGTCTGATCAATTGAATCTTGACAATATGTCATTGGCACAGAGGAAATTAATCATTTCCCATTATTATTTTCCTATAAACTCAATGTATATTCATTTTTATAAATTCCTATAAACTCAATTAAACTTAAACATATTTTTTCATTTCAGATCTCCAAAGCTTTCTTCATTATCTAAAAATGCAACTGGTGTTGGGAATAAAATTGTGTTTGTCTGTCAAGTTTACCCCGTTTTTACTTTAGAAAATTTATTTTTAACTCTACGTACATAGACATCTTCTGTTATTTTAGGGAATCAGCTGCATCTTTGGTGATAAATGAATTTCATACTATATCATTTTTTTTTCCATAAGCCATGCTATAATTTAAAAGTTAAATTCAAGTTGCTTGGTTCAATAATTTGGTACCTTAATTATGTTTACAATAACAATCTCCAATAGAACTGGTATATGTTTTGCAAATTTCTCAGCAGACAAACCACATTACACATACCTTGACTGTTTCTTAGTTTGTTTTTTTGAACGTGTTTGGTAATTCAAAAGCCAATAATGTTCTATCCTTACGGAATGTCAAATTTAGGTTCATTGATTTTTCAAATTACAAGGTTTCTTCATTTGTGATGGATCGTTTATTTTTCTTTTTAATGAAATCCATTCAACGATTAAGGTATTTCGATGTTTGAGAGATTCAGTCTCAATGTATTGTTCAAACCAATTCTCTCCAACAGCTTACTGTCAGTCACACTACTTAGGTGTAGTCTTGCTGTTGATTGTGATTTACATCATTGATTCATACAAGCTTCAGTAACTGTATATTAATGCCCACACCTGCACTTGCATGTGTTTGGTGTGAAAATGGATAGCATGGAGGTAATGTTGCTTTAGAATATGAAATAGATTGAATGCTAGGTAAACATGTTTGAAAATACAACTATTAGAATTTTTGGCTCACATGATTAAGTATTATGAACATTTATTTTGGCGCTGCCATATGTTAACAGTATTAAATTAGTTTAGTGCAAATATATGTGTATGGATTATCAAGCATTGACTTATTTTGCATTGAATTGCATGCAGCATGTCTACTAAAATCATTGTAAAAAATGGATGTCTTATTACAAAAATATGAAGTACCGTATGCTCAAATTCATTTTTCTTAATTTTGAGTAGTTCAGGCAAGAGCATGAAATTTGTCTAAGTAGTCTTTCAACATTTACCAGGGTGGCTTACTTCACGTGGTGCACCGTAAAGCAAACATTCCAAAACCTGAAATATCCCATAGTCATGGGTCAATTCATGCATAATACAAAGCATACTTCCATATTACAATAAATATTGCAAGAAAACCATGATAAGATAAATTCGTAATTGTAACCTTGCATATATAGGTGTTGAATTTGCATTGTACTACAAAGTTATTTTAGCATGCAAAAAATTGTTACATGTCACTCACAATTTCTCTTTAGAAAAATAATATGAAATGATGTTACCTAAAATATTTCATGTTGTATGCCATTGTTTGCATTGAACACGTCAACACTACCTAGAAGCGTGCTCTCACTATCAGCTAAGCAGTAAAATGGTGCTTGAGTTGGAATTTTACAATGGACGTCAGATCTCTATGTTCATATTTGCATTCATGTCCTGTTACATGTTCCGCTACAACTATTCATCTAAGGCTAGCACTTCTTCTCTTATTGGTAAGCATTTCTTTTAATTCGAATTTTTCATTATGGTTGATCTTATTTCATGGTTGGCCAAAATAAATAAATATTGGTCAAAATATCTACAATGCAAAGAGTTGCTCAAGTTAGTTATTACCATTTTTATTATTATTTGTGTCACGTTAAATTATTTCAATTAAGCAATATAATTGGGACTAAGGAGTAATTTTATTTTATTTTTTTCATTTATTGCCATATGTTAAGGGAATTAAAAAAATTGGACTTATAGATTGGGAATTTAATGTAAATCATTTCTACATATTTAATATCAATTTCTTGGTTGTTTGGTCTAATAATACAATTTGATCAGTTCTTCCAAAGATAAACCATGGTTAAAGATGCTCTATTGTTTGAAATTATTATTTTGATTCATTTAACAAATAATTTTGTATCAAGGTTTCAAATTTGGATTGTTATCCTGTTTACGGTTTGGGTAATAATGTTCAATTTCATGTTAATTAAGTTATAAAAGCTTTTACCATGAAAATAGGATCATGGTTAATAAGTGCATTAGGGAGTACATATATTAAAAATAAGATAGTCATGATAAATAAATTAATACCTGAGTTGCTGTTTTTGTTGTCCAAGGGTAAGTGATAGCTTAGTTGCTGTTTTTTGTTGTCAAATAATAAATGGATGTTCCAGCAGGCTTGCTCGATGCATTTTTGTTGTTTTTTAACCTTAAACTCATCACCATACAGAAGCATAAGATGGAATTCCAGCTCATCATGTGTTTCACTATTGTTTAATAGACATATATAGCATTATCATGACGAGAGATGAGAGGTAGTTTGAGACTTCACAAAATTGTTATGATTGAAGTAAAATCATAAGCTACCAACCAAAACATATATAGCATTATCATGACGAGAGATGAGAGGTAGTTTGAAACTTCACAAAATTGGTTATGGTTGAAGTAAAATAATAAGCTACCAACCAAAATAATGTAAATGTTGTATCTTTAGCTTTTGATGTAATAATTCTTTCAAACCGATCTCTATATCACTATAATGGTGTATTTTCACTCGACCTTAATTGAAAATGTTCTAGATCAAACAGGGCCATGACAGTTCATTATTAATACAAATACTTGAAAGGATATTACATTAAGTTCAAAGAATCTTTTCACATAAAAGGTATAGTTTTCTTCTAAGCCTTCTTTCTTTAATTAACCTTTTTGCATCCTCCGATATTAACTTATTACTGAAAAATATAAAGTCTTAACAGTTTTTTTTTTAATTTGTGAAGATTGTGCATGACAAACTTTAAATTAATTTTTTTTGACATACTACTTCCTACTTTGATTTTGATGAATTTTTTAAATCATCTGCTATTATTCATACTCTTAGAGATAATAAACACATTGTTTTGACAATTGATGCAATTAAGAATCTTTAAAATGTCTATATGCCTTTTTTTTCAAATTGATTTATGTGTTCCATAATACAATAATATTCCAAATATAGAAATAACACCATAGGTATTTGTAATATTTTTGAGAAAATTATACTGAAATGATGATTAGCATTTTGAGAGGATAATTTCACATTTGATTCCCACCAATATACATGTACACGCACACGCACACACACATGTGTGTGTGTGTGAGTGAGTGAGTGTGTGGGGATTTTGATATCATTTACAGGTGTTAGGGTAAAAAAGAAAAAAAAGTAGTTCGTATATGATTTGGAAGGTGGATTGAGGTGTTTATATAATTTATAAATATGGCATGTATTCTAAAATAATCATAAATAACTTTGATAGAAGTGGCCGTTTCATCAACTCAAAACTGCTCACCTCAAATTTCATAAGTATTAATAGGAGGCAATCATTTACCTTATTAATTTATCAGTCTGATGAGTTCAAATGATTGATTCAAGGATGAGTTTGATTTCTAAGATATGAGGTTTGTAAATGATTTTTGGTGACTTATATGCATTGCTTTACTTAGCCTTATTTTCTTCTAATATCAATTCATTTTTATTGCTGCTTAAACCACACTATGTATTATTTATCTTTAGCGATTTATTTACTGATCATGATAAAAATACGTTTATGTTTTCTTTCCTATTGCAAATCATTTTACCATATAATCAATTGGGTTGCACCCTGTCACATGTATTATGTGCATAAGAGGCATTGTCAGATGCAATGATAGCTTTAATTTAGTTCATCGTCATTGAATGGGGAATTTTTCACTTTGAAGGATGAAGGTCTAAATCGAAACGCTCAGGAATGTTATGTATTTATTGTATTGCTTACATAAGTATACTTTGTTTTGGTTCACTTTGCGAGCCTTCCTATGTAAAAGATTGACTACAATAATCAGCGTTTGAGTCATTACCTGAGGTTTCTGTTTTTTTTTTTTTGCAGGTTCTGGTATGTTGCAATTTGCGGTACATCGATTTGAGATGGAGGCAATTTTAAGGGGTGGTGGTGGGAGGTGTGTTGTACTTGGACTTGGATGAGCAGCGAATTCAGTGGTTTGGGATGTGCGCCTGCTGTTATGGAGATTGCATAGGTAAGGTGGTGGATTTTGGGTGTTAGGTGTAGGGAGATGTTTACAGTTTGGTCTGATGTTTGTCTTGGTTGCGGTACAATGAATTGATTAGGAGTAGTGATGGTGCTTGAAGGTTGCGATTTTTCTTCTCTTTTTTTTTCTGGTGATGTGTGGGCAGTGAGGTAGAGGAGTTGCAGAAGGCAGTGGTGATGGTTAGAGGGTGTTGTTCGAGTTAGGTGTGTTGGGGACTGAGGCTATTTGGCTTGGTGAAGTAGCTTCATGCAGTGGTTGGTGTTAGAGAGGCATTGTGGGGGTGGATATTGTTGCTGATGAGTACGTGGGGAGGTGTTGTCGAGTGTTATGAAGTGGTTTGTGTTTTACTGTAACAATGAAAAGGCAGTGAAAATGTATAACAACTTGGAAAAACAGAGTTGTGAAATTTGTTTTTTTTAATAACTGAAATGAAACAAAAAGACAGACTGAACTGAAGTAAAATGTTTATAGTGTTGGAAAGGGTTTATGGTACGGTTGAGAACACGGTTTATAGTGTTGAGACCAGTCACACAAAATAAAAAAAACAGCAAATGAAACAGTGAAGTAAACTAAAATTGTGGACAAAGGGCTAAATTGAATGTAGCGTGTTCAATCCAATCCATGTGAAAACACAAAAACAGAAAAGAAGAATAATCATGGAGAAACAGGATGTTCTAATGAATCGAAAACAAAATGTGGACAAATTTTTTTTTGAATTATTTGAAATAAAAACAACAAGATGCACCATAAAACAACAAAATGCACAAAAATGAAATGGACGATGAACACACAACACATTTTTTTTCTTTTAATGAAAACAAGCACAAAGAAATGAAAAACCTTTTTTAAGAAACTAGATGAAAAACAAAAGATCCAAAAATGAACACAACATAAATGAACAAAACATAAAAGAAATGCACAACAATTTTTTATAAAATAAAACAATTGAAAAGATAAATAATTCAAAGAGTAAAATTAAAATTAAACTGTTTTTCCTTATGATGAAAACACGCATTCTATTGACAAAACAATTAGATTGGTTACCTTAGGGGTGGATGACCACATTAAGTTATGTCGTGGTGGTGTTGTTTGTCAAGCGGACGTGATAATCTAAAAATAGCTCTATTTTAGAATCTTATTTCTTTGAACCAAATTTAAACATTATTTTACTTAAGCACAATTGGTCTATTTCAGGTTTAGAAGACTGTCAATGCATAGATTTAAAAATAATACTAAAATTATATCTCACTTATATCCTCTTATATTAGAAAATAAATTAATTTGCATGTCCAAAAATGTAACGTTAACCTATTTAGAAACAACTTATAGCTAATATTATCATTTGTTGTGTAAAGCCACCCCGCTTTAAAATATTAATTATACTTTAGATGATCTGAGATTATTTAAGAAGAACCATCAACGATATCTTTGTAGTATTCTATAAATTGAAAGTTTAAAATATACAATCGATAAACACGGGCTTCCATCTCCATATAACTAAAAATTCTAAAAAGCATGTTAATAAAACAATATAGCAAACTCTCTATTTAAATACATAGGATTTAAGTGTAGTTCTTTGGAAGGACTTAACATCAACATACGTAAATG
This sequence comes from Allium sativum, assembly GCA_030737875.1. NCBI lineage: Eukaryota > Viridiplantae > Streptophyta > Magnoliopsida > Asparagales > Amaryllidaceae > Allium > Allium sativum. The sequence goes on along the minus strand of CM060924.1, from coordinate 464,133,819 downwards.
AGACGCATTTGAACGTAGAAAATATAAAAATACATACCATATAGTGTTTCATAGAAGTAGCTCACGACCATTTCACCACCAAATATCATTGTTGTTGACTTAACTTTTTTCATGTTTACTTGCGGTCCACATTAGTATACATTTTATAAATTATCATTACTGATTTTTCTTTACAAGAACTGTGCTATATGCATAGTATAGGTACATTTTAATATCATCACAAATTAAATCTATCGAAGTAATATTCCAAAACTAATGAACAAAAATTGAAGGAATATAACAAAAATATAACTCAAGACCGTGTGCAAAGCACGGGTTCGCACTTGTAGGATAAATAGAACATGCATTGCGCTTCTCTAATACTTTTCTCTCTACACTAATGCCAGCATATAAAAAACAAGATGATCCCAACAAGTACAAGATGATAGACTTAGCTGTACTTCTAGTGAGAGGTTTCATCCCATAAAATAACATGTAGCCCAACAGAACTGACATGTGTTAACTCCCAACGACAAGAATGGGCTCCTAAACAAGCAAGACTAGATGTACTCCAATTACTACCCCAATCGATCGGCGTCCAAACTCATAGATACCATGTGCTGGCCCCGCAATAAGATGTATCACTTCCTAAAGTGGCTACCCTTTGTTTACAAGATGTGCACGAACCATATCTACAAGTGTCATGGCATCTTAACCTACCTAGATCCGACCCATGCACACACATGACCCCGTCGGAATGTGTCGCCCACACCGTCCCTCAAGTGACCTTTTATAATCATCTCAGTAAGCGTGCCCAGACCCCGACCTAGTTTGGGGGTTCCCCGTTTGATACCAAGATGGGTTATTGACTTAAGCAGGTCCCACACCAGATGATTCAAGCTTCCCCCTAGGCTTGCATCCTAACCACTAGGATTTCAATAGGTTATGCCTACCAGTTTAACAAGATTGCATAACCCCACAGGTTAAGTTTATGGGCATATATATATAAATATTACCCACCGCCACAAGATTTACTTAACCCTCCCACTGATTCAAGCAAGTTTACTTAACCCCTACTCCAGTTAATAGGTTTATGTAATCCTTATGGATTCAAACAGGTTAAGTATTACAAGTTCATCACCATTCATTCATTAATAGTCATTATTGCGCTAGACCTCCCACATTAAGTCTGCCACTTGTGGATGCTAGATATGCCGGTTGGGTCTGGGCAGACTTCTTCCACAAGTCGGAACTAACTTCGCGTCTTAGCACTGTCACGTGTGTGTTTATACACTTAGACCCCTCACGTTTGATTCACCACTTGTGGTCGCTGGATTTTGCCGGGCGGTTCCAGGCAGACTTCGACCACAAGTGTAATCTAACCTCGTGTCTAAGCGCGGTTACAGTTACTAATTATTGTAAATCTATGCAATTTTATTATTACTACATTATCATGTTTATTATGCCCAAATCCCTGTCCGATCTATGGTACAAGCTATGCCCCAGATTATGGTTTTAGATCAAGGTATAGATTATGCCCCCAAAACCCCAAGTTTTGGCTAAAATACAAATTATGCTCAAATTCCCAGTCATGTTTCAATATGAATTATGCTCCAAATTTATTAATTTCCAATGTTCCAAATTTGATGCGTTCGCGTATTTCAGCGATATGCCTAGGCTCGAAGGTAACCTGGCTATAAAAATAGAAAAGGAAAGAGGGAGAGAAAAGAACAAGAATGGGCATAGTAAATAAATCGGCATAAGATGACAGGGATATCCTAAACAGGCATACTGAGATCTAAGCATTGAATTAGGTATACAAATAATGACAGATCTGTTATGATTCAGATTACTAACAGGCATAGGCTTAGATCAAAACTTATAGGCATGTTAAGATTACGTTTTAGGTGTTTATATCTAAAAATAACATAGGCTCACTGTGATTGGATCTAAAGAACAGAGATTTGATTGTAGATATTGTAGCACAGATCTCTGAATACATATAACTTGTTGTTGAAGAAGAATAGGCTATTTTACTCTGAGTCGAGGCAGCACCTCGTTATCGCCATTGATTTAGATGAATAAAACAATGGGATCAATGTCTTATTTATAGCCTTGGGTCAACGAATCTAGTCAAGAAACGAATCCATGTTCAGGAACTAAACTCTGCCCAGATCGCGGGGAGGGGGGTCGACATGGGGGTTGTCATGGGTGTCGACACCACTATGTGGGGTCGACCCATAGGTCAGCACCCCTACGACGGGGTCGACCCGTAACGGACTGGTTTCCCCCCTTTGCTCCCCTCTTATGATTTTTGTTTTATTTTGAATTCTGATTTTGGTTTGTATATATATATAATTCAAACTCCTAGGCTTAATAACTTCTTCATACGATGTATGTTTTATGCAAACACAGTGTCTATCTTAAGCAGAATTCTAAGACGAACGCAATGGCGCATTCCATTTTAATTAATTCCTAATATTTAATTAAGTATTCTTACATTTATAATTTTAATGTTTTATAAAATTAAGGGGTGTTACATTCTCCCATACTTAAAGGATTTCCTCCCCGTAATCTTCATGTTAAGAAGAATGTATATCCTAAAATCCATCATCCATCTACTCATCCATCAATCAAAGGCATCCATTATCCTTAAAGATTTCTAATGCTTTTATGAACATATGCAAAGGTATGTGTATATGTCCCTATACTAATGCAAAAAGATCAAGCGGTTGTAATGGCGCGTTTTGTAAGGTATAATAATTAAGTTATTTAATTATTTAAATAACGAATATATTAAATAAACGATAGTTGAACGTATAATTTATAATATAATTATAATCGAGCTCGAAATGGCGCGGCAGTTCGCTATTTGGCGATTCGAACTTCAACTGAATGTACATGATTTATTTTAAATCGGATTTCTGTGAAACAAGAAACGTGTGGAGCTAGTGGAGTATATCTTTCTAGTGGAAGAGAAAAATCGGGATTTCGTCGTGTAGATTTTGATTTATGTCCAAATCAAATTTTAGAAAAGTCGCTGTGGAATTCCTTTATAATTTGCAACGCTTTATTTACGTTATAAAAGGGTTTTCAATATATTTGAATATCGGGTTTGAATTTAGACAAGGTTCTTTTGGGAAGTAGTGATAATTTAATTTTTAGAATTTTACTTTAATTTTTAATAAATTAAATAAGCAACTTTTTATGTGGAGTATTTTGCACCCTGTAATCAACATTTGGGTGTTTCACAATATAAGTTAACCTACCGATATTATTATATTTCTGGAGTCGGGACACCTCGCTCGTCATGATGGTGTTTTCATTTCTGTCCATAGCGGGCCGTAAGTGAATGAAATTGGGTACGATAGAGTACACTAAACTTTATATATTAGCAAAATTTGACCAAGCTAAACCGTATATGTTTGGAGTGAAATAAAACCTACATTTGTAAGCTACGTGTTGCTTTTCTGCGCACACGAAATGAGTGGTCATCCATCCTACATCAGCCATTCCCCATTCCTTGACATCGAAGGTTACTAATTATATAAGTACATAGTTAAGTGTTTGTTACTTTATTCTTCCGAAACTTCTCCTCCTGGAAATCTCATGCCGTAAAACTCCAATGTCTTTTGAAATCAAAACCCACAATACACTTCTCAAATAAAAATCGAAACAAATATATGTATGAGGTCACAAGATCTGAAGCTTCGAGATGACGTCGTTCTCATGCATTTCGGCGCACTGTTCTGGATCTGGAACAAAACACGGTATGAGGAGCAGCATTGACCACGGTCTGGAGGAGTTTGGATGGACGCACGCATGGATATGGGAATGGAGATTTGCCGGGAGTTGAACGGAGGAACGTTGTCGCGAATTGTTTGGTGAAAATGAGGATCTGCGGAGAAAGTCAGAAATGCGATGGAGGAGAAGTTCATACGGAAGGGGGCTGACTGCCTTTTGGTATAGGGAGCGGCGGATGTAGTTGTTGGGCTGATGGCATTTTCGGTAGTGAGTCCAGTAACATAAGGAGAAGAAGCAATTGAGGTGGCCATCTATTTGTGTACGTAATGTATCAGGTGAAGACCTGAAGAACGGACTACGAACTAGGAGTGCGAGTTGGGGGGTTGTAGCTGATGTTCGAGATCAGTGAAGGAGATGAATTTTGGTGTATTTAAATGGATTTTGAGTTGAAAGGAGAAGGAGGAGATAGTTTGGAGAGAAGGATCGACTGAGGCTTTGTGTTGGGAGCGAAGGGTTATCAGAGTAATCGGGGAAGAAGGATTTGTCGGGTGGGTTCATGTACTTGGAAATGGGCCGTTGTGGATGGGGTAAAGCCCACTAAAACCTATTAACTAGTTTAATTTTTATTTAAAAATGTATGAACTTGTAAAAGCAATATCTCATCCATACTTGGTCAGAATCGAGAACCGTAAGTTTCATTGGGATCGTATGGACGGGAGCAACACAATGGAGCTGACCGGAAGTGGAATGGAGCTCGTTTCAATTTACGGCGAATTAAACTGTTTGATTCAAATCAAACAACAGTTTATCGTTCTTTAGCGATGAACTGCAAATGTGAGTAAATCTCACAAACTCTAAACAGTTTTATTTTCACGTTGTATTCTTAGAACTGTTAAATATTGTCTGTTTGACTGTGTGTTGATTGTTTGCTTGAACTGCTAGTCAGTTAGTAGAGATTTTATATATATATTTACGTATGTATATATATATAAACCGTCAAATAGTTATATGTTGATTCTGTTCTAACAAGATATTATACTGGTGTTGTCTAACATCTGTGGTGCAGGGAAACAGGTTGGAGGAATCCAACAGGATTCCTCAACAGTTATTTTACTGTGATTTTTATATTGTGATATATAATGTGATGTATATAATCTGTGTGATTTTGTGTGGTGGGACGATATTTATCGTTGTTATATGGCGTGTTAAATACCATGAGAAATACCAGAATGTAGGAGAGGGGTTTTCAAAGTATATTTTGAAAATAGTTTATTTATATAAAATCAAGGGATTTTATATATATATATAAGAAAAAGGATTCTGAATATAAAGGAATATAGTTGGTAAAAACAAATATAAAAGAATTATATTTGTAAATCAAATACAAGGGAATATATATGTTAATCGAATATAAGGGGATATATTTGTTAATCAAAATATAAAGGAATTATATTCGTTAAAAGAAATATAAAGGATATTCATTTAGAGATTAAATAAATAGAATTAAACTAAAGGAGATATTTATTTGTTAAATAAATAGGAGTTAACCAAGTGAATTGGTCGAGTTAACCAAGTGAATTGGTCGAGTTAATCGAAGTGAATTTGTTAAGATAAACTAAGTGAATCGGTTAGAGTAAATCAAAGTGAATTAGTTAAGTTAAACCAAGTGGTTAATCGAAGTGAATTAGTTAAGTTAAACTAAGTGGTTAATCAAAGTGAATTAGTTAAGTTAACTAAGTGGTTAATCGAAGTGAATTAGTTGATTTAAACTAAGTGAATCGGTTAGAGTTAATCAACGTGAATTAGCTAAGTTAAACTAAGTGGATTAGTTCAGTTAATCGAGACAAGTAAATCAAGTTAGGTTAAACCATCTGAGTTAACCAGTTAGGTTAAACCATTTGAGTTAACCAGTTAAAGTTTACCAGTTAAAGATAAACAGTTAGAGTTGACCAGTTAGAGTTGACCAGTTAAAGTTGACCAGTTAGAGTTGACCAGTTAGAGTTGACCTGTTAGAGTTATCCAAGTGGAGTTAATCGAGTAGAGTTGCCGAATATCACTTATTCGAAGTAGAGTTATCGAATATAGTATATTCGAGGGAAGAGTAATCGAATATAGTTTATTCGAGTGGAGAAATCAAATGTTATTCATTTGAGAAGAGTTACCGAATATTATTTATTCGAAGAGTAGTTACCGAATATTGGTTATTCGAAGTTAGTTAATCCAAAGGAGTTATTCGAAGTTAGTTAATCCAAAGGAGTTAGTCGAAGAGTAAATCGAATATAGTTATTCGAAAGAAGGTGTTAATCGAATATAGTTATTCGAGTAATGTTAAAAGAGTTAATCGAATTTAGTTATTCGAAATGAGTTATTCGAATTTGATATTTGAATAGAGTTAAACACATTAGAGTGATTCGAATTACTTATTCAAATAGAGTTAAACACGTAAGAGTTAATTGAATATTAGATATTCAATTAGAGTTAAATCGAATTTAGTTATTCGAAAGGAGTTAATCAATTTGAGTTAAGTTAATCGATTTGAATTAAGTTGAATCGAAATGAAGTAAATCGATTAGAATTAAGTTAATCGAGTTAGAGTAAATCGAATATTGGTTATTCGAAGGTAAGTTATTCGAATTAGTTATTCGAAGGAGTTAATCAAATGAGTTGATCCAAAGGAGTTAGTCGAATATTAGTTATTCGAATAGAGTTAAAGGGGTTATCGATTTTAGTTTGATCGAAAGGAGTTATCGATTAGTAAATCGAAAGGAGATTTTCGAATATAGCATATTCGGAAGAAAGGGATCGAATATTGTTTATTCGAAAAAGAGAGATTTCGAATATGAGTTATTCGAAGAGAGATAATCGAATATAGGTTATTCGAAGAAGAGTTAATCAAATAGAGATTACTCGAAAGAGAGTTATACGTCGAATTCGATTATAGCGAATTCGGGAAAGTACTATTTACTTTCCAGGGTTTAAATCAAGATTTAGTTATTGATTTAGAAATTAGGGGTCTGTTAAATTATTCGAGTTAGGAGATAAAGTTATAATTAAGATTTGATATTGCAGAAGTAGGAATTATAACGTTATAGTTATAATCAAACGTTGTCATATAAGAAGTGGATTCGTAACATGAATCCGAGAATTTGCGTAAACAGATGATTGGAAAAAGTGAGTGACGAGCTTCATCTATTTCACAGTAAAGGACGTTGTTCAATTAAGGTTTGAGAGGTAATTATACCCCAACTTGATTGACTTCAGAATTGACAAAGGAATAGTTGTGGTTCGATAGAAAAGATTGATTTGAAATATAGTTAAGTAATAAGCGATTAATGGATTAAGCGTAACGATGTTTTATACAACGTTCATTGGAAATCCGTAAATGAGTTTTGGAAACGTTTTCCAAATATAGTCAGATATGTTTTCTAAACATAGAAAATGAAATGTTTTCATGATAAGAATTTAAAAAATAGAGTTAAGCAAATTCAGAAACTGACTGGAGAGGGTAAGTTGAACGGTTTTCTAAGTGACAATTTGATGTTGGTTTCGACCTTCCGAATTGATACTTAGAGAATTGTTCTCATACTAGTTACAGTTAGGGACTGATAGTTGCGAAATAATAGTGATGTGAAAATAAGCTATGGAAATGTTTTCCAATGATTAATAACATATATTTTCTAAATATATGAAATAAGGAAATATGAACATATGATGATTGATCGATCGAATTTCCATTTGGAAATAAGATCGTTGTTTGTACACCGACATGTTTTCATTTGATAGTTGAATCACAGACTATCAAAGTTTTTACCATTTTAACGTTGTTAATATGGAGAGACTGGTTGGATTATTATCCAAAGAACCACTCTGTATTGGCATAAGCGTTGCGAGCAATATCTGCCAAAGATAAATTGAAGACGGAGTAAAGTGCAAGGGCTGTTGTATAAGTCTTAGATAACAGTGACTAAGATGGATATACTGAATAGTACCTTCGGTTTGTCCAGTCCCAGGACAACGTATATGGAAGAAGGTCTGACAGAGTATATCCAATGGATCGCGTAAGTTGATCTGTTCAAACGTATTCACGTTTGGTGGCAGAGGAATTCGTTTCTCTTAGTTATATACCCGTGTTATTTTTGGATAAGTCAATTTGTGATTTGGCGGGTATGACGATGTGGCATTCAAAGTGAATGGTGATCAGATGTTCTGAAGATAGACGTAGCTTCTAGCCTCACACCGGGAAGTAACAAAAGTTGGGCTAGGCAGCATGGCTAGTTGGGTCATCCCCAAGCAGGGTGTATTGTCACTGATCTAGAGAATATTCATATTTATACTTCTTTTTGATTCTGTATCTTCGGATGACAGTTTGATGGCCTACAACCGTAGTGGCAATATATTCGCGACACTCAAGCTAAATGAGTGAGCGGTCATGTGTGGCCGGGTTGCAAGACGTTCTTGTTGAACCCTGAGTGTATCACCTCTAGAGTACACTATTCAGAAGGTGCTCCCATACCTTGTCTGTTGGAATCCATTCTCCGATAAGCGCCCTGCGGTTTATGATTTTATACTATGTATGTAGAACGTGAGATGCAAGCGTTTCTGCTAGATTGATATCTATTTGTACTTAGACATTATTATAATATAACAATGATATTGCTTGTCAAAGTTGTTCAGATACTCATAAGGGAAAAACCCGTTCCGTATTCACGGCGTGGTCTTATGAGATATCCTATACCTGTTTTAAACTATTTTACTCATACTAGTCCCATGACTGACCCAGAGTTTACTTTGTTGTTTTCCCTAAACTCTTGGGTGCCTAAATTTGTACGGGCAGTCAAGTAGTCGGGATTTACAGATATGCTTGGAGAGCTTGGAGCAGGAGGCTGCAAGATTCTATAGCTATAGTTATTTCCGCTGTGTTGTAAGTGTTGTACTCTGATAAGTGCTATTGTATATATATAACTGTTTACTTCAAAGCTATGTTATATATTATATGTTATTCGTTCCGCTGTGAGATTCGTGTTACTCTGATGATTCTGATGTTCTTCTTCTTCTTCTATTCTATTAGTTCTATCTTTTCTTTCTCACCTTCTAAATTCTTCCACTAACGTCTCGGAATTTCCGACTCTCGAGGAGTCGGAAATTTCCAGCCGTTACAGCGGTCTACTGATTCAGTTGACCTCCTTAATGCAATGTATTTTAGTGCCATGAATTAAACATGTATGCAAATAATCTTATTATAACATGTAAACTCTATTTGTGTGCACAATCATACAACCAAATGTAATCATTCACATGATGATACACCCATTTCCATCCATAAAAGAAGAAAAATGCACACATGTCTATATGCAGTATGGTAGTGATTGAGCCGATCTAGTGCCTAATGTGTGTGTTTATGCATCCATGAGAAACCACCAGCAAACACTTGCATCCATCAAACATAACATGTCTCAAACACATGTTTACATCTATGGGACTCCTACCTAAAGGTTGAAGATTCGATCGATAAGATATGCTTAAACGATAGAAGCAAGCATGAATAAAAGCTTTGGAAAAAGAAGTTAAGGACCCACCCTTGAAAAGAAAAGGGTACGAAGCGCGAATCTTGTCTTCAGTCTCCCAAGTTGCATCCTCTTGGTTATCTCCCCACTGAACTTTCATCAACTTGACCTCTGGGCTGTGTAGCTTCTTAACCTCCGATCCAAGAATATGGGTAGGAACTCGTCTAATTGTCGCCTCCCGTTCCACTTCTACTTCCTCAAGCATACTCGGCTCAACTACTTATGTTGTATCATGCAAGCACTTTTGTAAATGAGAAACGTGGAAAACATCATGAATGCCGGACAGTCTCTCTGGTATCTTTACTCTATAGGCCATTTGGCCAATCCTTTCTGTTATGGGAAAAGGGCCTATAAACCTTGGTGCCAATTTCTCTATAGATCCGAAACGAACTACAATCCTCAAAGGTGATACCTTGATGAAAACCACATCTCCTACCTCAAACTCATGGTCATTCCTTCTTCTATCTGTATAGGACTTTTGCCTGTCTTCATGCACCTGCGGATAAGATCAATCTTTTCTGAAGTTCCCCTAAGGATAACCGGTCCAAGTAGCAGTCTTTCTGTGGACTCCCACTAACAACACTACACCAGAAAATACATTTAGTAGCGTTGAAAAAACGCTACCAAAGCTTTTAATAGCATTGTAGAGAATGCTGCTATACGACATGCAACTAAAAGACTAAATTTTTTTGTTGCGTTTTAGTAAACGCTACCAAAGCTTTTTTGAAATGCAACGAATTTTTTTTCTGTAGCGTTTTTTCAATGCAACTATATTTTTTTATACCAATTTACATTTGCTTCTGTAGCATTTTTAAAACGCTACTAAAAGTTATTGGTTGTTTAACAATATATTTTAAATGTTGTTATTTACCTTGATGGCTTGTATCACTTCCAATAACCACTTATATAATATCCATATTGAACCAACAATTAATCACATAACTATCATACTCAAACCAACAATTAATCACTAGTTATTATATTCAAACAAACAATCAATCAATCATATGATTATCATATTCAAATAATTGAAAAACCACACTAATCACACAATCAAGTTATTCATAATCAATTCAATATTTATTTTTCGATAGAATAAGTAACAAATCACGAGTAATCACAAACAAGTTTACACAAATAGTGCTAACAAAATATCATAATATATAGCAATTAAAGCCATAGTCATTGCTTGATTACCAATAAACCTTTTTTGCCGCTAGTCTTCACTTCTGAAAAGTCAGTTACCTATAAATGAGTTAAATAATCAACAATAAAACTTGACATGAATTACATACAAAAATAGAAATGAAGTTCTGTATTTGTCCAATTTTGGGTGTCGGCTTTTTTTTAAGATTATTTCGGAGTAAGCCATTTCATATTAATATGTAAAGAGATCAAAATGAAATATTACCGTAATAATTAAAAGATCATCCAAATGTTCAAGTCTATATTATATAGTCCATCAGGATTCATCCAAGAATCTACACCATTTGGCCAAACCTAGCCTGCAAAAACTTCCAACTATGGTAAATTGTCGGATAAGTTACTGAATGCTAATCTTAAAACCAATCCAGTCTAAAACTTACCGTACAGAATCGTCTAAAATATAATGGACATGCTTTTCTTTCACTTGTAGGATTAGGTCCACAGTTTGTGAAAATGTACTAGTATGCCTCATATATTCTGGACATTGCAAAAAATAGACATGTTTCTCTTTGTTGGCATCAGGGTACAAATTTTACTAAAGGTACAACAAAAATGTTTGTTCATTAATAATTAGAAGAATGGTTAATAAAGTGGTCACCAATATAAGAGAAGGGCTTGAAAAAAGGATCCATATGCAGAATGAGACTAAACAAAGTGATTTATATGCAGATGCTCTATTAATTGCATGTATAAAAATGAATTCAAGCTTTGAAAAAAAATACATATAACCTGTTTGTTCAAAGAATACTGTAGGAATCATCAGTTCACGTACTTTAATATTCATACCAAAAAGGGAAAGCACAACAAATAAAGTAGAGAAAAATACATGCAGGTTTATATAGGCCATCAATTGACTTATGTCAACTATAAATCTGGTTTTTATCAAAAAGAATGGAATATGTCAACTCGTTTTATATGCTGGTAAAAACATAGATAAATTGAATCTCAGCTAATCCCTTATGCAAATAAAGAACAATTATGACAACAGGAACCGTTCTTGCATGGGCTGTGACTAAATATTATAGCTAATATAGAGAATTTGGATACATATGTAGGGGCAACATCAAGTACTGCTTGCTATTTTATTTTTTAAACGGTTAAATAAAAAAAATTGACTTACTAACTTAATGACATAGAGTCGTAAACTATAAATTGTACACTGAACTTCATTTACCAATTTCAACGGATATAGTCCGCTTCTTTGAAAACTATGAATTCTGAAATAATACAAATATAGCGACAGACACGACTTCGACCCTACAGACCTGAACAAGACAAACTAGTGCCATATAAAATTAATAGGTTCAGCTAAAAAATTGTTTCGTTTGGCCTCAAGATAACTGTAACAAGTTCACGATCAAAGTCCGATCCTATAGTATAGAAAGACTACAGTGACTAAAGTACGAAGATTGTAGTTTTACATTTCTAAAAAATTGGCATGAGGTCATACAGAAGAAAATAGAGTTCAAAGTGAAGAACAAATTGAGACTTTTTTCTAAATTGATGGCCTATTTATGAACAATGAACGTTATGTTAGTCCTAAAGAACGCATGGGGTAAATAAAAATCAACATTAATGAAAAATAGAAGCCAAATCATGCATTAGAATTTTCGTAACAAGCAGAAACTAGTCTTCTCAAATTAACTTATCCATATAGGATAGTGGAACAAAAGAAAAGATAATACGAATCATAAAAGTTGGGTAAACCAGTTACCGGTATAGTTATCATTATATATGAAGTTTACCAAATAAGCAACAAGATGAAAACGTATATTTTAATACCTTATGAAATTGTTGGACCTTTTCTGATGCTCAACATCATTTCCAACTTCGTCTACTTTGCCTTGACAGTAACATGCACTCCTAAAGTATGTAAATATTTAAATATGGTTAAAAATTAAAAGATTTCCTAATAGTCGATGATATAAAATGAATAGTAACATGAACAGCTACCTGGAATTATAATATGAACGTGATACATCAAACTATCTCATCACGCGCGCACACACACACACATGCACACACACTACGAATATGGTTAAGGCTTAAGGACTACTATTTTTCAAGCAATTCCTAAGCCATATTTGATTAGTGAAGTCTGCTACTGCTAAGTTAGACACATAATTTCAAAAATCCAAACTTTCCTTTTAACTATTTCGTAATGTTTCTTACCAGAACAGAATATGATCAAGGAGTGAACACATTCTCGCCTGAAGGCTGGCTTTTTCAAGTCGAAGATGCCATCGAAGCAATCAAGTTAGGTTCTACTGCGATTGGATTGAAGACCAAGGAGGGAGTAGTGCTCACAGCGGATACACTACAAAAATAAATTGAATTAAAGACTGATAATTTCAGTCCTTAATTAGCCGAATCAGTCTTTAAATTATGTCTAGAAACCGATTACAGACCGATATTTCAGTTACTAAAACTCAAGTCCTAAAAATTATTTGAAACTGAATTTTCAGTCTGAAAGTTTAATGACCGAATATTCAGTTACAAATATTATTTGTAACTGAACTTTTAAGACAGAAATGCAGTTTCTAATCAGTCACACACACACATATATATATGGCTGTAATGTGTGAACATTATATGCCAACAAAGATTGAATAAGTAATTAAATTATCATTCAGTCTTTCACACTTGAGTCTGATGCCTCCATGCAATCTAGCCGCAGATTCAAAAACACATTCATGCACACAAACATATATTACAATTGTTTTGGAATTGTAATTAGATCACAAGTCAAACGCATTCATTATATTCTCTGGTATTTACACATCAAAAAGGGCAAAAGCAACAAATATTCTGCTGATACAATACAGCCTTTTCTTTTAAAGGAGATTATAAACCTTTATAACTATGCGAAAATTGTACAAAGCTGCCAAGGCATGTAATACAATATAAATTATAAACACAAGAAGAAACAATTGGGGATTCCAATGTAGAAATGAACCAGACCCAAAGATCAAATTGGCAGCATCGAACACAGCTTTTCCACAATGGATTTCTGAGCAAATTCAGAACCAGATGAACCGAACTTCTCTAGATTGAACTCTTGAAAATGTCGAAGCACTCAAAGCCTGAATCGAAGGAACAAAGTAGAAATCAAGAACTTCAGTGGATTCTATCGTACTGCACGGGCTACACGTAGAGCAACACAATATCTACGAAAGCATCAAAAAATAGATAAGAAAAACAATTTGCAAGTTATAAGTATAGGACTTACTGTAAAAGCACACCAAAGAGGCAGAGATAATCATCTAGATTGCAGGCAAGAACTACTCCAGCTGTCTACTTATTGTCCTCGGGAAAAATCTACTTTAGCATGCTTTCATCTGTAGAAAATCATGTGATAAATAATAAATGTAAATTAAAACAGGAATGAACTGAAACTTGGCCATAAAGAGTTGCTTTTTTGAATACATCGCCTAAGAATAATTTTTTGTGCCATGTCAACATTCTCTCTTGCTTTTATTTATATCATAAATGAGAAACAAGTTGTCTAAATAATATACTGAAGAAAATGTAAATTGGAATACATATTGGAGAAGCTTTTGCATTATTTTCTTGTGGCGAACGAGTTTTAGACGATGGGTTTTATTCTGCGTTTGTAGGATATCTTTTGGAGAAGTTATACAGATCGTGGAGAAGTTGTTTAATGAATCAGGCCATAATTCGAGGAGGTAGTGGAGTAATTAAGGGTATTTATTAAAAATATCTATTATAATCTAATCAAGCATTCTTTTCTGGCTAGTTAAAAACGCAGTTGTATGGATCGCTGTAATCAACCATCAGATCCCAAAAAATAATTTGATCTTGGCCGTTGAATATCTAATTACTTTAATACCGGTTAAACACTAAATTACAGACTGAATCTCAGTCCCTAGGATAGAAAATTAAAACTGATTTTTTTGGGTCGCATATCAGTTTTTAAGTAGAGACCCAACAGTTTCAGTTTGTAGACCTCAGTCTTTAGTTACTGTTATTTTTGTAGTGATAAGAGAGTCACTTCTAAAAGCGTATCTCAGTCGAACCTTATAGCATAACCTGTAAAATCTATTAACATGCAGACTTTAAAAAAGAAAATAAATGGACATATTATCCTATGCATAGTCCTAAATTTTCTAACAGTTAATGTAGTACAGTAATAGAACGAAGGAAAAAAAAGCTTAAACCAAAGGATCGAGGTTGAAAGAGTAGTTAGTGGAAGTATTTGTGTACCTTTTGTGTATCTCTCGACTCCCAAAGAATCTCAACCTCCTTCTTCAGCTTTGGAACAACAAGCATCGTTCTCCTTCTCCAACCTAGTTTTGGGAATGGTAGAAGTGAGCATTATAACAACATTAATAATAGTGCGATGTGGTTTGAAAAAAGAAAATAGAAATACAGGGGGTCTTAGTTCAACCGTGAAACAATGCAGAAACACGGATTATATTTCTATTTTATTCATTCTTATGTTCTTTTTAAAGCATTTTGCGAGCTAATGAGTCATCTTTAACGGACTTTCATCGCAATATCATTATCTTCTATGATAACAGTGAACTGACAAAAGATTTATTTTCAGATGCCTGCTAATTCTTCAAATTATTATTTTGAATTATAAATGTGTTCTTCCTACACTAGAAAACATTGTTAAAGTGCCCAAAATCTGGCAAAATTTTTGTCAACATGTCATCTAATACGTTTCAGTAAAAATTTGGCATCAATTATCAGTTTATCACTCAATAATGTTTCTCCTTGTTTTTAATGAGGAAAAAAACATTATAAATGGAAAACTACTATGCAATATTTGGCATGGAAACATTGATATATCATTCTTAACATGTAACTCATTAGTTATATAATATTCAAATTTGCACTGAAAACACATGTTGAAGCCAAGCAATAAATTTCATAAAATTATGGAAAAAGTCAAAGAGATGGTACTTACCTAGTGCTTCCTTACTACGCAAAATGTCTCCATATATGTGGTCTCCAATATAAAGGACCTATCATAGGTACAAACATACAACTTCAGAAGAATTATTCTTTTTGTTGAAATCAACATAGGATACTACGATCAGAATTGACAACCAAGCTAAAATAACGAACATAACTACTATAAATTTCAATTAGTATGGTATTTAGTGCGTTAAGTCAAACAAATGCAGCTTTATCCAATTCATCTTGGCAGTGATTTTTATGTGGTTCTGCTATCCAAAACGCCGGAGTATGCACAATTCTGTTATTTGGTTCTGAATGAGAAAATATCTAATGCAAAGAATTTCTCCATCCTTGTTCCTTAGAGAAATTAAAATTTGGCATTGCAATAAACTCATAAATATTGAACAAAATATGGGTGATGCTAGGACGATCGGTGAAAATGAAGATAGGATGTGAAGATTTGGAGATAAATGACAGAAATCAGCAGAGGCTTCAAAACCATGAGGTGCGCAGTTGGGATGTAGGAAACCAGTCAAAATTTGGCCGGCTGGAATAGATAAATTGACAAAATAAAATAATGCTCCGAGATCATTAAACTACAATACAGAAAGCTGTAAACAGAGTAATTAATAAGGGAATAAATAAACTAAACTTTGAATACCAATTTCATAGAATATAGATATACAGGTATTAATAAGGGAACAAATTAACTAAACTTTAAATGCCAATTACATAGAATATTGATATACAGGTCCAATTCCTTTTAAGCTAGAAGTGTAGAATTATAAGTAACTTAAAATATATCAAAGATCAATGAAAGTACTGCATCCTCATGATAATCAGTAATAACAAACAAATATCATACCATAATAACCATATGAACACTGGTACAAATCGCTATCATGAAAAGAGAAAATTTGATGAAATGAAAATGAAGACCTTTGGAGAGCAATCCGGTGTGGACCGACAAAATTTGGTAAAATTTATTATTGAAATAGACATCGTTAACACCATGTTAAAAAAAGGGGGGATAACTATGTGCCTATCAGACTTCCAGCATAATCTTTATTCCTATTTTGCTATATTAATAGTACAAATACAGGTGTGGGGTAAAGTAACTTAAAGGAATGTTTATGTAATAAACATAACATATAATGTGTCATGTGGTTTATTTTAAAAAACAATAGTAACATAATACTGTACTACAACTGAGCTCCTAAACTGCACAAGAAAATAAGAACAAAATAAATGAAAGCTTGAAGCATATGATCTTGCACACCTGGGAACTTGATCCGATCGAGAGGAGCTTATGCAGATGTGCAACATTTCCGCCCTGGCTATGCAACTTACATAAGAAAATTGTGTGCATCCAGTAAAGATTTCGGTAGAAAGTTTGGCCCTTCCAGTTATCTATATCATAAGCCATAAAATGTTTGCAACAAGCTGAAACTTTGAGCTCATTTGTGCTCCCACCTCTGTAAGAATAGCCTTGCAGTCCTCTAACATAAGCAATTGCA
Source organism: Allium sativum (assembly GCA_030737875.1). Taxonomy (NCBI): domain Eukaryota; kingdom Viridiplantae; phylum Streptophyta; class Magnoliopsida; order Asparagales; family Amaryllidaceae; genus Allium; species Allium sativum. The sequence continues at coordinate 464,116,883 of CM060924.1, read as the reverse complement.
TATGCACCGTTCATTTTAGGGTCCTCGCCTGGTGTCGCTTGACCACGGACCCATCTCAGATCCCGAAACAAGTTAATGTTCAGTGACTAAAATGTGAAGCCTTCTGCTTGTCCATCATTGTACAGTGCCCTTGCTTCTGTCCCAATAACCTGCCCAATCTGATACCACAGTTACAATTGAAGGAAGCACCAGTGTGGATAACTTGAGGAAAACCGGTAACATAACTCCATTAAAATGTATGCCTTCACCGGAGTTTGAAACTCCATGAAGAGATTCAGACCACCATTTATAACCTGGTATACCCAATCGATCATTTGTTGGTGAAATATCACCTAACTGAGAAAATTTCTCTTCTAATGATAGTTTTGAAATAATGTCATTTACCTTTTTGTTAATAGGTAGCGAAACGTTACAAAATAGCAGGCTATTTTCCGAGTTTGATGAGCCACAAGAAAATGGAGGTACTGATAAAACCGAGGAAGGTAAAATTCGAGCTGCAATGAAAAAGACCCAAAATGAAAGACGGTTCATTTCACTACAAAAATAACAGTAACTAAAGACTGAGGTCTACAAATTGAAACTGTTGGGTCTCTACTTAAAAACTGATATGCGACCCAAAAAAATCAGTTTTAATTTTCTATCCTAGGGACTGAGATTCAGTCTGTAATTTAGTGTTTAACCGGTATTAAAGTAATTAGATATTCAACGGCCAAGATCAAATTATTTTTTGGGATCTGATGGTTGATTACAGCGATCCATACAACTGCGTTTTTAACTAGCCAGAAAAGAATGCTTGATTAGATTATAATAGATATTTTTAATAAATACCCTTAATTACTCCACTACCTCCTCGAATTATGGCCTGATTCATTAAACAACTTCTCCACGATCTGTATAACTTCTCCAAAAGATATCCTACAAACGCAGAATAAAACCCATCGTCTAAAACTCGTTCGCCACAAGAAAATAATGCAAAAGCTTCTCCAATATGTATTCCAATTTACATTTTCTTCAGTATATTATTTAGACAACTTGTTTCTCATTTATGATATAAATAAAAGCAAGAGAGAATGTTGACATGGCACAAAAAATTATTCTTAGGCGATGTATTCAAAAAAGCAACTCTTTATGGCCAAGTTTCAGTTCATTCCTGTTTTAATTTACATTTATTATTTATCACATGATTTTCTACAGATGAAAGCATGCTAAAGTAGATTTTTCCCGAGGACAATAAGTAGACAGCTGGAGTAGTTCTTGCCTGCAATCTAGATGATTATCTCTGCCTCTTTGGTGTGCTTTTACAGTAAGTCCTATACTTATAACTTGCAAATTGTTTTTCTTATCTATTTTTTGATGCTTTCGTAGATATTGTGTTGCTCTACGTGTAGCCCGTGCAGTACGATAGAATCCACTGAAGTTCTTGATTTCTACTTTGTTCCTTCGATTCAGGCTTTGAGTGCTTCGACATTTTCAAGAGTTCAATCTAGAGAAGTTCGGTTCATCTGGTTCTGAATTTGCTCAGAAATCCATTGTGGAAAAGCTGTGTTCGATGCTGCCAATTTGATCTTTGGGTCTGGTTCATTTCTACATTGGAATCCCCAATTGTTTCTTCTTGTGTTTATAATTTATATTGTATTACATGCCTTGGCAGCTTTGTACAATTTTCGCATAGTTATAAAGGTTTATAATCTCCTTTAAAAGAAAAGGCTGTATTGTATCAGCAGAATATTTGTTGCTTTTGCCCTTTTTGATGTGTAAATACCAGAGAATATAATGAATGCGTTTGACTTGTGATCTAATTACAATTCCAAAACAATTGTAATATATGTTTGTGTGCATGAATGTGTTTTTGAATCTGCGGCTAGATTGCATGGAGGCATCAGACTCAAGTGTGAAAGACTGAATGATAATTTAATTACTTATTCAATCTTTGTTGGCATATAATGTTCACACATTACAGCCATATATATATGTGTGTGTGTGACTGATTAGAAACTGCATTTCTGTCTTAAAAGTTCAGTTACAAATAATATTTGTAACTGAATATTCGGTCATTAAACTTTCAGACTGAAAATTCAGTTTCAAATAATTTTTAGGACTTGAGTTTTAGTAACTGAAATATCGGTCTGTAATCGGTTTCTAGACATAATTTAAAGACTGATTCGGCTAATTAAGGACTGAAATTATCAGTCTTTAATTCAATTTATTTTTGTAGTGTTTTGGGTGTACAAAAATGAAAGACGGTTCATTTTGGTGTATGAAATAATGTCATTTACCCTTCACCAGAAACTACCTTTCACTTTAACTGAACTGCATGCACAACAATATCAACCAAACATACCACACTCAGACTACTATTATTCTCCTTCACTACACAATAACATAAACCCAAATCGATCCAATTTGCATTTCCACTTTGCCTACACATAGAAATCTCAAGTACTTCAAACTACCAAACTGTCAAAACTTACAGCGAATACAAACAATCTAAATCGTGACCTCACTGCCATCAAATCACCAGCATTTTCATAATACCCCACATCAACTTCACCACTTAAAATTGCATGTACCTTCTCCGCAACCTCCCTTGGCTACAGAACCACCAGCGCCAATTTCCATATTTTTTCACTATTCTTTTTCTTTTCCCATTTTGTTTTGTTTTCGACCAATTTGATTTTAAGTGGAAGGATTAGGAAGTGAGAATTGCTGTGCAGTGTCTTTATATGAGTGTTTTTAATATCATGAAGGATATTGATACAGGTTATTAATTTGCTCCCAGACGTAGGAGAGTGGGCTAGCAAGTATGCCATTTGAACTAAAACTAATATACCAACAAGGACTAAAAATAATATACCGATAATTCATATGCTAGTAGGCAGCATTCCAATTTTAAGAGATGAGGATTTGACTAATGAGATTGAGAAGGTGCAAGAGACTTTTGGAGAAGTTTTGCGGATCAAATAGTTACTTACTAATTGGACTGATGAGCCCGAAAAAACTGTTACTTGTTCGCTAAGGAGGCTGCAACTAATGAAGCTCACAATTGAAACCCTTAGTTCCACAAAGATAGGGAAAAAATATTGGTGGTTTGAATAAGCATAAGTCTAAACCTATCTGCCAACTTGCCTGAACTCTTTTCAAGGATTGGAAACTACTAGCTAAGTTAGAGGTGGCAAAAGGAAAACTTGATGACTGGTACAAAGAAGAAAATATATCTAAAAGACAACGTACAATTCAAGTGATGGAACTGAAGGATTTTCCAAAGCAAGCGCAAAACAGGGCGTATGGCATGATGAAGCGTGGAAGCCAATTTAGGAGGTGTATGAACATGAAGTCTTAACATGAATATTTTACTTTTGCTAACATACATTGCAATAAGGCAGGCCCTTTTTCCATATGGGCATATCATAAGAGAGAAAAACTATGAGGAGAAAAAAGAAAAACTGTGAGGAGAAAAAAGAAACTAATCTACTTGTGGAGGTAAAGGAGGACGAAATCATCAACAGCAGAAGATGATGGAATTTGTTTTGAAAAATAATATTCATAAAATCTATAAGTTTATCCCAGCTTGTTGTGATTGGACATTGTATATTTGATTTATGGTTCTTTATAAACAATTTCCATCTGTGATTGCTTTAAAAAAACAACTATAGTGATAATCAAATAAAGAGGAGTTGACTACATTTCAAGGACAACACAAAGAAGAGCAAAACAGATTTGTAAAATAACCTGGTACATGCCATCATAAGCATAAACTTTTCCATAATAGCTGCTTTTTGAATCGTGCCCCATGAATTAACTCGGATTGTGCTTCCGTTAAACAACTATTCTACAAGCATGTAATGGTAATCGATGCTGAGTATGAATTAATGTACTATGCATAAAGTAATGGCAATGTTGGTTGCATCAAGTGGTTATATATAGATAGAGTTATATGAGTGCAAACTGTACGCTGTTAATTAGTCGTACTTAAGACTATATTTTACAAAAATACCTTCGAAAAATCTTGAATTCAGGGGTCTATTAGAGGTGTAGTGGCATAAAATTGTACATTTGACATTTTTGCAAAGTGAATACAACAAACAATTAACATGTGCATGTACGGGAAAACTATTTGGACATAGATCACATGATGAATACATATACATGCATGCTCCAGAAACAGGAAGCAAAGGCATGTAATTTACCAACTCGCCAAGCCAATATATTATTTATGCACTTTTAGAAAAACATTAACAGACAATTTTCATGTAAAACTTAACAATCCTACGATTCATTTCATTGATATATTTATTGACTCTTGATAGTAAAGTTTGTCTTTGGTCAGCATTTTCACAATTTAGGATACAATGATTTTAGTTCCTGCCACAAAATTGTCTTTTTTTCTCATCAGTACATTTTCAAAACTAGTTCCTTAATGTTTTTAAACTAAAATTGTTAATATGCTAATTCCCTGCTAATGCATTAAGGATTGTACATGCATATGAATTTGTGCATAAAATGTTGGACCACGAAAGCAAGGATATATTAATATGTTCTCACCAGGTCCCATAACTATAAATTTTTGTTATTCACCTAATAGAATACATATTATTCCAAATTAGATAAGGTTTTATGACAAGATCAATTTAAAATATTAGTTTGCTAATTGAAAGTGAAAATGGATCTTGTCTTATTGCACATATCATCAACTTTCTTATGCAAAGTTACAAAATAACCAGGTCATGTACTTTTTGACAAGAATAAAAGATGGTTCATACAAATTTTTATTTTCTCAAATTTCAAACATGTTGTAGTTGGTGTCAATTTAGCTATAAAATTTATGGGGGTCCTAGCTAGTAAAATGTTTGAAATGTTGTGGATTTTGTAGACAATTATCCACGTATAACTGTTAGATTTCATGATCAAAACCTGGTTTAGATCTTGTTCTTGCATCTTTTAAATGTTCAGATTGATTCAATTTGAAATAGTTTTTCATTCTAGGTACCTTTTGTAGAATAATTATTTATTTATGCTCGGTATAAACATCATAGACACAACCAGACACGGCGTGAGACTTGAGTAACAAAAAGAACAAACACAGCGCATCCTATAGGCTGATAACAAGAAATTAATACAAACATAACTTTAGGTGAGCATCAAAGGAACTCCTATTGAATAAACAGAAAGAGCATATAGCAGTACATTAGAAAGAGTAGGAATGTTTCACCGATATTATAGAATAATCAAGTAAATGGAATAAATGCAACATATTTCACAGTATGTAACCAAGTTATGAGCAGAATGTAAAATGAAGATAAGAACATGCATTAAAACCAACCTCTAAGGATTCTAACAAGAAGCTACAATGATTTCAAATTTCCTCTATCTTGAATGAATAAATATCAATCAAAGCATTTCTTGAGATCATCTTACAATTGCGCCACCTTCTTTCTGAAACCTTTCATCTCTCATTGTTTCTATAAAATGAAAATAATTGATTTAAGAGGAAATCCACAGCTTGAAAACAACAATGGTAACCCCAAATTTAATATACAACTTTATAAAATCCATATCATCAATGTACTTAAGTTAGATTGATTCAAATAAATTTGAATTAATTTTTCATTCTTGGTACTTGCTGTAGAATAATTGTTTATTTATGCTTAGTACAAACAAAATATGTTGTTAAAACAATAGTGATCTAGGACCGTTTTTTCTTTTTACTAATGATGTAATATTGATGTACATACACATGAATTATTCTTTGCTGGTTGTTTTATCTCATGGATTATTACATGCATGTGCATGTTTACTTAAAATCTCTAGCATCATTACAATACGTATATATGAAGATCTTTACGTATACCACTAGAAAAAAGGGATCAAATTAAACATGCTTGATGCTACTAATTTGTTTCCCTTTTAATAAAAGCTGGTTCATTTACTTCCATGTTTGCAATTTATTCAATCCCAGGTAGTGAATCAAATCATATTTCCATTAGATAGCAAATCTTTTATTTATGTGTTTATTTTGTGTGTGTGATGTTGTTTTATAAAACTCTAAGGATATAAACTGGGGTTTAAAACAAATGTAAGGATTTGTATACTGTATGACATTAATAATGAAGAATCAACATTATTTTAGGCATGTAAGAAAGTAACTGTGTTTAACTTTTATGTTTGAAGTAAAATTAACAAAGAGAAGATTCTCATTACACATAAACATAATATATTTCAGTCATTTAATAAATATATATGGTGGCTAAATATAATTCCTATTATGATGATTCTACCAAATAAAAATTTCATTTTTTGATTATGAAAATAGTTTTGATGTAGCCTATGGCATCAATGATCAATGTTTAGTTCATGCAGCAGTAGATCCAAAAAATAACCAATTAAAAATCCACCGAAGCAGCAGGCTGATTACCAAATTAAAGTTAAATTCCAAAAATATCACCAAAAATATACATAAAACGAAAACAGAAATTGTATATGAAACCTTACGCTGTCTGGATGAGAAAATACCTGGTTGAAATGAGCAATGCAAAAGCTGAGGCAAGCGATTGAGAATTAGGGTTGGAAAGTTGAAGAAGTGGCAAAGATACTCGCGAATGATGTTTTGAAAATTAAGTTGGAATGATTCATGGGTTGATTTGAAAACTAGGGCGGAGTGATAGAATTGGGAATTTTGTGGAACGATGGTTTCTTAAAACGGAAATTTCAGAGAATGAAAATTAGATGGTAGGAAAAGCGGGAAGTGAGAAAAAAATGCCGCCTAGTAATATATTCTAGAACACAACGATTTTAGTGGATCAACGAAATAGATGCATGTAGTGTTCAAACGTTGCCATTCACAGTAACTAAAAGCACAATTTCTTGTAGTGCAAGTTGGTGATTTACAGGGTCGTCTCTACAATTTTTCAAAGGGTGTCATGCCAATACTAGCCTGGTAACTGTTGTTGTAGGCGAACTCTACTAAAGTAATATGCTCTTCCCTAGTCCCTCCGAAGTCTAGGATACACAGCCTTAAATGATCCTCAAGAACTCTATTCATCATTTCCGTCTGTCCATCGGTCTGTGGGTGATAAACGGTGCTCAAACACAACTGTGTACCTAATGCCTCTTGCAAGCTCCTCCAAAACTCACTGGTGAAATTGGGGTCACGGTACTCACAATACTGGAAGGTACTCCATGCAGACGGACTATCTCACGAAGATAAATCGCTGCCAACCATGTTGCTGTCCTCTTCCTCTTAACAGGGATGAAGTGAGCACTCTTAGTAAGTCTATCCACTGTAATCCAAATACTGGTTTGCTTTTCCTTGATCTAGGCAAACCAACAATGAAATCCATAGAGATGCTCTCCCACTTCATTGTGGGACTTCCAAAGGATGAAGTAAACCATCGGGCTTCTTTTGCTCAGCTTTGACTTGCTGGCAAATCAAACATCGAGAAACAAACTTCGCCACATCTTTCTTCATCCTAGCCCAAAAGAAAATCCTCTTCATATCTCTATACATCTTATCACCGCCTGGATGAATAGTCATCTTAGAATGATGGGATTCCTTAAGGACCGTCTTCAACAAACTCCAACTCGGGGAACACAAAGCCTTCCATCTTGTAGCAACCACCCTCAATCCTCCGTGGAATATCTACTGAGGGGGCTAGAAGTCTTCCCTTTACTGAGTCTATCTAAGATATCTGCTAGTTGTGGGTCCTCTCGTTGCGAAGTCCCTATCTGATCCAATAGAGTAGGTTGCACCTCTAATGATGCCAAAAACCAGGTGTAAACTCGGTGGAGGGTCTAAAATCAAAAGTCGATATAAACTCCAAGCTTTTCCTCTCCACAAACAAAGGACTCAAAGTCATCCTCTTTCTACTTAATGCGCATGCCACCACATTACCCTTGCCAGGGGTATAAGCAATCTCGAAATCATAGGACGTTAGGAACTCCATCCATCTTTGTTGCCTTTAATTAAGATCCTTCTGCGAGATCAAGTACTTGAGAGATTTATGATTGGTGTACAACTCGAAATTCTCTCCAAGTAGATAACGGCGCTAAGTCTTAAGCGCGAATACTATGGCAACCAAATCTAAGTCATGGGTAGGGTAGTTCTTCTCACGAACTCTTAGTTGTCTGCCTTCATAACATATTACCCTTTCCTCTTGCATCAGAACCGCACTAAGCCCTGTACTGCATGCATCAGTGTACACTGTGAACACTTTGTTCCCGTCGGGCAAGGTCAAGACTGGGGCTGTTGTCAGAGCCCTCTTCAATCACTGAAAAGCATTATAACAATCTATATCCCAAGAAAATGTCATATTCTTCTTCGTCGGTCGGGTGAGTGGGGCTGATATCTTTGTGAAGTCCTTAATGAACTTCCTATAATAGCCTGCTAAACCAAAAAAACTCTTCACCTCCGTTGCATTCTTTGGGATTTGCCAATCCTGAATTGCCACTACCTTCGCGGGATCTACTACTATCCCATTTTTAGAGATCACATGACCTAAAAATATCACTTCTTTTCTCAAAAAATGACATTTGGAGAATTTTGCCTTCAGCTGGTGCGCACGGAGAGTTTTCAAAACTTCCTTTAAATGTCGGGCATGCTCTTCCTCGCCCTTCGAGAAAGTCAAGATGTCATCAACAAAGACCACAACAAACTTATTTACAAACTCCTGAAACACCCTACTCATCAGATCAACAAAATAGGCGGGTGCACTTGTTGACCCAAAAGGCATGACGAGCCACTCGAAGAAACCATATGGAGTTATAAAAGTGATCTTGTCTATACTTTCCTCGGCCACCTTCAACTGATGAAGCCTCGTGGACAAGTCTAACTAAGAGAAAATAGATGCACCAACAAGTTAGTCAAACAGATCATCTATCCTCGGATGTGGGTGCTTATTCTTTTTAGTGAATTTATTCAACTCTCTATAATCCACACATAAGCGAAGAGAACGATCCGCCTTAGTTGCGAGTACTATTCGAGCACCTCATTTAAATATGCTTTGCCTAACAAACCCTTTCTCAAGTAGCTCCCCTACTTGCTTGCTGAGCTCCCTCCTTTCACTTGGAGCCATATGGCGCACAGGCAATGTAACTGGCTTTGCATTGTCCACCAAGTATACATGGAAATCAATCTCATGCCTCGGAGGTAAGCCTCAAACCTCCTCAAAAACATTAGGATACTCACAGATTACTGGTACAAAGCAGATCATTAATAGATGCATCTGGCGATTCTAGGAAACTAAGAATGACAAACCCTTTAGGGTCACAAGAAATTTCGAGGGTCCTCCTACGGTAAGTCAAAAGTCTAACGACCCTCCTCTCGAAATCCAGAATGGCACCCTACATGGCTAGCCAATCCATCCCAAGAATCAAACCATAGCCCATGAAACCAAGCACGTATGTGTCGCACTCAAACTCGACGCCTAACACAGATATTCTCAAACCCCGAAAAATCACAGACAAGTGAGCCATACCATCAATGGGGTTTGAGACAACAACGGGATCCAAAACCATACTAGTGGAGTGCCAGAATCAAAAGAGTTCTAATTGGACGGTTGGAAAGAGAAACCAAACCTTTAGCGGAAACTTTCCTACCTCTATCTGGCGCGCTGGCCATGAGAGCATGCACCTGCCCTCCAGATGATCCTACCATTTGACCATGTCCTTGCCTCTTCAGGCAATCCTTAACAAGATGTCTGACCTCTCCACAAGGGAAACAAGTGTCTTTCTTTTCTTGCAATCTTTAATCACATAACCCTCGCGTCCGCAATGATGGTATTTCCTCTTATCTCGAGCTTTGTCGTTCTTACTGCCCTTCTTTTGTTGCTGATGTTCTTTCTTGGGACACACTTTCTTGTTTTTCATTTCCTCAACCTTAGCCTCTTTCTTTTCACCCTTGTCTTCCTCATGCATTAACGCCATATCAATGAGTTTCTCAAAAGTTTCCCCCATTGGAATATGAGACATAGCCAACCCTTGAAGGGGTTCATTCAATCCTCTAGCAAACCTCAAAGCTTTCTTGTGCGGGGTATTTACTAGCTTTAAACCAAACTTTGCTACTTGGTTAAACTTATTAACATACTCTTTCGTAGACCTGGCTCCTTTCTTAATTGCCCAAAACCTTTCCATTTGCATGCTTTGCTTGACTTGAGAAAGAAACTTCATTTCAAATCTCTGTCGGAAATCATCCCAAGTCTCCATTGGACGCCCTGCTTGCGTCACTTCCCACCAAAATGAGGCCTCGCCTTTTAGCTGCCAAATGGCCAACTGAATCTTCCTACGGTCATCAACTTCGAAAATTCAAAACAAATCCTTCGTCTTTTTAAGCCAATTCCTTACTTCTACAAAGTCTCAGTCCCTCGGAATGGCTTTCTGCCTATAGCATAGAAATCTTTGCATATCTTAGAGAAATTATCAATACGCGGAGGAGGAGGAGGGACGGCGACTGTAGATGGGGGAGGGGCATCTTCTTGGCCTCCGGCAAGCGCCGTAGCCTCAAGATACCTACGGAACCAACTAGGTATCGTAACGCCCTCAGGAATATTAGGTTCCCCAGACATACTGAAAAGAAAAGGAAAAGGGTTTTAAACAGAGAATCGAAAGATATTTCATATGGCTTTGGGGAATATGTTTTTCAAAACAGATTTTTCTTTAAACAATGCTTTCTTTTAAAATCCTTTTTGAAAATAATTTTCAAAAACTTTTATTCGATCTGGTAACCTTTAGCTCTGATACCAAATGTGACACCCCACGTCCGTTAATGTCACTCTTTATCGGAATGCATTAAGTTTCGTGAAGCGTTATAGGTAAACTGTAATAGAAACATTACAAGACAGATATAAAATAACAGTGAAATTAATACTTTATTAAATAGAAAAGCTTTGTGGTTCCAACCCAATTACATAATAAGTCTGAAATACTGAACATAAAACATCTGCCTTATACAAATGTCATCATCAGAGTACAATGATATAAAAAGAGCATAATCCCCAAAAATATAACCATAGTAGAGCAAATGTGAAATCGAGCAATACGTCTAAGAAGCTCCAAGCCGGAAAGAAGAATCATGATCAAGCTTGAGTATTCCCACCCTGAGAACCTAGAGGGGGGACGGGAGAGAAAGAAAAGGAAACAAAATGGGTCAGACATAAAGTCTGGTGAGTCTAGTTTCTTTTAGCATATAAATAAGTAAAAGCATCATGACAGACACATAAGTTGGAGAGAGAGATAACAGTGTCATAAGGCTGGTATAGCAAGGTAAATAGGATGAACAGAACAGAACATGCATTGCGCTTCTCTAATACTTTTCTCTCTGCACGAATACTAGTATAATAAGATCAAGTTTATCCCAACAGGTACAAGATGGTAGACTTAGTTGTACTTCTAGTGAGAGGTTTTACCTCATACAATAACGGGTAGCCCAATAGAGCTTACAAGTGTTAACCCCCAACAACAATATTAGGCTCCTAAACAAGCAAGACAAGATGTATCCCAATTACTACCCCCAATCGATCGGCTCCCTGACTTGTAGATACCCCGTGCTGGCCCTACAATAGGATGTATCACTTCCCAAAGTGGCAACCATTTGTTTACAAGATGTGCACAAACCATGTCTATAAGTGTCACGACGTCTTAACCTCCCTAGACCGGACCCCTGCATGCACATGACCCCGTCGGAATGCGTCATCCACATTGTCCCTTAAGTGACCTCTTATAATCAACTCAGTAAGCGTGCCCGGACCCCGACCTAGTTCGGAGTTCCCCGTTTGATACCAAGATTGGTAACTAACTAAAACGGGTCCCACTCCAGATGATACAAGCTTCCCCCTAGGCTCGCATCCCCACTACTAGGATTTCAACATGTTATGCCTACCAGTTTAAAAAGATTGCATAACCCCACAGGTTAAATTTATGGGCCTATATATATATATATATATATATATATATATATATATATATATATATATATATATATATATATATATATTACCCACCGCCACAAGATTTACTTAACCCTCCCACTGATTCAAGCAAGTTTACTTAACCCCTACTCCAGTTAACATATTCATGTAATCCTTAGGGATTCAAACAGGTCAATTATTATAAATTCATCACCATTCATTCATTAGTGGTTATTACTGCGCTAGACCTCCCACATTAAGTCTGCCACTTATTGATGCAGGATATGCCAGTAGGGTGTAGGCAGACTTCTTCCATAAGTCGGACTTAACCTCATGTCTTAGCACCATCACATGTACGTTTATGCTTTTAGACCCCTCACATTAGATTCACCACTTGTAGTCACTGGATTTGTCGGGCGGTTCCGGGCAGACTTCTACAACAAGCGTAATCTAACCTCGTGTCTATGCGCGGTTACAGTTTCTAATTACTGTAAATCTAGACAATTTTATTATTGATAATTATCATGTTTATTATGCCCAAATCCCTATCCGATCTATGATACAAGCTATGCCCTAGATTATGGTTTTAGATCAAGGTATAGATTATGCCCCCAAATCCCCAAGTTTTGGCTAAAGATATAAATTATGCCCAAATTCCCAATAATGTTTCATTATGAATTATGCTCCAAAATTTATAATTCACAACGTTTCCAATTTCATGCATTCGCGTATTTCAGTGTTGTTCCTAGGATCGAAGGTAGCCTGGCTATAAAACCAAAAAGGGAAAGAGGGAGAGAAGAGAACAAGAATAGGCATAGTAAAACAGGAATAAGATGACATAATTAGGCAAACTAACATAATAGGCATAAGGTGACATGATTAGACAAACTAACATGATAGGCATAAAGTGACATGATAGGCATAAGGTGACATGATTAGACAAGTTAACACAACTGGGATATCATAAACAGGCATATTGAGATCTAAGTAGTGAATTAGGTATACAAATAATGAGAAATCTGTTATGATTCAAATTACTAATAGGCATAGGCTTTAATCCAAACTTATAGGCATGTCAAGATTACGTTTTAGGTGTTTATATCTAAAAATAACATAGACTCACTGTGATTGGTTCTAAAGAACAGATATTTGATTGTAGATGTTGTAGCACAGATCTCTGAATACATATAACTTGCTGTTGAAGAAGAATAAGCTATTTTACTCTGAGTTGGGGCAGCACCTCATTGTCGCCATTGATTTAGATGAATAAAATAATGGTATTAAGGTCTTATTTATAGCTTAGAGTCAACAAATCTTGTCAAAACGAGTACACGTTCAGAAATTGAATTCTGGCCAGATCTGGTGGGTTCGACATGGGTGTCAACACCCCTGTGTGGGGGCCGACCCATGGTTCGACACTCCTGGGACGGGGTCGACCCTAAAGGGCTTATTTCCCCCTTTGCTTTCCGCTTCTGATTTTTGATTTATTTTGAATTCTGATTTTTTTTGTATATATATATATATATATATATATATATATATATACGTAATTCTCTTGTGCGTAAACAAACTTCTAGGCTTAATAACTTCTTCATACGATGTTCGTTTTACGCAAACTCAGTGTCTATCTTAAGTAGAATTCTGAGACGAATGCTATGAATGGCGCAGTCTGTTTTACTTAATTCCCAATATTTAATTAAGTATTCTAATGTTTATCATTTTAATGTGTTATAAAATTAGGGATTGTTACAAACATATTCCCTAAAGCTATATGAAATATCTTTCAATTCTCTGATTGAATTCCTTTTTCCTTTTCATTTTAGCATGTCCAGGGAACCTAATATTTCTAAGGGAGTTACGATACCGGGTTGGTTCCGTAGTTATCTTGAGGATATGTGCCTGTCTGAGGCCAAGCGGACGCCCCTCCCCTAGCTGCAGCCATCGTTCCTCCTCCTCCTCCTCCACGTACTGATAATTTCTCTAAGGTATGCAAAAATTTCTGTGCTATGGTCAGGAAGCCATTCCGAGGAACTGAGACTTTCATAGAGGCGAGGAATTGGCTTAAAGAGACGGTGGATTTATTTGGAATTTTCGAAGTTGATGACCGTAGGAAGATTCAGTAAGCCATTTGGCAGTTGAAAGATGAAGCTCCATTATGGTGGGAAGTGACGCAAGCAGGGCGTCTAGTGGAGACTTGGGATGATTTCTGATAGAGATTCGAAATGAAGTTTCTTTCTCAAGCCAAACAAAGTATGCAAATGGAAAGGTTTTTGGCACTTCAGCAGGGAGGCATGTCTGTTAGGGAGTATGTTAATAAGTTTAATCAATTAGCGAGGTTTGGTTTGGAACTAGTAGATATCCCGCACAAGAAAGATTTGAGGTTTGCAAGAGGGTTGAATGAACCACTCCATGAGTTGGTCGTGTCTCATATTCCGATGGGATCAGCTTTTGAGAAACTCGATGATATGGCATTAATGTATAAGGAAGATAAAGGTGAAAAGAAAGAATCTGGGGTTGAGGAAACACAAAACATGAAAGTTTGGTCCAAGAAAGAACAACAACAACAAAAGAAGGGCGGTAAGAACGGCAAAGCTCGAGATAAGAGGAATTGTCATCATTGCGGACGCGAGGGTCATGGGATCAAGTATTTCAAGAAAAGAAAGAATGCTTGTTTTCATTGTGGAGAAGCCGGACATTTGGGTTTATTAGGCGAAGCAAGCAAGTAGGGGAGCTACTTGAAAAAGGGTTTATTAGGCGATGCATATCTGAATGGGGTGCTCCAGTAGTATTCCCCACTTAGGCGGATGGTTCGCTTCACTAGTGTGTGGATTCTAGAGAGTTGAATAAACTCACAAAGAAGAATAGGCAACCACTTCCAAGGATAGATTATCTGTTTACCCGTTAGTTGTTGCATCTATTTTCTGTCAGTTAGACTTGGCTATGGGGTTTCATCAATTGATGGTGGCCGAGGATTGTATAGACAAGACCACTTTTAGAACTCCAGATGGTTTCTTTGAGTGGCTCGTCATGGCTTTTGGGTTGACGAATGCACCCGCCTATTTTGTTGATCTGATGAGTAGGGTGTTTCGGGAGTTTCTAAATAAGTTCGTTGTGGTCTTCATTGATGACATCTTGATTTTCTCGAAGAACGAGGAAGAGCATGCCCGACATTTAAGGGAGGTTGTGAAAACTCTCCGTGCGCACCATCTTAAGGTGAAATTATCCAAATGTCATTTTTGGAGAAAAGAAGCGAGATTTCTAGGGCATGTGGTCTCTAAAGATGGGATAGCAGTAGATCCCGCGAATGTAGTTGTAGTTCAAGATTGGCAGACCCCAAAGAATGCAATGGAGGTGAGGAGTTTTCCTGGTTTAGTGGACTATTATAGGAAGTTCATTAAGGACTTCGTAAAGGTATCATCTCTACTCACCAGACTGATGAAGAAGAATCTGACATTTTCTTGGGATATATATTGTGACAATGCTTTTCAGTGATTGAAGAGGGCTTTGACAACAGCCCCAGTCTTGACCTTGCTCGATTGCAACAAACTGTTCACAGTGTACACATATGCATGTGGTACCGGGCTTGGTGCGGTTCTGATGCAAGAAGGAAGGGTAGTATGTTATGGAGGTAGACAGCTAAGAGTTCATGAGAAGAACTACCCTACCTATGACTTAGAGTTGGCTGCCATAGTATTCGCGCTTAAGACTTGGCGCCATTATCTACTAGGAGAGAAGTTCGAATTGTACACCAATCATAAATCTCTCAAGCACTTGTTCTCGTAGAAGGATCTTGATATAAGGCAACAAAGATGGATGGAGTTCCCAACGTCCTATGATTTTGAGATTGCTTATACCTTGGCAAGGGTAATGTGGTAGCAGACGCATTAAGTAGGCAGAGGATGACTTTGAGTCCTCTGTTTGTGGAGAGAAAAAGCTTGGAGTTTATATCAACTTTTGATTTTAGACCCTCCACCAAGTTTACACCTGGTTTATTGACATCATTAAAGGTGCGACCTACTCTGGTTGACCAGATAGGGACTTTGCAGCGAGAGGACCCACAGCTAGTAGATATATTGGATTGGCTTAGTAGAGGGGATACTTCTAGTCACCTCAACATAAATTCCACGGATGATAGAGGGTGGTTGCGACAAGATGGAAGCCTTTGTGTTCCTCGAGTTGGGAGTTTGTTGAAGACAGTCCTTAAGGAAGCCCATCATTCTAAGATGACTATTCATCCAGACGGTGATAAGATGTATAGAGATATGAAGAGGGTTTTCTTTTGGGTTGGGATGAAGAAATATGTGGCGGAGTTTGTTTCTCGTTGTTTGATTTGTCAGCAAGTCAAGGCTGAGCAAAGGAAGCCCAATGGTCTACTTCATCCTTTGGAAGTCCCACAGTGGAAGTGAGAGATCGTCTATGGATTTCATTGATGGTATGTCTAGATCAAGGAAAGGAAACACCAATATTTGGTTTGTAGTTGACAGGCTTACTAAGAGCTCTCACTTCATCCCCGTTAAGAGTAAGAGGACAGCCGCATGGTTGGCAGAAGTTTATCTTTGTGAGATAGTCCATCTACATGGAGTACCATCCAGTATTATGAGTGATCATGACCCCATATTTACCAGTGAGCTTTGGAGGAGCTTGCAAGAGGCATTAGAGATACTGTTGTGTTTGAGACCCCGCTTATCACCCTCAGACTGATAGACAGACGGAGAGGGCAAATAGAGTTCTTGAGAATCTTTTAAGACTGTGTATCTTAGACTTCGGGGGGACTTAGGAAGAGCATCTTCCTTTAGTAGAGTTCGCCTATAACAACAGTTACCAAGCTAGTATTGGCATGGCACCCTTTGAGGCATTGTATGGATGATCCTGTAGATCACCGACTTATTGGTGGGAATCTACAGAAAGTCTTTTACTTGGACCTCAGATGGTTAGGGAAACTTCAGAAAAAGATTAATCTTATCCACAAGTGCAGGAAGACAGCTCTGGACAGGCAGAAGTCCTATGCAGATAGGAGAAGGACTGACATTGAGTTTGTGGTGGGAGACATGGTTTTTATCAAGGTATCACCTTTGAGGAATGTGGTTCGTTTTGGATCTATAGGGAAATTATCACTAAGATTTGTAGAGCCATTTCCCATAACATAAAGGATTTGCCCAATGGCCCATAGAGTAAATCAACCAGAGAGAATATCCGGCATTCATGATGTTTTCCACGTTTCCCATTTAAGGAAGTGCTTGCATGATACCGCAGAAGTAGTTGAGCCGAATATGCTTGAGGAAGTAGAGGTGGAACGGGAGGCGATAATTAGACGAATTCCTACCCGTATTCTTGGATTAGAGGTTAAGAAGCTAGGTAACCGAGAGGTCAAGTTGATGAATGTACAGCGGGAAGATAACCAAGAGGATGCAACTTGGGAGACTGAAGATAAGATTTGTTCTTCGTACCCTTTTCTTTTCAAGGGTATGTTCTTAACTTCTTTTTCCAAAGCCCCTATTCATGCCAGTTTCTATCGTTTAAGTATATACTATTGATCGAATCTTTGACATTTAGTTAGGGAACCCATGGATGTAGACATGTGTTTGAGACATTAAAATCCTTTAAGTTGGGGAGAATGTAACACCCTGTAATTCTAAATGATAAATTAAAGAATACTTAATTAAATATTTGGAATTAATTAAAATGGATTGCGCCATTGCATTCGTCCCGGAATTCTGCTTAAGATAGACATCAAGTTTGTGGAAAACGGACATCATATGAAGAAGATATCAAGGTGTGAAGTTTATATACATATAAGCCATTTATATATAAATAAACTTATTCTAGAAAATAAAAATTAAAGGCGGAAACAATAGGGGGAAATCGGCCCGTTAGGGGTCGACTCCATCCCTAAGGGTGTCAAACCATGGGTCGACACCACAACAGGGGTGTCGACACCCATGTCGACCCCCCTCCCTAGAGATTTGAGCAAAATTCGGTTTCTGAACGTGGACTCGTTTCTTGACTAGATTCATTGATCCTAGGCTATATAAAGGACCTTAATCGCGGAAAAAATAGGGGGAAATCGGCCCGTTAGGGGTCGACTCCATCCCTAAGGGTGTCGAACCATGGGTCGACACCACAACAGGGGTGTCGACCCCCTCCCCCGAGATTTGGGCAGAATTCGGTTTCCGAACGTGGACTCGTTTCTTGACTAGATTCATTGACCCTAGGCTATATAAAGGACCTTAATCCCATTGTTTTATTCATCTAAAATGGCGACAACGAGGTGCTGCCCCAACTCAGAGTGAAATAACTAATTATTCTTCAACATCTGCAATCAATTCCCTATTCTTTATGTCCAATCACAGTAAGTTTATGTTGCTTTAAGATATAAACACCTAAAATGTAATCTTGACATGTTTATAAGTTTGGATCTAAGCCTATGCCTGTTAGAAATATTAATCACAACAGATCTGTCATTACTTGTATATTTAATTTACTGTTTAGATCTCATATGTCCTTTCATGATATCCCTATCCTGTTAGTTTGCCTAATCATGTCACTGCATGCCTTTTATGTTAGTTCGCCTAATCATGTCACTATATTCCTATTATGTTAATATGATCAGTTCTATCATCTTATGCCAATTTTATTCATTATGACAATTTTTGTTCTCTTCTCCCCCTCCTTCCCTTTTTGTTTTTATAGTCAGGCTACCTTCGAGCCTAGGCCTATCGCTGAAATACACGAACGCACGAAATTGAGAACGACTGGAAATGACTAATTTGGGAGCATAATTCATATTGTAAAACATGATCGGGAATTTCAAGGATAATTTTACCTTGAGCCAAAACTTGGGATTTGGGGGCACAATCTATATATTGATCAGAAATCTTAATCGGGGCATAAATTGTATCGTAGATCAGACGTGGATTTGGGGCATAATAAACATGATAATTGGTTAATAATGAAAATGCCTAGATTTACAGTAATTAGAAACTGTAACCGCGCTTTGACATTAGGTTAGACTACACTTGTGGTAGAAGCCAGTCCGGAACCTCTTGGCATATCTAGCGTCCACAAGTGGTAAATCTAATGTGAGGGGTCTAAGTGCATAAACATGTGCTAAGACACAAGATTAAGTCTGACATGTGGAAGAAGTCTGCTCGGACCCAACATGCATATCCATCATCCACATGTGGTAGAGTTAATGTGGAAGGTCTAGCGCATTATAACCATAAATGAATGAATGGTGATGAACTTGTAATACTTAACCTGTTTGAATCCATAAGGATTACAAGAACCTGTTAACTTGAGTAGGGGTTAAGTAAACTTGCTTGAATCAGTGGGAGGGTTATGTTAATCTTGTTAAATATGTGGGGACGGGTTATACATATAAACCCGACAAACTTAACATGTTAGGGTTATGCAATCTTGTTAAACTGGTAGGCATAACCTTTTGAAATCCTAGTAGTGGGGATGCAAGCCTATGGGGAAGCTTGTATCATCTGGTATATGCGACCCGTTACAATCAGTAGCCCATCTTGGTATCAAACGACGAATCCCGAACAAGGTCGGGGTCTGGGCACGCATATTGAGCTAATTATAAGAGGTTACTTGAGTGAGGATGGCGGCGACGCGTTCCAACGGAGTCATGTGCATGCATGGGTCCACTTGCTAAGGAAGATAAGACGTTGTGACATTTGTAGATATGGTTGTGCACATCTTGTAAACAAAGGGTTGCCACTTTAGGAAGTGATACATCCTACTGTAGGGCCAACACAGTGTATCTACGAGTTAGGGCGCGATCGATTGGGGGTAGTAGTTAGGGTACATCTAGTCTTGCTTGTTTAGGAGCCCGTTATTTTCGTTGGGGGTTAACACCTATCATTTCTATTTGGGCTACCTGTTATTGTATGGGGTAAAACCTCTCACTAGAAGCACACCTAAGTCTACCATCTTGTACTTGTTGGGATCATCTTGTTCTTGTGATACTAGCATTGGTGCAGAGAAAAGTATTATAGAAGCGCAAAGCATGTTCTGTTTTGTTTATCCTGTTTACCTAGTTATACCTGCCTTATGACACTGTTATCTCTCTTCGACTTATATACTTGTCAGGATGCTTTTACTTATTTATATGCTAGAAGTAACTGGACTTGCCAGACTTTATGTCTGACCCATTTTGTTTCCTATTCTTTCTCTTCTGTTTCCCTCAAGTTCTCAGGGTGGGAATACTCAAGCTTGATCAGGATTATTCTTTCCTTCTGCTTGGAGATACTTAGATGTATTGACGATTTCGTATCTTCTCAACTATGGCTATATTTTGGGGATTGTTCTCTTTTTATGTATTATTGTACTCTGATGATGATTTTGTACAAGGAAGAAGTTTTATGTTTTTAGTATTCTAGATTTATTATGTAATTGGATTTGAACCACGAAGCTTTTCTATTAAATAAAGTTTTAATTCTGCTATTATTTTATATCTATCTTATAATGTTTCTGTTTCTATTTACCTATAATGCTTCACAGAACTTAATGCATTCTGATAAAGAGTGACATTAACAGATGTGGGGTATCATAAGAATGGAGACCTTAGAAAGGATTTTCTAGGGGAATGTCATCTGTCAAGGATGAACATACACCCTAAAGAGGAGATAAAATGTTTAGAGATATGAAAAGGAGTTTAAATTGGGAAGGTATGAAGAGGGATGTAGGAGAATTTGTAGCTCGATGTTTGACTTGTCAAAAGGTTAAGGCAGAGCAAAGTAGGCTAGGAGGGTTGATATTACACTTAGAGGTTCCCACTTGGAAATGGGAACAAATTTTGATGGATTTCATAAATGGGCTTTCGAAGAGCTAAAAGTGAAATCAAGCCATTTGGGTTGTTTTGGATCGGTTAATGAAGAGTGTTCATTTTATCCCGATCAAGAAGAACAGGACCGCAGCTTCGTTGACCCAGATATACGTCAAGAAGATAGTTAGGTTACATGGGATCCCGAGAGCATGGTTAGTGATAGGGACCCTTTGTTTACTAGTGAATTTTGGAGAAGCCTGTAAGTAGCCTTAGGGGCAATGCGAGGTTTGAGCACAACTTATCACCCATAAACCGACGGACAAACAAAGAGGATCAACTGAGTTCTTGAGGATCTACTTTGATCCTGCATCATCGACCTCGGAGGAGCTTGGGAGCAGCATTCGTCGTTGGTGGAGTTTTCGTATAACGACAGTTTTCAAGGGCGATTGGTATGGCTCCTTATGAAGTGTTGTGTGAGAGGCCATGTAAATTGCCTACTTGCTGGTGGGAAACTACTGACAAGATTTTACTCGGACTTAACCTTATCCATGATTCTTCAGAGAAAATTGCTTTGATTCAATAGAGAATGAAGGTAGGAGAAGACAAACAAAAATTGTACGCGGATAGAAGGAAGAAAGAACTCAAATTTAGCATTGGAGATTTGGTATTTGTAAAAGTCTCCTCTCTTAAGAAGACTATCCGGTTTGGAAAGACTGGATGTTGGATCCCAGATTTTTTGGGCCATTTGAGATCGTAGATCGGATTGGGGAACTTGATTATTGTGTGGATCTTCCCGAGCACTTATCGGGAGTCCATAACTTTGACGCATCTTTTACCAAGGCCGTCACAACTCGGATATATATCGAGCAGAGTACTCAAGATTCGAGTATGAACCCTCGCTAACTCGATCTACTTGGTTGAATTTCTAAAGCACTTGAAGACTTGGATATCACATTATTGGGCCTCAGTTCGATTAACATCCCAGGTCGAACTGGTCGGTTCGACCCGAATTCACACTGCCAAATTTCATATTGGATCCCACCTCATATCGAATTGTCCCTGGTCCGTAACACTCTTCGGGTCCCTCTAGGAATGTTTCAAGTCAAAGCTTCCTAAGTCAGTCATATCGAGACGACCCATATCGACCCAAAACCTGAAGACACATTCAAAGGCTGGAAAGTCGGTCAACTTTGGTCTACCCTATCTCCTTGAAATTCTGACCGGGTAACACATGTGCTACACGATACAAGGAAAACTTTTTCTCATGTGAAGACTGGGCCTAGCTGCTTACCTTGATTTCCTACATCGCCTGACACGTGGCCGACCCGACCCTAGATAATCGCCACGTGGCATGTCAACCAGACCCGAATGCTCAACTAAAAATAGGCATTTTGAAAGACGAAGAGAGAACTTTTTCGGCTAGACGTTCATTCCAGTCTTGAGGCGCAAAGTTGTTACTCTAAGGAAAGCCGAATACATCACAGAAACACAAGGATTTTGTGTATAATTTATTTCTTTATCTTCTTTCTTACAAATCAAAAGTTGTAACCCATAATCAACATTAAAACAAAGATTACAAGAGCATGTAAGCTTGGATTATGTCGAACCACTATAAAACACTTGTGCGTTCCCTATTTTTATTATTGTTCTTGCATTATGTGATTGTGATTATGAGAATATTTTGTGATTTATGTGTGGATTATGCACTTTTAGGGTTGATTATCAAGAGTACCACTTTTTGACGTCAACACTTTTTCGCACCGAGTAGAGGACAAGGACATATGCACCTTCAGCAATTTATAGCTTCAAAGGATTTGGATAGCACATCTTTGGATTAAAGTTTGTAAAGCAAAAGAAGAATGGAGCGTCTTCCCATTCTCTAGCCATAGGAAACGAGGCAAGCAAGAAGGCTTCCTTCTATGGAGACCCCTATGTCTACTTGATAAGGGAGGAGATGGATAATGTTCTCAAAGAATTAAGGACAAGGATGGGACATCAGGATGAACTTATTCGCAAACAATGGGAGATGATGGATAGGTTCTTCGCCTGGAAACAATGGGACATCAGGACATCCTGGAACAAGCACCATAGGGACAACAGCGGCAAAACGGCTTGGGTTGACCCATTCTTCTGCTCGGCCCGACCTCATACCATAGACTGGATCTATGCAACCCCCGACTCGGCCTACATTCCATGCCGACTCGAGCACAACTATGGACAACCACCTTCCACTCAGTAAACATCGTCGCGACAC
This sequence comes from Allium sativum, assembly GCA_030737875.1. NCBI lineage: Eukaryota > Viridiplantae > Streptophyta > Magnoliopsida > Asparagales > Amaryllidaceae > Allium > Allium sativum. Next base: position 464,093,956 of record CM060924.1, on the reverse strand, counting down.
AGTAGCTCATGAGACTATGGAGGGAAACGCTAATGTAAACCAAGCTAATGTATACCTGAATGTGGGAAACCCAAAGATGGGAACGGGAAATGCTATCCTGGGTCGGCTCGGCCATACCAATCTGTGTTGACTCAGTCATATCGACCCGAACCCTAGGGCCAGAATCGAGCCGAACCCCCATGCATAAGAAATACTTACACCATCTTGTGAGCTTTGCGCTGAAGTCACCAACACCATATTGCGCAATTGGCGGAAACTTCTTAGAGATGAAAACCAAATTGCCAATTTGATTCGATGCTTCTTTAGGGTCAGAACATCTCAAGACGACTTGGATAACTTCAATCGCATCCCTTTCTCATGGGACATCAGGCATTCCCGTAACCCACCTAAATTCAAACTTCTTTCTTTGGAGGCATATAACGGCAGGATCGACCCTACCGTGCATCTGATGCGCTACATCCGCCACATGGAAGTACTATCGACGTCGGATAAAGTCGTGGCTAAGTGCTTCCCCGGGTTCTTGACCAACATCGCTATCATGTGGTTTCGGCAGCTGGAATTCAAATCTATCAACAATTGGAACGCTTCGGTCGCCTGCTTCATAGAGAACTTCAACGTCCACATATCTCGGCCTAAGAATGTCATGACCCTTACTTGTATCAAACAGAGGTCCGACGACACCCTACACTCATATATGGAAAGATTTAATGCGACGGTGATGTCGGTGGACCGCCCAGACCCATCCATGATACTCATGGCTGGATTCTTCGGCATCTTGGATATGATGGATTTCAAAATCTCCTTACACTGAGACTCGCCAAGAGATCTTGGTGAGTTCTTCTTTGAAGCCGACGGGTTCTTGTGGCAAGAGGATGCTAATATCGAGGTGGATGACCCCCAATGTTTTGATGGTAAAGGATAGAGGATCATCCAACTCTAGAAAGAACAAAGGCAAAGGAAAGACCCCGTAGAATAATGATATAAATGTGCAGTTTATGAGAGAAACCAGATAAAACAAATATATCGAGCTTAATTCTTAATTACTAGATATATACCTGAACGAGCGGGGGACTCTTCCTTTTCCTAAGCCTCCTAGGAGGGAGCCAACTTAGAATGAACAGGATTCTGGATTACACTATATGTTTCATGATGTGGCAAGTCATGCCACAAATGACCGTAGGCACTTACGTGACCTCATCAAAGAGAGAATCAGACGTGAGCGCTGCCTGAATATGTTAAGCAACCAACAATAGCTACACCGACACTACTAACCCATTCTCCTCGGAATGGGAGCGACCTAGGACTTAGCAACTGCGGGATCATTATCAGCTAGTCTGGATTATATCACTATGGAAAGCATAGTTCTATCACGACAGAATTATGGTTTGTACTCGCTTTGGATTCTAGAGTATGGTTTATACTCGATCTAAAACTCCCGGTATGGTTTATACTCCCGAGGACGGACTAACTTGTCAGAATGTGACAAGAAAACCCAATCATAACCTGAGGATGGACTAACTGCGGGGTCTTATTAGGTTTTAACATGACGATTCAGTCATAGATCGAGTATGGATTATACTCACTATGGTATCCAAGCATGGTTTATGTTTGAAAAGGCTAAATTGTAGTTGTCATGATTTGACATAGTTGTTTGTCTGGTTTCTTTGCAGGTATGATTTATACTAGCACATGGGTAGGCCTGACGAAGCCATGATTTTCTTGGATTTCTTTATAATACTATCCAAAGCAATCATCAGATTTTTGGATTTTCTTCTGGTTTTCCTATAATATGGTCCGGCGCGACCATGGATTTATGCTTTTCTATTAATACAATCTGCAACAATCATGGTTTTCTAGTCTTATATTATTACTTAATACGGTAAGTCATGATCGTGGCTTTTTGGACTTCTATACATTAACTTCTTTTATTAATTCTCTTGGATTTCTATGGCTAGCAGATTATCCGGGACACACCTTCCTTCATCAAGATAGATATGTTCGGGAAGGGGGAAAAGTGATGATGTGCCTTTTACCAAGGCCGTCAAAACTGGGATCTCAATCAAGCAGAGTACTCAAGATTCGAGTATGAACTCTCGCTAACTCGATTTACTTGGTTGAATTTCTAAAGCTTTTGAAGAATTGGATATCACATTATTGTCCCCTGTTCGATTAACATCGCGGTCGAACAGGTCGGTTCGACCCAAATTCACACTGCCAAATTTCGGATCGGAGCCCACCTTGAATAGAATATCCTCGGGTCGTCCTGGCCCAGGTTGGTAAGACTCTCCAGGCTCTTCTAGGAATGTTTCAGGTCTATGCTTCCCATGTCGGTCATATCGAGCCGACTCATACGGACCCGAAACCTAAAGACACATTCAACGACTGAAAACTCAGTCAACTTTGGCCTACTCTATCTCCTTAAAATCAAGATCGTTTAATACATATGCTACACTATACGAGGAGAATTATTTTTTTACATGAAGACTAGGCCTAGCTGCCTACCCTTATTTCCTGCATCGCATGACACTTGGCCGACTCGACCATTCTTCACATGGCATGCAGACCCTATCCAGATGCTCAGCTATAAATAGGCATTTTGAAGTCTGAAGAGAGGACTTTTTTGGCTAGACCTTCATTTCACTCTTAAGATGCAAGGCTGTTGCTTTAAGGGAAGCTAAACACATCACTAAAAACAAGGATTTTGTGTATAATTCATTTCTCTCTAAACTTTCTTACAAATCAAACAACTGTGACATGTAATCAATAGTATAAACAAAGATTATAAGTGGGCGTGGGCTTGTATTAATTCGTACTACTATAAAGATCTTACGTGTTTCTTGTTTGATGTTGTTCTTGTATTCTATGATTGTGAGAATATTCTGTGATTCGTGTGTGGATTACGCACTTTGGGGGTTGATTGTCAAGTGTGCCACTTTTTGACATCAACAATAACGTTTTCCATATTTCTCATCTCAGGAAATTCCTTTTTGATTTTCGCCATCAGACTCGAGCTAGATATTATTGGGGACTTAGGGAACTTCGAGTTGGAGATTAGGTTGCCTCATGCCACAACAAGGATTATGGAGCATGGAATCAAAAGGCTACACAATAAATCCATCAGACTAGTCCGGGTACAATGGGGAGATAACCATGTGGAAAGCACTTCGAAAACCGAAGAAAAGATGAGGCTAACTCATCCAGAGCTTTTCTTGGGTAATTATTTCCTTTAGATTTCCATTATGGTTGCTAGATTGGATGGTAGGTGATGGCTGGAAAACAAATTCACTATACACTCATTTAAAAATTTCATTCATATTAGGGTGTTTTGCATACATTCAGCATCGTTTATTATACATACACTCTAGGACTAAGCTCACTTTAGCAAGTGTGTAGCACATAACCACATCGAGTATTCGATCCTTAATAAATAACTTAGATGTATAACATGTTTGTTAGAGCAAATTGCATTTTTCACACCTTCGAAAAATTTTGGGGCGAAATCTCTTTTAAGGGAAAGAATGTAACATCCTGTAAAAATGTAACCCTAAATAGACATAAGTAATTAAATTAAATATAAACAATAATAAATTAATAAGATAAAAATAATAATTTTGGATAATCAAGAATTAGGCACAAATACGGTACTATTGTATTCGGGGCGAGATTCTGACTGTTTTCATATTTTATTTATCGATAACGGAGTCGAAATTATTAATGAAACAAGTTGTACATAAAATATATGCACACAAGGTTTGAAGTTCAAAGTGATTAAATATAAATCTGGAATATAAATAAATATTGATTAGTATAATAGGATATTCCTCTAAAATTTTAAATTATGTGTAAATATATGTATATAATGGGGACAAGAGTAGAAAATAAACAAAAATAATTAATTGGTTTAAATGAAATAATTAACATAAGGCAATGTTATAGGGAGAAAAAATTCCCTAGATTGACCCAGAAGGGGGTCGACCGTGGGGTCGACATCCCTTCTATATAGGGGGTCCACCACCCTTATTAGTAATGGATGGAGAAGGCTTGTTTTTCTGGGACTTGTATAACATTTTACTTTAAATGGACTGTCAAGATTAAATCAAAATGATCCTATGGTTTATACACACACTGGAAACTATTAACAAACCCCCTAGCCTCTCGCTAAACCCTACACTTTACTTTATTATACGCCTCCATCCTGTCTCTCCACTATTTCTTAATTCCAGAAGGAAGATTAGGCTTCTTCTCGTTGTTTAACCTACATTCTATCTCAACTAATCCAAATTCATATATAGATTCTAGAATTTATATGTATGTATAGAAGAGATTCTAAATTTGATTCTTATATAAATATTTTTTAAGAAAAATTGGAGCACGGTTGTTCGAAGGCAAAAATCCAGATTTAATAGATTCTGCCCTAGACCCACTATTCCTCCTTTTCTTATCTTTGTGAATGGAAATTATATAAGTTTGTTGTTTTATCTTGTTAGTGTAAATTTGGATTATTACGCCTGAAGGAATTTGAATTTTTAACGAAAATAATACAATATAAATCCTCAAAATTCCTTATTTTTGTTATCAGCGGAATGGTCAATCAATTGTTGTGTTTTGGGATTTGTTGTTAAGGTAATGAAAGATAAATGTTTGGGTGTTGTAAATTTCTGAATTTGGTCTAATTCACTTGTTTGTTATAGATATTTACATTTGTGTATACTAAGCACAAGACTTGATTATTATGAAAATAATAGGTTTAAGCATTTATTCTGAATAGATCGTTTGAACGTATTATTCACAAAATTACTAAAGTCTTAGGTTTTGTATATAAAATCACATAAAAGTAAACAAGTACCAAAAGGGAAGTTTTACATATATAATTGGATTATTGCACCTTGTCTATCTTTTGTTATTGAGATAATTATTCAAATCCTAGTTATAAGTTTCATGTATATGTTGTTATTTCCCTTTTATTTATTAAATGTGAAATAAACTTGTATACCATGGTTATGTTGTTTGGATTGACATTTTAAACGAATTAGGACATTTATTAGCATGCGCTTGATTTACGTTTATTACTATTATTTATTTGCATAATTAATGTATTATCAATGCATATAAAATTCATATTAGGTAGCGTATTAAATGTGTTAAAATTGGAAAGTAGAAATTAAAAGTCCCCATAGAAAATATGTATTAATGACACATAGACACGAGGTTAACTATTGCTTGTAATAGAATTCTGCCCAGAACCGACAGGCATATTAAACATCTATAAGTAATATTTGTTAATGTGAGAGGTCTAGGTGTCATGGGCTATTATAATTATTACACAAAGACACAAGGTTAAGCCCAACTTGTAGTAGAAGCCTGTCCAGAACCTCCTGGAAAATCTAGCATCTACAAGTGGATGGTTTAATGTAAGACGTATTTTGTGTGTGTGTATGTGTATTGATTGGCCGACCTACCTTATTTGGGTATTAAGTGGTTAGTACCATGTCCATTCCAAAGGTTCACTCCTTGGTTTAGGATCAAAGTCATGGGAACAGCCTTTATAAAGGTATTAAATGGTCACTGGGTCTACCTTTCTCTTAAATAGGTATTAGATGGTCTTAAGTAAATGGTATACATAGAGGTTGGACGGTTTCTAATCAGCAAAGTGCATGCCTATGGGCCTTGTCAGTCCCCATACACAGGTAGGAAAACTTAGGCTTCCGAAATCCTAAGCTAATCAAAAAAGAGAGTAGGAGATTGGACGATTTCTCATCCGCAAAGAGTATGTCTAGGGATTAAGTCCTACCATGTATGGGTAGACATACTTATCCATTCTAATTTCAAAGCCATATAACTAGAAATATGTGTAGAAGATCAGACAATTTCTCGTCTGCAAAGAGCACGCTTAGGAGCTAAGACCTAATCCCATGCATGGATATGCAGACTTAGCCCTCCAAATCCACTAAGCAAGTAAACTAGAGAGAATGATTAATCATGAAGAGGATCGTATATAGTCGGGTACAGAGCACGCCTGGGGATTAAGACCTAATCCCGTACATGGGTAGGCCGACTTAAAATCATTTAAAACTGGAAAACCATAAGTACAAACAAAGCCCAAAGGCCCAAAAGCCAAAGTTATAGTTCCAAATAGACAAATACATAAGCTATAGATCCGCATAACCATAAAGCCAGAAACTATAAGCCGGAAAAACAAAAAACAAAAGATGAAGAGCCAAAGGACCAAAGAGCCAGAATTCCAAAGACAAAACAACCAAGATCCAAAATCAGCAAATCTAGAGAGTCCATAGAAATTCACATCAATTGATGACCATTCCACTATAGCCATGTCCTGGCTCGTACCTATTTCGAGCCAGAGCAGGTAGCCGAGCCTGCCAGGTACCGCAGTCCTATTTCTTACACACTCTTCCAGCTCGCCATGTCTGATGTACTCCTTAATGATATCCTAGGGATGTCTGCAATCGTTCATGCCGAGATCATTCAGGTCGTGAAACAAACAATGCTTACTAGAATCCCTCTCCCCCTGAGATGGATCCCGCGTGGGAGGCTTCCTCAAAGGAGCAACTGGGGGAATCTCCAAATATATCTCCTCCAAATAACGGGTAAGCTTCACTAAGAATGGAATTCATGTTGACTCCACTACGCGTTCAGATCATTCTGTGAAGCAGACTTTCCATTACCTAGGCCATACGATTCTCTGCCCTTAACCGAATTTACCTTGAGAACTTTCTTATCGGTTCTCGCATTCTCGTCCCTTGGAAGCCTGTCCACTTCGAAGTAGAATTCGCTAATGTAACAACCCAAATTCCAACAGACCGATTTTTTTTCAGAAATCCAATCCATCGAAACCCGAGTTGGTTTGCTTTGGGTATCCTGCAGAAAAGACAGAGACATAAAACATGTCAGAGTTTGGAAAACATATCACAGCGAAAGGAATTAAATATAATGTAGTTAAAACATAGCTTTACCTTAATAATAATACCGCTAAACCAGTATCCAAAGCTTTACAGTCTCTGTTAAGAACCTAGCCTGAGAATGTTATGAGGAGGGGGTTAGAACATAAGTTCTGTGTGAATGAATTTAAACTACACTTTTTGAATAATCCTACATATACCATTCAATTTAGGTTATTTGTGTTATTAGCACTGAAGGCTTTCACACACACGTCGCACCTATCTACTCCCTAGTAGATTAACCTAATGTATATGTAGCTACCCCCAAATTGAGGTACATCCCGTGGTACCCCACTCGCGCGGTCCCCTTCGTAATACCACAGTAACAAGATAACATAAGACAAGGTAAGGCAAGATAAGATGAATATGCTATCGCACTCATTTCTATTTCTCTGCATCTACTAACAATTGTTTCAACTAGCCTCATGAGTTCATAATAAAATGATCCCTTTATCAATCGACTTCTACTCGCATATGTTTATTACTTGTGTCATTTGGCCCTGCTTGTTTGTAGATACCTGTGCTGGTCCCAACATGGGGTGTATCAATCCCTATGATGGCAACCCGACACAATTCAAGATGCACAGTGGATAACTATTGATGCCCAGTGCCTGATTTTTCCACTCCGGAGCATGTGCACGCCTATACTCCGTCGGAACCTACACTGATGCACCACCTGCCGCTATTTTGACCGCTTATAATCAGTCCAGTAATCGTGCCCCACCCTGCCTAGTTCAGGGTACCATGATACATCTATGTGGGTTACTGCTGAAATGGGTCCCCGTTACTAGGGTTTCCTAACCAACATGTTATAACGGTTAAGTGTTCTCAATTTAACCTGACCCCACCCATTTGTTTAATTAACATATTGTATTGGTTAAGTGTTGCATATTCATATGTTACTTAACCATACCATTGTTAGCATGTCTGTTCATTAACATTAATTGATTTATTAATGCACCAACCTCTCTCATTAGAACTGTTGTTTGCGGTTGCTAGATGTGCTGGGCGGTTCTGGGCAGACTTCTACCGACCTCGGGTTTTGGGCTTGATGCGCTAACCTCTCACATTAGACCTGTTGTTGCGGTTGCTGGATGTGCCGGGTGGTTCCGGGCAGTCTTACACTGCAACTCAATCTAACCTCGGGTTAGGCATGTTCATCTTTTAAACAATTTACATATTTACCATATATGTCCAAGTCTATATGTCAATTATCCACAAGTGTAGTCAATTCAAGTTATGTCACATTTAATTGTTATGCCCAAAATTACTCAATTAAGTTATACCCAATTCCCCGCGTTTCAATCGTACGTACAACAAGATTCAAACTACGATTCCAAATGAACCTAGTATTCATAAAATAAAACGAAAAGGGGAATAGAGAAGAAACGCAAGAATAGACATAAGAGAATAAGCATGTAAAGGTGTACCAAACACAGGAATCATGGTTGCAATAGATTTGTTGTACATTAATAATAAATATGAGAAAACTGAGCAAGTTTCATCATAGGCATAAAGATTCGATAGAACTGAACATAGAATAATCACCAATTTGATGTACAACAAGATAGATTCAATTTTATCACTAGTAACTGTCTCACTGGCATAGCTAATCTTAGATTTGACAAAAGAATAAGAATGAATCAGAATTGGTTATCATTACAATTAGGCATAGTTCTAGATTCGATTCATTATAGTCATGTTTTCTGTTATGTGTTCAAATCTGAATAATAACTGGCCTTACTTTCTTAATTTATGTCTCCAATTTCAAACATTGGATTATAATATATACCCATAATTTCCAACCTAGCTTATGTTTATAATTTTTATCCAGATTAAACCTATAATCATATGTATACATGTTATGCCAGATAACACCCAATTTAATTTGTGTTCATTGTCATTAACAATTTATGCTAAACTTCATGTATACAAATTATTTCCAATTATGCCCAATCCAAATTATTCCATTAATCTAATTTATACACAATTATGTCCAAATTGATTTATGCCCATATCAACCTTTTTCCCCTTTTCCAAAATCTTTATTCCAAACATACCTAATTATTCCAATTTAATTTGCACATATTTTCATTAATGTCCCAAATTAATATCTACCGTTATGTGCCAAATTATCAACATTCCCAGTTTCCGGTATTTTATTAGTTATACAACAATTCCCCAATCACAGGTTTTGCCCAAAATTCATCATGCAAGTTGTTTCAATTTCCCAAATATCCTTCCACTATTACAATATTGTTCGTACGTATGCTTTTCAACGAGATCTGGGCTAGGCTCGAAGTTAGCCTAGTCTATAAAAATAAAAAGGAACGGGAAGAAGAATAGAATAGGAAAAAAGTAAAAGCTATAAGATTTTAATTGAATTAAACATTTTAATTTGGGGAATTGCTAAACGATATGCATACAATTATTTATTAGGGTAATTTAAACCCACTCACAGTGTATGCTCTCCCAATTATGATTTTCGCACCCATGGTCTTTTTTTTCATGCAGCGTAATTCTAGGCATCTGAACTCTTTTCTTTTATTTTCAGAGGGATCCTAGTTTTATATTTTTATTTTAAGAAGAGATTTGGAGAAGAGAGAGAGAGAGAAGAAGAAGAGGAAGAAGAAGCCATGGAAAACCTTCAGCATAGCCGCCAAGTTGTGAGTTTTAGGGTTGGGTATAAGGGTTTATTTATAGGGAGGTTAGAGCAACTAGAGCCTTAGGATGTAATTAAAGCACATCTGAATAGCCATGTCATTCAACATATAGAAGGGCTACGTTGCAGTGTCCACCAATCAAAACATGCCACCTCACCCTAAAAGAACTCTCTTTTTCCATATTTAATGTAACTGTTATATTATCCCTAAGTATAAAATTAATGTCTTTAATTTGCCAATTTCATTTCTTACCATTAAAACAGATTCCCCTAATCTCAAATTAGTGTTACCTCTTATATATATATATATATATATATATATATATATATATATATATGTATATATATATGTATATATGTATATGTGTATAATACCAAATACTTAACATTTAGTCAACCTCAACCCAATTTGTTAATGTCATAAATATGCATGTATATATATATACACACATATTTGCTATAAATAATCACATGTGCATGCATCTCTGATTTGAATGTTATTTAATAACATTAACCTTCCTCCAATTGTGGCTTGCTGATTTATACTCTTACTTTTTGAATTGCATGTATATATACACATACATGCCTTATATTGGCTATTAATTCATTACTGCATCCCTATTAATGCTATTACTTCTTCTTTTTTTCGCTGATGGCCTTCAGTTTGCTTTTTAAAGGTTTAAATTTCGAATGTTCATCCCTTCACATTTAGTTGCTTTCTCTGCTTAATGTTTATTAATTTGAGCGTTCATTCATTGCTCCATTTTAATGTTTATAACATTTTCTTTAGAATATACACATCATTCCTTACAATTAAATGCATCATCCGTTTATTTAATGCAATAAATTCACATTTTCTCTTTCCTTTATTGCATTAGTTCATATCGTTAATTTACTCGTTCCTTATTTTTAGTGCTTATATTATCTTCCTACAAAATTTTGAATTTCAAATAACATGCATACACATATCCCCCTTTTCATTACAATTTTATTAATTCACCTTTTTACCATTTACATTAATTACATTAACGTTTCTCTTTATTAATTATTTTCTCTATCATAATTACATGCATATACTTCCTTTTCCTTTTTAACATTATTACATGTACAATTTTATTGCATACTTTTTTCCTTACATTAACTTCTTTATATATATATATATATATATATATATATATTGCATGCAATTCATTTTCCTTCATTTCAATGCACTTATATATTATTTAAATTTTCCTTTTAAATATATCTATGCATATAATATATACATATATGCATATTTTTAATTACATTAAAAATGCGGGGTGTTACATTCTCTCACCGTTAAGAAATTTTGTCCTCGAAATTTGGTAAGTGTAAAATCAAATAATCCCCCATATTATACATCCCTCATGTGTGCATCCAATTTTCGCAAACATTGTACACATGTGCAAAGTGAAATACATCATAGTAATGCATGTATGCCTAATTTGGTACCACCTATATGCATGCAACCTTTCAAAAACTCTTTCAAAACATGATGCTCACATCCTAAATATACTTGCAGTTCTATATGAATGCAATATTTTTAAAAAATAACCAAAACATTTTTCACCCAAAATTTTCCCACTCTTACAGAGCATAGTTCATCCAATTGTTGCATCCAAAACCCTACCAACCATTATTAAATTCGAAATTTAGAAAAAACTAATTTTCCAAATTCGATTTCTTATGTTACAAAAGGTATTAAACGGAGAAATTTACATTTTCCGTTTTTCTTTTATGTACCTTTTCTAATTGCACTAGGATTTTTACATAACTTTTCTATAAAAAGTTTTCTATTTTCCTGCCCAAGCACAACTGCATAAGAAAACTTCTTTTTCTTTTTCAACTTATCTTGGAAAGACTTAATAATTTTCATCTTTTCTTAAAATTTTAATTTTCTTTTCCCGTCGTATTTGTTGCTTTTCTGACTTTATTGATTTCTTTTTATTTAGGCTATTTTTCTTTCTTAACTTATTTTACTTAATCCAACGATTTAAATTTGTTTTTAAATAAGCCCTTCCATCATCCTACACAGCTACTAAGTGCCAAGAATCATAAGACCATTTCACTAAAGAAAAGTCCAACCACAAACCCTCAATGCTCACTTGCCCTTCTCTACCTAGTAGTTACTACTAGTCCTTGCTGTGTATTACTAGCCTACATTTCTTTTTTTCAAGCAATAACTCTAGGCCTCACAATGTTTATGCATTCTACGGGAATTTTCCACTATTCTAAGATGGTCCTTGCTATTTACTTCATAGCCTCAAACTTCTTCTCGTTCTTTCTAGACACTAATCCTTACCTACTCCATTTTTTTCAAAACATGGTTTGACCTCTTTTTTTTCATATCATTTTCCTTCCAAAAATTAGAAATGGTTAAAACTTTGTTTTCTTTTCCAAAATTTGCTTTTGCCAAACCATGAGACATGTCACAACAAAAATGCAAAACACATTTTTTTTCAAATCACAAAACTAGAGTAGATAAGGACAACTGTCGGGTTACATTGTTTCTACCTACAATGTTAATTTTGGCTGCTTTCTATAAAGTGCAAACGTCTACTCTATTCTAACTTTCTACAACTTATTTTGTCCATCCAACAAAATTTCTTTTTAAAACAAAAATCAAAACTTATTGTTAACCGAATAGAGATTTCAAAACTTCCTTTTACAAAGTGCAACATTTTGTATGCTTTACTTTTTAATCCTTTCATGTATTAAAATATGAAAACTAGTGAGCTATAAATGCTTTATAGCTTACTTTTTTTTCATGAGAGAATTCTTATAAAATAAGAAATTATTGTTTTACAAAGTATACCCCACTTTACTTTAAAACCCAATACACATTTTCGAATATGCTTTTCCATATATTTTCTTCAAACATCAAAAATACATTTAAGATTAAAACTTGAAAACACCACAAACCCTTTTTGCCAAAACTTTTATAATTTCAAGTTCTTAAAAGTTAATCATTGGGTTAGACTCAAAGTGGATCTCCAACTCAACTATAAATATTCCTAATCCATTCTCCACTTTTTAACCTTTTTCTAATTTATAAGGTTTCACTTCTGAACCCACTAATCTGAAATACTAGCATTTCAGTTTCCATCGTATGGCATTCGTCTTTCTCTGAAACATGTTGTACACTATCCACCCAAACCACCAAAGGGTCTCAAAATTTCTATGTTCATTTCTTTAGTGTACAAAACAGATATCCCATTTCTTTCATATTTTATCTCTTTCTATTTAGTGGGCTCCTTATGGACTTAGGTTTATATATATTTATATTTGTATTTTTGAAAATACAAATACGCTCACTCATTATTTCCATAGAAAACCTAAACCGAAGCTCTGATACCAGATGTAACAACCCGTGTTCAAACATACCGATTTATTTCAAAAATCCAATCCATCAAAACCCGAGTTGGTTTGCTCTGGTATCCTGCAGAAAAGGCAGAGACATAAAACATGTCAGAGTTCAAAAAACATGTAACAGCGGAAGGAATAAAATATAATGTAGTTAAAACATAGCTTTAACTTAATAATAATACTGCTAAACCAGTATCCAAAGCTATACAGTCTCTGTCAAGAACCTAACCTGCGAATGTTATGAGGAGGCGGTTAGAATATAAGTTCTGTGTGAATGAATTTAAACTACACTTTTTGAATAATCCTACATATACCGTTCAATTACATTTTCTCATCTATTAGGTTATTTGTGTTATTAGCACTGAAGGCTTTCACACACACGTCGCACCCATCTACTCCCTAGTAGATTAACCTAATGTATATGTAGCTACCCCAAAACTGAGGTACACCCCGTGGTACCCCACTCGCGCGGTCCCCTCTGTACCACAGTTACAAGATAACATAAGACAAGGTAAGGCAAGATAAACTAAATATGCTATCACACTCATTTCTATTTCTCTGCATCTACTAACAATTGTTTCAACTAGACTCATGTGTTCATAATAAAATGACCCCTTTATCGATCGGCTTCTACTCGCATGTATTTATTACTTGTGTCATTTGGCCCCATTTGTTTGTAGATACCTGTGTTGGTCCCAGCATGGGGTGTATCAATCCCTATGATGGCAACCCGACACAATTCAAGATGCATAGTGTATAACTACTGATGCCCAGTGCCTGATTTTCCACTCCGGAGCACGTGCACGCCCGTACTCCGTCGGAACCTACACTGACGCACCACCTGCCGCTATTTTGACCGCTTATAATCAGTCCAGTAATTGTGCCCCACCCTGCCTAGTTCAAGATACCATGATACATTTTTGTGGGTAACTGCTGAAATGGGTCCCCGTTACTAGGGTTTCCTAACCAACATGTTATAACGGTTAAGTGTTCTCAATTTAACCTGACCCCACCAATTTGTTTAATTAACATGTTGTATTGGTTAAGTGTTGCCTATTCATATGTTACTTAACCTTACCGTTCTTAGCATGTCTGTTTATTGGCATTAATTAATTTATTAATGCACCAGTCTCTCACATTAGAACTGTTGTTTGCGGTTGCAGGATGTGCCTTGCGGTTCCGGTTAGACTTCTACCGCAAACTCATTGTAACGTCGGGTCTTGGGCTTGATGCGCTAACCTCTCACATTAGACCTGTTGTTGCGGTTGTTGGATATGCCGGGTGGTTCCAGGCAGTCTTACACCGCAACTCAATCCAACCTCGGGTTAGGCATGTTCATCTTTTAACCAATTTACATATTTACCATATATGTCCAAGTCTATATGTCAATTATCCACAAGTGTAGTCAATTCAATTTATGTCACATTTACTTGTCATGCCCAAAATTATTCAATTAAGTTATACCCAATTCCCTGCGTTTCAATCGTACGTACAACAAGATTCAAACTAGGTTTCCAAATGAACCTAGCATTCATAAAATAAAACGAAAAGGGGAACAGAGAAGAAACGCAAGAATTGTCATAAGAGAATAAGCATGTAAAGGTGTACCAAACACAAGAATCATGATTCCAATAGATTTGTTGTACATTAACAATAAATATGAGCAAACTGAGCAAGTTGCATCATAGGCATAAAGATTCGATAGAACTGAACATAAAAGAATCACCAATTTGATGTACAACAAGATAGATTCAATTGTATCACTAGTAACAGTCTCATTGGTATAGGTAATCTCAGATTTGACAAAAGAATAAGAATGAATCAAAATTGGTTATCATTACAATTAGGCATAGTTCTAGATTCAATTCATTATAGTCATGTTTTCTATTATATGTTCAAATCTGAATAATAACTGACCTTACTTTCTTAATTCATGTCTCCAATTTCAAACATTAGATTATAATATATACCCATAATTTCCAACCTAAATTATGTTTATAATTTTTATCCAGATTAGACCTATAATCATATGTGTACATGTTATGCCAGATTACACCAATTTAATTTGCGTTCATTGTCATTAACAATTTATGCTAAACTTCATGTATACAAATTATTTCCAATTATGCCGAATCCAACTTATGCCAATAATCTAATTTATACACAATTATGTCCAAATTGATTCATGCCCATATCAACCTTTTTCCCCCTTTTCCATAATCTTTATTCCAAACATACCTAATTGTTCCAACTTAATTTGCGCATATTTTCATTAATGTCCCAAATTAATATCTACCATTATGTGCCAAATTATCAGCATTCCCAATTTCTGGTATTTTATAAGTGATACAACAATTCCCCAATCACAGGTTCTGCCCAAAATCCATCATGCAAGTTGTTTCAATTTCCCAAATATCCTTCCACTATTACAATATTGTTCGTACGTATGCCTTTTAACGAGATCTAGACTAGGCTCGAAGTTAGCCTAGTCTATAAAAATAAAAAGGAATGGGAAGAAGAACAGAATAGGCAAAAAGTAAAAGTTATAATATTTTAATTGAATTAAACATTTTAATTTGGGGAATTGCTAAATGAAATGTATTTAATTATTTATAAGGGTAATTTAAACCCACTCACAGTGTATGCTCTCCCAATTCTGATTTTTGCACTCATGGTCTTTCTCTCCTTTTTCGTGCATCGTAATTCTAGGCATCTGAACTCTTTTCTTTTATTTTCAGAGGGATCCTAGATTTATCTTTTTATTTTAAGAAGAGATTTGAGAAGAGAGAGAGAGAGAAGAAGAAGAAGAGGAAGAAGAAGCCATGGCAAACCTTCAGTGTAGCCTCCAAGTTGAGAGTTTTAGGGTTAGGTATAAGGGTTTATTTATAGGGAGGTTAGAGCAACTAGGGCCTTAGGATGTAATTAAAAGCTCATTTGAATAGCCATGTCATTCAACCAATAGAAAATGGCTACGTTGCAGCGTTCACCAATCAAAACATGCCACCTCACCCTAAAAAACTCTCTTTTTCCATATTTAATGTAACCGTTATATTACCCCTAAATATAACATTAATGTCTTTAATTTACCAATTTCATTTCTTACCATTAAAACAGATTCTCAAGTTAGTGTTGCCTCTTATATATATATATATATATATATAATACCAAATACTTAACATTTAGTCAACCTCAACCCAATTTGTTAATGTCATAAATATGCCTATATATGTATATACTATTTATTTATTTACATATTTGCTATAAATAATCACATGTGCATGCATCTCTGATTTGAATGTTATTTAATAACATTAACCTTCCTCAAATTGTGGCTTGCTTATATATACTCTTACTTTTTGAATTGCTTGTATATATATACATACATACCTTATATTGGCTATTAATTCATTGTTGCATGCCTATTAATGCTATTACTTCTTCTCTTTTTTCCGCTGATGGCCGTTAGTTTGCTTTTTAAAGGTTTAAATTTCAAACGTTCATCTCATTCACATTTAGTTGCTTTCTCTGCTTAATGTTTATTAATTTGAGTGTTCATTCATTGCTCCATTTTAATGTTTATAACATTTTCTTTTTAATATACACATCATTCCTTACAATTGAATGCATCATCCATTTATTTAATGCAATTAATTCACATTTTCTCTGTCCCTTATTGCATTAATTCATATAGTTAATTTACCCATTCCTTATTTTAAGTGCATGTATCATCTTCCTACAAAATTTTGAATTTCAAATAACATGTATTCACATATCCCCCTTCTCATTTATTGTTGCATGCAATTTTATTAATTCACCTTTTTACCATTTACATTAATTACATTAACGTTTCTTTTTATTAATTGTTTACTCTATCATAATTAGATGCATGTACTTCCTTTGCCTTTTTAACATTATTACATGTGCAATTGTATTGCATACTTTTTTCCTTGCATTAACTTCTTTATGTATATATATACATATATATATATATATATGTACATGTATTGCATGCAATTCATTTCCTTCATTTCAATGCACTTATATATTATTTAATTTTTCCTTTTAAATATATCTATGCATATAATATATACATATATGCATATTTTTAATTACATTAAAAACGCGGGGTGTTACAGCCAAGGTCCCTCGGTGGATCCCATTTAAGTGAGAACTTGAAGTCCGTCCTATCCAAGACACCAGAAACAATAGCCATCAAAACCATCAATAGGTCTGATCGATTGATGGACGCCACCGCCACGTTAAACATTTCCAAAAAAATTCACGAAGTCTCGCCAAACCTTTGCTTAATGTCTTAAGTGGCATCACGTTCTTGGATTGAGCAATACGAACCTTGAGCTGTTCGACAAACCTTCAAACCAAGATTCTCAAGCTATTCATCGATTCATTTTCCAACAGTCGAAACGACATGGCAGCAATGTCCATAAGGTAAAGTGGGAAACACTTCGCTATAACATTCTCTGACGCCAAAAGCACTTCCATGAGGTGCATATAATGCATCAAGTGAACAATAGAATCCTTCCTTTCGTCAAAATCCTCCAACAACGACAATTTAAAATCTGGTGGGTTTTGAGAATTCCTTATGTCATAAGTAAATGGACCGCGAGTAACACAATCCAAGTCCGAAAAAATGCTCTAACTCGAGTGTATCGTCGAATCACATCAACGATTTCACTACCATCTCATCTCTAAGAAAGTGATTTCAGTCATTCAATCCAACACTAATTCCCTTGGTGTCAAGTCTAAAATTAGCAATTTGTTGAGCCCTAACAAGAATATTCAGCTCCAACCTAGCCTGAGATGTCATCGTCGGCACGAACCTAACTCGTGGAACCGTGGGAGTTACTATATCCAAATTTGCGCACACCAACTCTTGAGCCACATTTGCAACATTTCCAGTTCCAGACCCAAGACTTGACCAACCACAACCTCTTGAGCTGAACTTCAATTGGGATTAGGGGTGTTAGCCCCAAGTCTAGCCGAACTGGTACCGATCCAACGATTGGTATTGACACGAGGATGACTTTTAGGAAAAGCCCCTAAGTCCTGAGCAAAACCTTGAGGAACACTAGCACTTATTCCCACAATATTTTCGAGACCCGACGGCCATTCGAAACCTGCAATAAGAGAATTCATAGTTGCATCCTACCTCGTGAAATGTTCTTCTTGCCTTTCCAACCACGAGATTAGGTCCTTAGTCAAATCTTTAACTACTCCATCGACATCTTCTCGAGTCATGTAATTCGACGGATGTCCAAGAGAGAAAACTTCCTAACTTTCCTCGGCTCCCGCTCCTTCGAAATGAGCTGAAACGATATATTTCCTTTTAACCATCCATAGAATTCCGAGCAATCCAAATCCTTAGAAATCCAAAGTTGCGAGCCCCTTTCCTAGCGCGCATGTTGACGTGGGGAATTGGTCAGCACATGCCAATACCCGATGAGTAATAGGTTATGTATAAATTCAATCACAATCTAGACACAAAGTATGGAAAAGTAAATAACACTAAAGTCTATAGTGGTTTGACAAAAATGCCTATGTCCACTTTGCAGTAACTATTCATTTTTTTCATATGGTAACAAGTACAATCCTAATCCAATCCTTTTGTTTACAACATTATGTGTTGAAAATAGTAAAGTCCTTGCTAATTCTCTATCAAGTCCAAAACTCGGATAGTGAAGCTTCCTATGCCTGAAATGCTTCTATGTCTAAGAAAATTCAAGATTAAGAAGTTTTTCTAAGATGTGCTTAAGAATCCAATCCAAATGCAAAGATAGCAAACCAAGTGCAAAATTTTTTATGGTGATCTTCAAGTAGAAGTTCACAAGTCCATGGGAGTCTCCAAAGTCCAAACAACCATCAAGGAATCCATTAAAAAGCTTCAAAACCAAGAAACTCAAGTGTAGGAGGAAATGGCCCAAAATATCCTAAAATCAAACAAGCAGCATGGTATTTACAGGTGCAGGGATATGTGCTTCGTATCCCTTGACTTTCGTACTCCTCGGCCGGTATCGATCCCGGGGTAGGCACTGATCTAAGTGTGTCGGTACTAACTGGGGACTTAGCAAAATATATCTTCATTTCCTTTGAAGCACTGATCTTGAGCCAAGCCATCTTCTTCATATCTCTAAATATGAAATGTCAATTTCATGCTCCGAGTGCCTTAGAGAAAACTCAGGAGTGCCAAGCCATTTCGTACTCCCCATTTCATATCCTGGGACACGAAACCTTTAAAGACGAAAACCACGAATTTATGAAAGAAAGACAAGTGTCGACCCATGCTTAGGGTGTTTTCTTATCCCCAATGCTTGTGCAAACTCCATCATGAAAGTGAGGATACGAAAAAGTGAAACCATAACCAGGATCGAAATTTCCTTGAAAACCAGAACCACTGATCGTTGCATAACTGAAGAGGGCACGAAAATTCATACTATGACAATATCAATACCGAGGTCGGTTGGGGCAACAACAACCCCTAACACCTAACTGATTTTTGCCAAATCCTTAACTCTTCGAGTTGCATCGATCCAAAGGTGTTTCCGGAAGTCGTACCGATCTCGAAACACTTAGCTTAATTCTTGATTTTTTTTCCAGAACTTCATGATTTCGACCAAATCGCTTCAACCCTTCAAGAGTTTGTACTCGAGTTCCGAGCACTCAGATAGCCATTAATCGACGAGTTCCGATCAAATCGCTTCAACCCTTCATTTGGCGGCCTATGTTCCGCCTTCCTCTAACACCTTTTCACCATTAAAATCGAGATCTAAAGGATGGAAATCGAAGATCTACACCATTGGAGACTAGATCTACATCATTTCAAGGGCGAATTCCTCAGATCGAGGAGTTTGGTTCGAATTTCTCGGTGTCTGGATTCATATTTCTATCATTTTAGCTTATTTTGGAGAATTGGTGAGTGATATACATCTCTCACATGGATTTAATAAAGTGTATGAATGTTTGCATATTTTTCATCTAATTCAAGTCGTTTTCCTTAGATCTACACTTTGGTAAGTCCTATTTCATATGAAATACCTTAGGATCTTATTTAGTAAGTTTAAACCGGTAATTCCATGTTATTTCTTATGATTATGTAAGTTAGATCTATTATTTTGAGCATATGGTTAATTATCATAATTTTGGAGTGATTTGCATAATTTTGGATGAGAATCGTCGTATTCACGTTAATAACAGTATCATACCATGTTTGTGGTCATATTTGGTGAGTTGGAAGAGCTGGTTTTGTCGAATCTATCGTTTGGTGAAGTTTTGGATGAAATCAGAGTTGAATTGCAATATGCAGGTTTTGGGTCGGCCATAGTTGGGACGGTCTGTCTCAAATCATGTCTTGGGGAACAAGTCAGATTGGGTTGATCAGCACTAAAGTGGGTCAGCACTAAGTTGGGTCGGCATAAAGTTGGGTCGGCATAAAGTTACGTCGGCACTAAGTTGGGTCGGCACTAAAGTGGGTCCGCACTAAGTTAGGTCGGCATAAAATTGGGTTGGCACTAAGCTGGGTCGGAACTAAAGTGGGTCAGCACTAAGTTGGGTCGGCATAAAGTTGGATCAGCCATTTCTGGTCGGACATTTCTGGTGAAGATGTGACTTCGAAGTGGATTCAAGTTGGAAGGTTCGAAGTGTTGAACATGATCGTTGATCGGTGCAGAACAACGAATGGTATGACAACTCAAGGTTGTTGAGATGATGGCTTCGACAAGAGTCCGGACGAAGATGTTGAAGTGACGTGATTTGTTCGTTGTTTGTCATATGCAACGAATGTGGGAATGACTCAAGGATGTATTGAGTTCATATGAAAGGACGACTCAAGGATGTATTGAGGTCATGTGAAGTAATGGTTGCTCTAAAGTGTTCTAAGCTTATGTACAGTCACAAGTGAAGATGACTAGTGATGTGAAGGCTGAGGAATTATCATTGTCGTAGGTTCTAGCAGGCTCAAAGCAGAGGTTAATAGAGGCACCTAAAAGACCGAATGTAGGTCGAGTTTCTGGGTATCGTTGAAAGGCCTAGGTACATATCGTTGAAAGGCATATGGGTTTTTTACTAGAACTGGGGTTACCATTAGCCCTTGATGGATAGCAATATGATATGGTCAGTCATACGATTAACAATGGCTTCAAAGTAGGATTGGCAGTGATAGCCAGCTTCTGTCATGAATGATTGGTTTCTTTGTTTGTACCATCTCATGTAGATTGTCCAACGTCGAAGGAGATGTTTCTTGGGTGCTTGTCTAGTATTGGTTTAGGCTTTTGGGGCTTGTACTTAAGGGACGTTGAATGCGATTAGGATGGTTCATGTGAGATTTATAATTTGGTGTTATTGATTGGTTGCTTTGGTTTACCATGATTGAATGGTCGTTCTGATTACCATTGATGAATTTTTGTTCCTTTGGTTGTATGGATTGTAAACTAAGGTTGTCACTGTCCGATGTGGGGAAGATAGGAGTTGTTTTCTTTTCTGATGTTATGGGTAAATTAGTTAGTTTATTTACCCATTCTCATATACTTTATTGATGAAGTTAGTCAGTTGTTTTATCGCTTACTAAGATTGTTGTCTGACTCAAGGTTTTATGTTTTCCTCTTATTACCTTGGGTTGTTCATCCATTTTTTGATGGGCAGACAAGGTGACAGGTAATTGCTTAATGTGGACCATGTGGCTGTTCGGAGATAAGCAGGAGGCTGGCGTACTATCTTTTTCCTATATAGTATTTGGATTTCCACTGTTTTGTTGTTCTCTGAGTGCTATAATGAGGCAATTTGTACAAGAACTATTGTTGTAACTCAAGTCTATGGGTATTACTTTATAGTTGTTATGAAAGTCTAGTGTTTTCTGCTTCACTATTAATACATGTTGTATACATTCTATTATATTTTATCCTTGCGTTGTGAGATTCATGACAGGTTCCGTTTTTGCTATCCTACCTTGATGATCGTCCATAACTTCCTGACACACCTTCCAGCGCACCTTTCCTCTTGTTTAGTGTGGTGGTTATGGGCGGTCATCGCATTTGGTATCAGAGCCCTGGTTAACGATTTTTAACCAAAGTTCTAAGACGTAATTACATAAGTGAGACATATTTGTAGATTTCAACTGGATGTATACTATATAGTAGTGTATAGTGCAATAGGGTTTGAATTTCATTCTTATTATTATCTCATATGTGGACTAATCATTCTATTTTTAGTTTTAGAATGAGTCGTCAAACTACGGGAAACATACTAGGGATGAATTTGCGAATGGAAGGGCAGGCGATAGCAATCAGCTAAAAGCTTTAGTTGTTATGTCGGAGTGTCTGCTTATGTTCGGGGCCATGATGGCTGCGGTCTTGCTAAGGATGCCTATTCCAGAAGCAACAATAGAGCGTGGTGTTCCTGCGCATGTACCTAGGGGTGATTCCGCTAAGAGATAGAGGGATTATCCTACTACAGATGAAAAAGATGAGTTCAGAAGAGGTATATCATTAGAGCGACTTCGACGTTGGGGCAAGGAGCGAGGAGAGAGGATCAATGCTTCTTGGGATGAGGCTTGTAGAAATAGGTATGAGCCTTATGAAGAAACCTTTACTAGCCCCAGTAGAACAAGGAAGTTGAATAAGGAAAACAAGAAACCTAAGAAGAATGACATTTGCTTTAACTGTCAGCTAAAGGGCCATTATGCCATGGATAGTAAGAAGCTAAGAGCCGAAATGAATTACTTTAAATGTGGTAAGCCTGGGCATAAGAAGAAAGATTGCCCAGATTTTATGAAGGATAAGCAACTGGGGAAAGCATAAGTTATGGAAGCTATACCAATTTCCTATTGCCTTCCTGATGAGAGTTAGAAAAACCTGGTGTTAGTTTGGATGTGCTTTCTGCCGATGGAGTTTGTTTGAGTTCTATTCGACATTAGAGAATTGTCTTCTTCTACCTACAATAAGATATATGCTAAGTAGGTTTGAAAATGGAAGTTGTAATAGGCTTTTGATTGCAATTGATCCAGTACATGGTTCATCTACGCTTTGTTGGACTTGTTGTGGTCCAGTTTATATAGTCGCGGTTGCTCTTCTATGAATGATCGTTTTGTTGTGACTTTCGCTGGATGTGGTACTGTTTTGGGATATGGATTGGCTCAAGTGGTTTGCGGCAAAAGTGGATTGCGAGAAGCTGTAGATGACAGTTGGGAATGTGGAAGGGTGAATGGTTGTGATTCAGTGTAGGTCGAAGATGGTGTCTTCGTAAGTTATTTTATATTCGCCTGTGATTCCATGGGAAGACTTGCCATTGGAGCTAATCGTAGGTAAGTTAGTTAATGTACTTATAAAAGTCAAAGGATTGCAGCCACAAAGTGATATTGAGTTCAGAATCGATTTGGTCAGGGGTGTTAGACCTATCGTTATGCCTCTTAGGAAGATGGCGACTAAGGAACAACGAGAGTTAAGGATGCAAGTTTGTGACCTTTTAGAAAAAGGATTCATTTGAAGAAGTATATCCAAATGAGGTGTACAGTATGTTTGCAACCAAGGCTGATGGTTCATTCATTGTGTATGGACTACTGCGAGCAGAATAAGGTGAAAATGAAGAAAAGTGTCTGTTATTTAGGATTGATGATTTGTTAACCAGCTTCACGAAGCCAAAGTGTTTTCTTGGATGGATTAGGCAACGGGATTGCACCAGTTGAGGGTGAAAAAGGATAAGGTTGTGGCCTATGCAAGTCGATAGCCAAAGCCGCAAGAAAGGAATTACCCAACTCATGATTTAGAGTTGGCGGCAATCGTGTTTGTTCTGAAGAAGTGGAGACATTACTTATTGGGAGTCTGATTCGAGATGTTCATGGATCATAAGTCGTTGAAGTATCTTTTCTCCCAAAAAGGATTTGAATCTTCGGCAGCAACGATGGTTAGAGTTTCTAGCATCATATGATTTTTAGTGTAGTCTATAATCCTGGCAAGGGTAATGCAGTTGCAGATGCATTGAGTCAAAGACACGTAAGTTTGGGAGCGATGTTTTCAGAATAGAAGAGCCTCCAGTACTTGACAGGATTTGATTTCAGGCCAAGGTGTGAATTGGAACCTGAAATATTGGCTAGCTTATCGATAAGACCTACTCTCATCAAAAGGATTAGCGAGAGCCAAAAGAAAGATGCAAAGCTTGTTGAGGTTATCCAGAAATTGGAACCAGAGAATAAGGAGTTTGAAGTCGATCGAGAAGATTGACCTAGAAAGTAAGGGCGACAAGTTGTTCTTGATATCGACGGATTGAGAGATGAGGTTCTGAGGGAATGTGATCACTTGAAGTTGACAATTCATCCTGGTGGTAATAAGATGTATCAGGACATGAAGTGAATCTACTACTGAGAGAGGAGAAGCGAGATATTGGAAAGTTCATTCCCAAGTGCATGAACTGTCAATTGGTGAAAGCTGAACAGAAAAAGTCGAGTGGATTTTGGAAAAGTTGCAAGAAGCATTGGGAACTGAGATGTGTTTGAGTACGACATATCATCCCCAAACTGATAGTCAAACTGATAGGGTTAACTGAGTTTTGGAAGATCTCCTAAGGGCTTGTGTGCTTGACTTAGGAGGATCATGGGAGGACCATATACATTTATTTGAGTTTGCATATAATAGCTACCAGTCTAGCATTTGGATGGAACCATATGAGGCATTGTATGGGAGGTCGTGCAATTCTCTGGCATGTTGATTAGAAGTTGGAGATAAGTTGATGCTTGGGCCAGAGATGATTAGAGAAACCTTGGATTGTATCGAGATTGTTCGGCAGTGAATGAAGGCAGTCCAAGATCGTCAGAAGAATTATGCTGGTAAGCGTCAAAAGGATTTGGAAGTCGATGTTGGCAATATGGTTTTCGTGAAGATCCAGCCATTAAAGCATGTTGTTCGATTTGGAAGAAAAGGAAGTTAACTCTGAGGTTTGTTGGACCGTTTTCGATAGTCGAGGGAATTGGAAAACTCGTATATAGATTAGAGTTACTCGAGAAGATGGCGTGTGTGCATAACGCTTTTTGTGATTTGTTTCTACGGAATATGCGCATGACCCGGATGTGGTAGTATCTTCGGAACATTACGAAAACCTAGAATCCGAGGTCGTGGTTATGGGACCTCGTAAGCCACTTCGTGTTGTAGCGAATGACATGAAACGACTTAGGAGGAAGATGTTTAAACTTGTCAAGGTATAATTGAGTAAGGATAGCGAAGATGGTACATGGGATATGGAGGAGAGTATAAAGACGACCCATCATTACATCATTGTTACTTATTGTTATTATTATTGCTTATTGTTATTTTTTTTTATCTTTGTTGTTTGATAGAATTCTGCGTTCTAGGATAAGGCTATGGATGCATGGCTTGATGGTTGCTGGTTTGGATGATAGAATTGGCTTTCATGGATGATAGGCATGCAGAATCATTGTGGTTGCTTATATTTGTTGGAATTTCAGAGCAAAGTTCATAAAAGGGGAAGGATGTAACAGCCCGCATTTTACATATCGAAAGATCATAAAATATTTTTATTTTATTCCCTGAGGGTTGGATCATTCTCATATTTTAATATGTTGCTTATGGGAATGTGAGATATGTCCATAATTTTTACCAAATTTGGTTATGACCATTTTCCCCTGTCAGTCTTGTAAAGGGCATAACTTTTGACTCAGGTTGAATCAGGTTGTGAAACCTATGCCATTGGAAAGGAAATGATAATTGCCTTTCCGTAGAACGGTTACATTAAAGATTGGGCTCAGCAGTTTGGAGGGAATCGCTATTTTAAGGTTTAACATTTGGCTTTCCAGATTTTTAAAGCCTTAATGGGCTGATTTATAGAGGCCCGTTAGTGGGTTGGTGGAATGCTATAAATAGAGGGTGGGAGGAATGGAGAATAGTTTACTTCCTCTATTCTCTCATTTGGTGGCCCATGTTCCTCCTTCCTCTCTTTCCACCATTAAAATCGAGATCTAAAGGAAGGAAATTGAAGATCTATACCATTGGAGGCTAGATCTACATCATTTCAGGGGCGAATTCATCAGATCGAGGAGTTTGGTTTGAATTGCTCATTGTCCATATTCATATTTCTATCATTTTAGCTAGTTTTGGAGAATCAGTGAGTGATATACATCTCTCACATGGATTCAATAAAGTTTATGAGTTTCTGATCATATTTTTCCTCTAATTTGATTCGTTTTCCTTAGTTCTATACTTTGGTAAGTTCTATTTCATATGAAACACCTTAGGATCTTATTTAATAAGTTTAAACAGGTAATTACATGTTATTTCATATGATTATGTAAGTTAGATCTATAATTTTGAGCATATGGTTAATTATCATATTTTGGAGTGATTTGCATAATTTTGGGTGAGAATTGTCATATTCATGTTAATAATGGTTTCAAACCACGTTTGTGGTCATATTTGTTGATTTGGACGGGTTGGTTTTGTCGAATCTATCATTTGGCGAAGTTTTGGTCGAAATCGGAGCTGAATTGCAATATGCAGGTTTTGGGTCTACCATAGTTGGGTCGGTCGGTCTCAAATCATGTCTTAGGGAACAAGTCAGATTGGGTCGGTTGGCACTAAAGTGGGCCAGCACTAAGTTAGGTCGGCATAAAGTTGGGTCGACACCAAGTTGGGTCGGCGTTAAGTTGGGTCGGCACTAAAGTGGGTCGGCACTAAGTTGGATCGGCATAAAGTTGGGTCGGCACTAAATTGGGTTAACACTAAGTTGGGTCGGCATAAAGTTTGGTCGGCCATTTCTGGTCGGATATTTTTGGTCGGACATCCCTGGTCGAAAATTTCTGATGACGATGTGACTTCGAAGTGGATTCAAGTTGGAAGGTTCGAAGTGTTGAACATGTTCGTTGATCGGTGTAGAAAGCCGAATGGTATGACAACTCAAGGGCGTAGAGATGATGGCTTCGACGAGAGTCCGGACGAGGATGGTCGAAGTGATGTGATTTGTTCGTTGTTCGTCGTATTCAATGAATGTGGGAATGACTCAAGGATGTGTCGAGTTCATATGAAAGGGCAACTCAAGGATGTATTGAGGCCGTGTGAAGTAATGGTTGCTCTAAAGTGTTCTGAGCTTATGGATAGTCGCAAGTGAAGATGACTAGAGATGTGAAGGCTGAGGAATTATCGTTTTCGTAGGTTGCAGTGGGCTCAAATCAGGGGTGTAATAGAGGAACCTAAAAGACTGAATGTAGGTCGAGTACCCTGGGTATCGTTGAAAGGCCTAGGTACGTATCATTGAAAGGCGTATGGGTTTTTTGCTAGAACCAGGGTTACCATTAGCCCTTGACGGATGGCATTATGATATGGCCAGTCATACGATTAACGATGGTTTAAAACCAAGATTGGCAGTGATAGCCAGAGTCTGTCATGGATGATTGGTTTCTTTGTTTGAACCATCTCGTATAGATTGTCCAACGTCTAAGGAGATATTTCTTAGGTGCTTGTCTGATGTTGGTTTAGGCCTTTGTGGCTTATACCTATGGGATGTTGAATTCGATTAGGATGGTTTATGTGAGATTAATAATCTGGATGCCATGAGTGTTGTTGATTGGTTGCTTCTGTTTACCATGATTGAATGGTCGTTCTGATTACCATTGATGAATTGTTGTTCCTTTGCTTGTATGGATTGTAAAGGCTATCACTGTCCGATGTAAGGAAGATATGAGTTGTGTTCTTCTTTGATGTTGTGGGTAAATTAGTTAGTTTATTTACCTATTCTCATATACTTTATTGATGAAGTTAGTCAGCTGTTTTATCTCTCACTAATATTGTTGTCTGATTCAAGGTTTTATGTTTCCCTCTTATTACCTTGGGTTGTTCATCCGATTTTGGATGGGCAGACTAGGTGACAGGTGATTGCTTAGTGTGGACGATGTAATTGTTTGGAGATGAGCAGGAGACTGGCGTACTATCTTTTTACTATATAGTATTTGGATTTCCGCTATTTCGTTGTTCTTTGAGTGTTGTAGTGGGGTAGTTTGTACAAGCATTGTTGTTGTAACTCAAGTCTGTGTGTATTACTTTTTAGTCGTTATGAAAGTCTAGTGTTTTCTGCTTTACTATTAATACGTGTTGTATACATTCTATTATATTTTATCCTTGCGCTATAAGATTCATGACAGGTTCCGTTTGTGTTATCATAGATTGATGATCGTCCACAGCTGCCAGCACACCTTTCAAGCGTACCTTTCCTCTTGTTTAGTGCAGGAGTTATGGGCGGTCGTTACAATTCTGGTCAACTTTCATATTTGGAGTTTCGCGAACGGAGTCTGTATGAAAAAGTTACAAACGAAAAACAAAAATGGACGAAAAATAAATAAAATAGAATAATATATATATAAATAAATAATTACCCCAGCCACCTCACTGGCAGGTCAACCAAGCGGTCGACCGGGGTGGTCGACCAGCGGTTGACCGCTGGCTACGATCGCTTGGTCGAGCTAGGCAGTGATGGCTAGGGTTTGGCTGAATAAAATAATATATGGATGGGCAGATGTTTAATAAATCAAAACTAACGGTCCAAGGCTAATTTCACTTCTATAAAGAAAGGGGTAAGACCTCATTCTTTTCCACGCAAATCTGTGTGCAGTAGCGAAGTTCTTCCATTTTTCTCCTTCTCCAAACCTAATTTCTAAAATAAAAATATATTCATACACAAGAAAATCAAATCCAATTCATATAGAATTCAAAGGATTATAAAATCCAATGGAAACGAATGCAAATTCATGCTACAAATCAGATTCTCCCGTCTCATCCTATTTTTTTTTACATCTCTACAGATCTGAAATTGGATAAATTGTAGATTTATAAGAATTTGGGAATTGTAGGCCCAAAAGATTCAAACTTTGGATTTAGATGCTTGCAGGTGAGTAGGAAATTTACGAATACAGTTATAGTAACTTATCCTTTTCATTTGAATTAGATCTAAATTTTTATGCCTATTTTCTATCAGATCTATTCATTAGATTATTGTAATTGGATTGACATCCATTAGATTTGATTGCAAACATTGTTAAAACTTGAATATTATGAATTGTCCTTATGCATAAATATTAATTATGGGATTCTTAAATTGTTTATACCTATTTCCTACAATTATGTTGTAAAAATGTATTGTGGACATTGCAAAGCGCTGTAAATCTGGAAATCAGTCCCATTAAATACCATTTAGATGTGGTTACATTCCAGATCTCTACTTCGGTGTTGAATAATAATGTGAATTTAGGTAAAAAGATTCGATTGGTAAATTATGTGATTGTAACATGAAAGAAATATGTCGGTTTGTATTCATTATTGCTGGGTTTTGGTTTAATTATTGTAAACATGCTGTTTTTCTCCTTTTGAATTAAAAGATATTATTTTGAAATCACAAGAGCTATGATTAAAAGATCAAAAAGGGAAAAGTGGCGCAAATGTACGTATAAATATAAATATACATATTTGTGCATAATTTGCATCAACTATTCCAAATTATATATTTACATATATTTCTTGTGATTTGGAAATATGTCATTTCCACAATTTAGGCATAATTTACAGTGATTACGGCTAACGATCTTTTTGTAAGATTTGAAACCTTTTGACAAGATTGAATGCAAAAAGGAATGTTTGGTTGTTAATTAAACCAAATCATTAAATTTAAAAGAACAAATAATAATAATAAAAGATAACTACGTTGATCGCACGAAAACATAAAATATAAAGATACACGTATTACCTATCCAAATCAGCGTAAAACGGTAAATTATAAATTGTGTTAAATGTTTAAAGGTTTGAAATGTCGAATGGTATTCATTTATGGAATCATACATGTAAATTATATTCCATATTTAACGAATATATTTATGGTGACTGTTGCAGTAATTAGTGTAATTGATTGTTATAAATAAAGCCATAAATAAATAATTAACAATTGTAATCAATGTTGATTGGGAAAACTAAATATAATAGGATAATGGTTACAATTCATAAATTAATTACGATAAATGTTGTATGCCCTAAACTAGGAAATTTGAATTATAACCACATTTAGACACGAGGTTAAGCTCAACTTGTGGTATAAGCCTGCCTGGAACCGACCGGCAAATCCAGCAATCATAGGTTGTCAGCTTAATGTGAGGGATCTAATTTGTAAATGTAAATGTACTATGGCACGAGGTTAAGTTCAATTTGTGCAAGAAGTGTGCCTGGAACCGACCAGCAAAACCAGCATCCACAAGTAGTCAAATAAATGTGAGAGGCATGATGCATGTATATATATACATATAACATCAAACAATAGATAAATAAATAAGAATAGTAATTGTCTATTATGGTACAATAAATAGATAATTTGGGATTGATAAATGGTTGCCTTAGAAAAATATGACTGTTATGGTCATAAAAGGCAATAAAAAAGAAATAGAAGTAATTGGGTGTAAAAAGGGGATTAATGGATATTGATTGTTGTTTAAATACTAAGTCCGATTAAGGAAGTAATCAAATAAATTTCCTACGGTAAAGAGGATATAACTTTCCTTATTTATACTAATGAATATAGAATTTATAATTAAAAGCCAGAACTGGACTTAGTAGGTTAGTAATGTGAAACATTATTAACCATAGGAACCCGTGTCAATAATGAATTGTGTGCGTATAGTATTTCCATGTAGAGTGACTAAACGGGAATGACTTAATAACGTAGCCCACTTTATCCCAATAGGGAAAGGTATAGAGGCTAATGGGGTACGAACCTAATAACCTTTGTATATAGTCCGCTTCCTGGGTCTTAAGCAGCCAGGGTTAAAGAGCCCAGCTGGGGATAGTTCTTTTAGTATAGGGGTCTTAAACAACATGTGTGAGTATTGTCTATCCAAACCTAGAAGCTAAAAACGTCAGATATGGCTACCTACCCTATGGGAAGTAGTAAGCGACTAAGAGGGTAATCTAATATGATTAGCTAGAATGTATAACGAGCGGTAAAATACCATCTCTCACCTTATGAGGGGAAATGGTATATGCAAGAATGACGGACGCCTTAATTTGTAAGGCCCATAGCTAGTGCCCTCTAGTTTATGTTAACATCGAATCAGTTATCAAGGAATAATAAGTGACCAATAGGTCCGCCTAGGGTCTTAAGCGATCAGAGAGAATCCACCCTATCTATCATCGATAGTGAGGCATTAAATGGCGAAGGTAAAGCGAACGAAAGTGTGTGTATATATATATATATATATATATATAGAAACTTCGTAACTAGGGGTTTAACCTCGATTAAATAACCGGCCATGTTCTGGTATAAAGGCTTCACCAGTATGTGCGAAAACAATATATCTCGGTATCATACTTTGGGAATACTACTCTGGAAAGAGTAGTAAAATCGTGCGTAAACATTTACAAAGTTAGGCTAGAATCACTAATATTAGTTGGCATACATTTTGGGTTGAACAAAACGGTAATCTGTTTTGTACATTTCCTGTTCACTAGAATCTCATTGTTCTGACCCCACACCTCATTACAACCACCAATGTTTACTAGAGAAGGTCGGTTCTCACAGGTTTTTGAGTTTGGCTTTCGGTTCTCGTTCTCTCTCATGCTCGGTATCGGTAAAGTGACTTACTTTGAAAAGGGTAGTTACTTGAGTTAATACTAGTTTATCTTATTTTGTTTCCGCTGTGAGTTACCTTATCGTATTCTAATTATGCTCATGCTCATTTATTGTAGGTACCAGATTTACACGCTTTATGCTTGGATGTGTTTGAGTTTTGTTTTTTTTTTCAAAATTTGGATGCAGAAAAGTGTAGGATTTTACAAATAGATACAAATTGAATATTTAAAAATTCATGGTGTTGTACTTTTGCAGCTGAAATTTGGGTGGGATCAATATTGTTAAAGGTCAAGATTTACTAGCTAAGTTGTAGCAATTCTGCACACTGAGCTACATTAGCTTTGTACACTATGTTGGGAGCAATCACAAGATTGAGACCACTCAATCCAATCCCTAACACCGTGGAAAATAAGCTAGATAGTGCACAAACAACCAATCTATTATCAAACCAACCTCAATTGATTCAAATCCGATCACAAACACAAAACAAGCAATAAAAAGGAATAATAAGAATAAACTAAATCACACAAGATATCCAACGATTTGTTAGTGTACATCCACTATGAGAGAGAGAGATTTTATTATCACCAAATGAGAAGAGTACAAGAGATTGATTACAATGATCCAATATTCAATAGAGAATATATGTTTGTGAAGAATACAATTGATGAAACTATTAGGATCGCCAGACCTTAATTAAAGGAATGGATTAATCAATATTTCCCTTTCAAATCTGAAAAATTGCTTGTACATTTGTGTAGAAACCCCATTCAAATGTCCAAAATGCCCTTGCAGATTCACAAATCAACACAAGACTTACCAGACCCAAAATCAACTCAAGTTCCGTTCTAGACGTCTAGCCCTGAATTCCATACATTTGGAATCATATTTGGGGTACTCCCTAGCTCATTTCAGACTTCTAGATTTCTTCGTCTGAATGGCTTCCTAGACGTCTGGAATTCTTCCAACACATCTGAATGGCTTCACGGGTTATTCATAGACAGATTTCAGACGTTTGGCACCTCCTTTCAGACATCTGAAACTACACCCAGATCACAACTTCCAGCTTCGTTCATCATATCTTCCATATACGAGCTCCGATTTGCGAACTATCTTCTCCTACACGGAGCTACTTTCATCATCTTCAATTCTACCATATATTGTCGCCAAAATTCAACAATCCACCTCGACACTATATCTATCTCCAACACCAATGGTACCATACCATCATCTACAATCGATAGCACCAACTATCACCACTTCTACCTTCATCCAAGCTTAAATGCTTTCCCAATGAGTTCTGGAAAAGTCAGCCCCCATTGCACTTCATCCACAAGTTTAGGCAAAAGCCCTCACCCGCTAATAAAGTGTTGAAAGTACTAAACTCCAAAAATCTGTCTCAACCAAAGACTAAAGTACTTAGAGTGTCAACTAGTACATACAAGAAGATAGAAATCCAATATTGCACCACTACTCTTCCTTATCAAATTAAGCTCCTTTCTCACTCGTGCCACCTAGTGGTACCTAGCACTTCTCTAAGCGAATCAAGTTTGAACAATGCTCGAACTTCCCAGTCGGCAATGTTTTAGTGAATATATCCACCACATTGTCATTTGTGTGCACTTTCTGAAGATATACTTGCTTATCTTAATTCATGGATACAAAAAACGACTCTCTCACTTCTATGTTCTTAGTCAGTGTGCTAAATAGCAAATTCTCTGCAAAATGGATAACACTTTGGCTATCACAACGAACATTGATGCTATCATGTTCAAACCCCAAGTCACATAACAAATGCTTCAAATAGAGTGCCACCTTTTCCGCCTCCACTGCGGCTATCAGCTCCGCCACCATAGTGGATAAAGCAAATATAGTTTGCAATCTCAATCTCCAACTTATGGTGGTACCACCAAGTGTAAAGACATATCTGAAAGTTGACTTTCTCTTATCCCTATCACCGACATATTCTGAATCGCAGTAACCAACCAAATTACAACTTTTTTCCTTGCTATCCCCAAAGATAACTCAATGAGATGTTGTACCTTTCAAGTATATAAAAATAAGCTTGACCGCTTCCCAATGCGATTTTCTCGGACTAGCCATGAAGCAACTAACCACCCCAATGGCATTTGCAATATTAGGTCGTGTACACACCGCGGCATACCAACCGCACTTGCATATGGCACCATTTCCATATAACCCTTGTCTCTCTCTTCGATAGGAGATCCTTAACTCGAAAGCTTCACATGCAAAGGTAAAGGTGTACTTGACGCCTTTGCATTGTCCATAGTAAATCGGCAAAGCACTTTTTTATATACTCCTTTTGAGTCAATTTCAACTCAAAACGCTTTCGGTCCCTATCAATTTCCATGCCCAATATCTTCTTAGCTTCCCTAAGGTCTTTTATGTTGAATTCCACTTTCAATCTCAGTTTTAACTTATTGATTTCCGCCTTGTCCTTTGAAGCTATGAGCATACTGTCCACGTACAAGAGCAAATACACCCAAAAATCATTTTCCAACTTCCTGAAATATACACAATAATCTTTGATGCCTCAAAGGAAGCCACTTTCAAGCATGAAATAATCAATCCTCTTATACCATTGCCGAGGCAATTGCTTTAACCCGTATAGCGATTTCTTTAAATTGCACACCAAGTTTGACTTACCATCGACCATAAAACCTTCTGGTTGTTCCATGTAGATGTCTTCATCTAAGTCGCCATGAAATTAAGATGTTTTCATATTAATTGGCCCCAGCTCCAAATAGTGAATAGCAAAAACAGCAAGTAATATCCAGATAGAAGTATAGTGCACAACCAGTGCGAATATCCTATCATACTCCTTTCCTTTTTTGTGAACCCCTTTGCCACTAGCCTAGCTTTTTATCTTCCATTATCCCTCGCCTTGTATATCCACTTACACCCAATTTACCAGTTTCCTTTAGGAAGTGGAACTAACACCCAAGTTTTGTTCTTCATTAACAATTGCATTTCTTCCTCTATAGCACAAATCCACTTCAAGCTATCACTCGATTTCATAACTTTATCAAGGTCCATTGGTTTAACTTTGGACTACATAAAGCGCATAGTCCAACCTATCACAAAAGCTTAGGTAGTTCCAATCACCATATCTCTCAGGTGACCATATAGCACGGCGACCAAGTTGAGTAGAAATCCCACCACGCGGACTTATTTCGACTCCACCTTGAGTCGAATCCTCACTAGGATCATGTACATCACCAATACTACAAGAGGCCCCATATGGACTATGTGATGTTCCATCAACAGCTTCTTCCTCGCAAGCATCTCCAGCAACTCTACCGTCTTTTCTCCTTGGACAAAATGTGGTAATGACCTCCTTCCCTTTTGATTCACCATGAAGCAAATCCAGAACGTCTGATGAACCATCATTCTCCTTGAACATAGCCGACTCACCAAAAGTAACATGACGAGATAATATAACCTTCTTCGTTCCCGGATTCCTAATCCGATAACCTTTCACCCCATTCTAATAACCAAACAAAATCCCCTTGAAAGCTATATGCTGAAGTTTATCACCCAGATCATGCACATGCATAAGACATCCAAAGACACGAAGGTAATTCAATTCAATGCTCTTTCTCTTACTACAGTTTCCCCAGAATTTTGTTACCAATAGCCAAGCATGGAATTTAATTCACAATATGCACCATGGTTGATGGTGTTTCATTCCTCTATGCAACCCCATTCAATTCACAATAGCCAGACCCGATATCAATCTCAAGCATTGAGATCTATCAAGTAGAGTACGGTTAATCCTCTCCGCAACCCCATTTAATTGTGGATCTCTCGGTGTAGTAAAATTCCTTCGAATATCATGATGCTTACAATAATCCAAGAATTCTCTCGAACCATAATCTCCCCCATTGTCGGACCTAAGAACCTTCAAAGATCTACCACTCTCATTCTCAACAAGAGCTCTCCATTCCTTAAACTTAAAAAATGTCTCTGACTCGGCCTTCATTACATACTCCCAAAATTTATGAAAAAAGTCATCTATGAAGGAAATACAATACCTTGCTCCTCCCAAAGAAGCTACTGGTGTCGGCCCCTAAACATCTATGTGCACATACTCAAGAAATTCTCTTGAATCATGTTTTCCTTCATCGAATGTTACCTTAGTTTGCTTCCCCATGACACACTCTTCGCAAAACTCCAACTTATTGAAATTTTTTCCTCCAATCATCTCTCTTTTCCGAAGAATGTCCAAATTCTTCTCCAAGACATGACCCAATCTAAAATGCCACAACCTTGTCGCATCCAAGCCATGAGAACTATTAATGCCTATGAAAGTTTCACCTTCGGCGATCACTCCTTGAAGCAAATAAACTCCATAAGCTCTAGCACCTTTCATAACCACAAGCGCCCCGTTCAAAATCCGCAAGCTATCACTCTCAATAACGACCTTGTATCCTAAAGAATCCAGCTATCCCAAAGAGATAAGAGACTTCCTAAGTCCCGGAACATAGCGCATATTGGTAAGAGTACGAACCACTCCGTCAACATCTTAATTTCCATGGAGTCGATGTCTTCCGACTTACACATAACACCATTACCCATAACAATTGCATTTCCTTCCTTGTAAACATAAGAAGAAAATGGATTCCGATTGGGCATCATATGATAAGGCATCCCCGAATTGAGCACCTAATCGCTACTCAAAACGTTCGATGCTACCACAGTCAAAACATCCATGTCTCCCTCAACAACACCTTTCTCCACTGCTACAGATGAAAAAGCTACTTCTTCTTTGCCTTCTCCTTGTCCGGAAACTCATTCTTCTATTGATTGTGTTTCTTACAAATATAGCACTTGCCTTTCCTTTCCTTCGAGTTCCCTCTCCAACTGGGATTCCTAGATTTGGAACGCCCCCAGTTCTCCTTCTTCACATATTTCTCCTTCTTCACAAACAAATCTTGACCACTACCGGCACTATTACTTCCCACACTCAACCCCTTCATTTGATCTCTCAATTCCTCGCTAAGAAGACCCGTTTTGACATCATCCAACATCAATATACCCCGACTATATATCAAACTATTTGAGAAACCGGTATAGCGGTCCAACAATGAACACAACAGAATTACTGCCTTTTTTTCTTCCTCAATCTTCAAACCTACCACCTTCATCTTCATTAGAAAATCGTAAAACACATTCAAATGTGCCTTAAAAGAAGTTCCTTCTTTCATCTTATAAGTGAAAAATGTTCGCAATAAAATCAAATGATTAGTGAGTGACTTCTTCATGTATAACTCCTCCAATACCCTTAGCGGTCATCTCACCACTAATTTCGAAGATAACATTCTCTCTCATAGTAAGTTGAAGTATATTAAATTCCGATACTTTCATTTCCTCTCTTTCAAAATTTGATATGCCGCTGGCAACAAATGTGTATCAAACACTACCTAATACACCTGATTCCTCCTTAGATACGCTTTCATTTTTCATTCCCAGTTTTCAAAATCATTATCGCCATTCCACTTTTCTATAACCAATTGTGATCCCGATTCTGCATATGATCCACATGCATACGACACTATTCCACTTGAACCAACCATTGAGGGGCTATTTGAATTCAATTCTGCCATTTCTACAACCACCAAACAACACCTATGCTTTGATACCAAATGTTGCGGGAAATCACACGATTGAGACCACTCAATCCGATCCCTAATGCAACCGCAAACAAGCTAGACAATGTTAGGTAGTGTACAACCAACCAATCTATGATCAAACCAACCTCAGACGATTCAAATCCGATCACAAACACAAAACAAGCAACATAAAGGAATGATAATAATAAACTAAATCACACTTTATTGTGGTTCCACTAACGATATGTTAGTGTACATCTACTTTGAGAGAGGAATTTTATTATCAACAATGAGAAGAGTATAAGAGATTGATTATAATGATCCAATATTCAATGGAGAATATATGCTTGTGGAGATTAGACTTGAAGAAACAATTAGGATTGTCAAACCCTAATTAATGGTGGGCTAAACCCTTGCTTTGATAGATTAATCAATCTTTCCCTTTCAAATCTAAAAAGGAGCTTATATACTCGTGCAGAAACCCCAATCAAATGTCCAAAATGCCCTTGTAGATTCACAAATCAACACCAGACTTCTCATGTCTGAAATCTTCTCAGGTTCCAATCCAGATGTTTGGCCCTGAATTCCAAACGTTTGGTATCATATTCGGGATACTCCCTGGTTCTTTTCAGATGTCTGGATTTCTTCCCAAATATTTAAATAGCTTCCTAAATGTCTGGAATTCTTCCCAAACACCTAAATGGCTTCTTGGGCTATTCACAAACAGATTTCAAACGTTTGGCACCACCTTCCAAATGTTTGAAACTACACCCAGATCACTGCTTCATGCTTCGTTTACCATATCTTCCACATAAAAGTTTCGATTTGTGAACATCTTATCCTACACGAAGCTACTTCCATCCACTTCAATTCTACCATATAGTGTCATCAAAATTCAACACACTAAACTACAACCTCGACATCTAAGTTGCCGCAACAATCAATACTATAAGCAGCCGCAGCCTACTGTCCAGGCTATAGCTGCTTCATTTCTTGATATGTAATTTTTCTATGCTCCAAGATGCAACAACTTTGTCTTTATGCTAAGGCTTCTGCTCATGCTAAGGTAGGCTTGTGCAGAGGCTTCTGCTCATGCTAAGGTAGGCTTGTGCGGTGCCGCTCGAGCTGGGTCAAGTTATACCTAGTTTAAAATGCATAGCTATATAAAGGTTAGTAGGTCTATGAATTTTCTCTTCGTATTCTTTTTATAGTCCATTCGATATATTTTTCAATATAATAATGGTAAGTCTAGTTCGTTGGATAAATTTTCTTGACATCATGTTTTTCTACCAAATTAATAGAAGCACGTAGGTGGTCTTCATTTTTGGTGTTTAAGAATAAGTACTGTATAGTAGCAACATTGTAAAGTTTGTGTGAGATGCTTTAGTCTTTTATCCTGTGATCACGCTTTACAGTTGATGAAATGTTGTAATGTTTGTAATTAGATATAATTTTGTATTGAATTGATGCAGAGAAATGTAAATGAGAAGAACTTTTTGTATTATGACTGAATGAATGGTTTCGTGAGTACAAAGTCTTATTTATACAGAGAAATATAGAAATGGGCTGTACATAGGCCCAACTACAATAAAAGATGCGAAATGTCATAACAAAACTAGTGATAACATGTTACACCGCAACACATCAGCGAACCATTTCTTTAATACCCCCTTGCAATTCGATACTAGGGTTATTCATGGCCGACATTAGGGTTTCAGATCTGGTTCCAAACTTCAATAAATAAGAGGTTTTGAACTTCGAATAGCCATCATCACTGTCAGGTCTGCCTATCCCTGAGTTCTAGAGAGCATTCGATTGAGATTAAGGCTCGATTAAAGTCGTGGTTGAAGCATCGACTTTAACTGTAGTGGATCTGGTTGAATTCGTTGAAGTTTCTGCTGAATCCAAGCTTGGTATGATCTTATCTTACTTGCTGATAGAATTGTGTGAGACTTTTGTTAAATTTGTGCTTTTGTCTTGCCAAAGCTTTGGTATAACTTATACCTTTAAATTTGCTCTTAGCCTTTGAAAATTTGCATAAGATAATGCCCTAGTAAATATATCAGCTCTTTGATAGTATGAAGGAACATGATTAAACATTAGATTCCCTTTCATTACTTGTTCTCGATCAAAATATAAGTCGATCTCAATATGCTTTGTTCGAGAATGTAATACTGGATTTGCTGTCATATATACGGTACTTTGATTGTCACACCAAAATGTTGGTTTCCTTGAATATTGATATGTGGTTCTTTTAAAAGTGATTGTAACCACATTAGTTCTGCAATAGCAATTGCCACACTCCTATACTCAGCTTCAGTACTTGATTTTGAAATTATCGCTTGCTTCTTTGAACTCCATGAAATCAGATTATCACCTAAGTATATGCAGTATCCTGATACAGATTTTCTGTCATTAGGATCATTGGCCCAATCAGTATCACTATATCCAGTTAAACTAAGATTTTTCTTTTCTTTAGATGTAGTCCATAATCAGAGTGCCTTTGAGATATCATAGTATCCTTTTGATGCCTTTTAGGGAGTATCAAGAGGTTTCTACATGAATTGAGACAATTTATTAATGTTAAATGCAATATCAGGTCTAGTAATAGTAGCATATTGTAATGCTTCAATAATGCTTATATATTGTTTGAAATTAAGTATAGTTTCCCCCTGTTTTTGGAATAACTCTGACTGCTTATCATGGGTGTTGGTTGAGAATTAGCATCAATCATTTTTTCTTTGGTAAAAATTTCACTTATATATTTCTTCTGACAAAGAAACAATTCACTTCCAGAATTGTTTAGAA
Source organism: Allium sativum (assembly GCA_030737875.1). Classification (NCBI taxonomy): domain Eukaryota; kingdom Viridiplantae; phylum Streptophyta; class Magnoliopsida; order Asparagales; family Amaryllidaceae; genus Allium; species Allium sativum. The sequence goes on along the minus strand of CM060924.1, from coordinate 464,053,898 downwards.
CTCAATTCCCCTAAAATAATTCAGGCAACCAATTTTTTTTATAAGAAAACGTTGATTCGGAAAATGTAGCAAGTCATTAATCTGCCCCCTCATCATCACTTGTAATTATTAAATCATATACATAAACTAGAACATACATGGATGATGTATTGGTTATTTTTGTGAGCAATGAATTATCCGATTTGGTAAACTGAAATCCTAACTTGACCAAAGTTGATTTTGGTTTATCAAACCATACCTTTGGTGTCTACTTAAGGCCATATAATGCCTTTTTAATTCACACACAAGATTTTTATTATGTTCATAACCTTGTGGTTGACTTATGTAAATTCCTTCTTGCTAGTCACCATTCAAAAATTCATTGTTCAATTCTAATTGCCTTATATGCCAGTTTTTGTATAAAGAAATAGTAAGAACCATCTAGTAGTGGTAGGCTTAATAACAGGAGAAAAAATTCATTAAAATCAAACATATATTCTTGACTAAACCCTTTGGCAACTAGTCTTGCCTTGTATTTGTTGATTGACCCAACTGGGTTTTTCTTCAACTGTAAACCCATTTGCACTTTATAATATTTTTATTATTTGGAGGTGAAACAAGTTCCCGGGTGTTATTTTTGACAAGTGCATTAAACTCTTCAAACATAGCAATTCTTCAGTTTTTATCTTTTACAGCTTGGTCAAAATTTTCTGGTTCACTTGAAACCGGAATAGTGGTGTATATTTTTGGTTTAAATATACCACTTTTAGATCTTGTGATTGTAGGATGTTCAGACTTACTTTGATTTCTGCCTTGAGGTAATTCACATGTGTTGTCTTGATTTTCAGTTTCAATGTTTACTTAATCTTCATGTTGATCATTTAAGACTGGAGATTGATTATGTTGATCATTTGAACTTGCAGGGAGTTAGTCTGAATGACTAGTTGACTGATAAGAGTCATGGCCTGATCTTGATGACATTGTGAGCTGAGGCTCTGAAGTGCAGCTAGTCCTATCAGTTCCAGCTTCTCTCATGACTTCAGAGTACACATGCAAATTTGATATGGATTTTTGTGGATTATAAACTTTACCTATAGTTTTAATGTCTGGTCTTTTAAATGGAAAGATGTGTTCGTTGAACATAACATTTCTACTAATAATGATTTTTCCAGAATCATCTAAATGCTTATATCCCTTTTGATTGGTTGCATAACCAATAAAAGTACAATATTTTGATTTGAAATTCAATTTGTTTTTTATTGAACAGTTTAATGCAAGGAAAACATAAACAACCAAATGTTTTTAACATTTTGTAATCTGGCTTGCTCCCATATAATTTTTTATAAGGACTTGATTCATTTAACACTCTTGTTGGTAACTTGTTTGTTAAATAAACAGTAGTGTTAAATGAATCAGACCAAAAATTCAATGGCATTGATGCATGAGCAAGAAAGGACAAGCCACATTCAACAATATATCTTTGTTTTCTTTCAACTTGACCATCTTGCTCTGAAGCGTAAGGCCAACTAGTTCTATGAATAATACCTTTCTTAGAAAAGAAATCATTAAGAGTTTAATATTCAGTACCCCCATCAGTTTGCATAATTTTAAGTTTGCAATTAGTTTAATTTTCTGCCATACTTGTAAACTGAATAACTGCATCAAAAGTATCAGATTTATTTTTAAGGACATAAATCCAAGTATATATTGTAAAAGCATCAACAAAAGATACATAATACTTGTATCCATAATATGAAGTTATAGGTGCAGGGCCCCATAAAACACATGCAACTAATTCAAGTGGCTTGGTATAAACAGTTTGAGAGTGAGTAAATGGAAATTTATGACTCTTTCCAAACTGACAATAAGAACACATATATGGTGATGCACATTCATCAAAGGGAATATTAATTTCATAAAATATTTTTCTAATAATTTTCTCATTCGGATGTCCTAATTTGTTATGCCAGTGATCAAAGATATTTCTAGTTTTATACACTTTTGTTATCACAAAATTATTATAGTTCTTGTTTTCATTTGCAGAATGCATGTTAGTAACAGAATTAAACTTGTAAAGTCCTTTAATAGCATTACCCTGCAAAAGTGTTTCTTTAGTCAGTATATCTTTTACTAGACAATATTTGGGGTAAAATTCAAAAAAGACATTGTTATCACTAGAAAACTGAGAAACATCATAAGATTCTTTATGATATTTGGGACCCTTAAAAGATTATTCAAGTATAATAATTTTTCACCTTTGATTTGTGCATTACCAGTGTGAAATACTTACGCATTTACCATCACCTAACAATATAAGTTGATTATCTTTATATTCTATATTGCCCAGGATTAGGTAGTCAAGATTGCTAGTAATATGATTAGTAGCACCTGAATCCGGATACCAAGCATTATCATTTATGTGATCGATTCTGTCAGTCTCACTTAGTTGTCAGTTGTTGATTGAACTTTGATTGTCTGCACTGTTCTGCACTTGAACTAGGTTAGCATTAGCATTCTTTTTATTTCCAGAATTCTGACCAGGCATATAACTCTGATTAAATATGAAATAACATTTTGCAGCAGTATGCCGTAACTTCTCGCATATCTAGCATTTAGGTCTTGTGTTGTTATTCCGTCGACCTCTGCCTCTTACTTTATTGGAATATCCACCTCTTTGATTGGTTAGATTGTTCTCTGTTAGTTTGCATTATTGTTGTTTTTAACATTTGTAGTTAAATTGATTGACAAATCCAATTCTTGAGGCTTCTTGTGTTTTATTCTTGCTTCATGAGCAAGTAGAGTGGATTGAACAAACTGCATATCTAGAATAGTTCTTTTGGAGGATAAAATTGCAACTACAGCCTCATATTCTTTATCTAGGCCATTCAAGATTTTAAGAACTTGTTCATTCTCAAGTATTTTATATCCTGTAGAATTAAGCAAGTTAATAGGTTTCTTGACCTTTGCTAAATATTCTCTCATTGGTTCACTTCCTTTCTTCATATTCCAAAGTTGCCTTGTATAATGCATAACTTTGGATATAGCTTGCGTACTGAAAACTCTTTCAACTGTTGTCCAAATCTCATTTGCAGATTTACACTCAATTGCTTGAGGAAGTTGGTTAGCACTAATTGAGGATAACATCCAAGAACTTATTAAACAGTCTTGTTTATAGTATTTTGTGTGATTCTCATTAGCTATCATTCTGTTTTCACCATCTAATGTGAATTTTGGAGGAATAGTAAGGGTACCATATAGAAAACCCACAAGACCATGGCCTTGTGCTACAGTTTCAATATGCAGTTTCCATAGAAGATCATTTTCTTCTTCTAAATGTATAGTTATCAGTTGGCTTTAGGGACTGATTACTGTTTTTACTAATTTTTCAGCATCAGCCTAAAGAACTGAGTGGTCAAAATGAATTAAAGCATCATTACCAGAGGTTGTAGATGTATTCTCATCACCCATGATGAAATCTGATGAAAATAGGTAAGGAAATCAATTTGAGCCTTCAGGTATGAGAGGAAATTCAAATAGAAATATGATGAATTCCTGAATTAAACTGCAACAAATGAATTAAATGAAAAACTGAGATTCTGGATGACTCATTTTTTTATCAATTATTAAATCAAATTGCAGCAACTGAATCAATGTTTGAAGAATTGAGATTCTGGATGGCTTAGTTGTGAAAAATTCTGATTTCTTGAACAACTTTTATATATGAAATGGCTTTCTTGATTTCTTAAAAGCAATTTTTAGTTCTAAAGTGAATGCATCCTAGAATTCTGGATGATTTTTTAATGGCGAGGCTTGAATCTTCAAAATTGGAAGTTGCTTTTCGTAACCCAAATGATGATGAACTTGTGCAGTTAAAGCGCTCTGCGGATCCAATGCGGTAGAGGTGCAAAAAGTTGTAGCAGGGATAAATCGAGGAAATAACAGGATATAGTGGATGAGTCTAAATAGCATATAAAACTCATATATAATTCTTCTACAAATATAAAAATGATAAATAAACGAAAAACAAACATTTAACTTAATTATATTTAGTGCATTCTTAACTTTAAAAAAAAGCATAAGCAAATATATGAAAATAAATATAAACTTTTGTTTAGTTTGATTATATTTAATGGAATATCGAAGTATTTTATATTCATAAAAATATATGTTAAAAAATTATATCAAAAAGCAAATTTTAAAAAAATTATAATGTATAAATGTCATTTTAAAATTCATTTATTTAATAGAAGATATAGCAGAAATAGCGGAATATAGCCAAAATAATGAGATATATCGGAATATAGCGGGGATTAAAGCGGAGAGGCTATTTCAGAGGCTATGTGGAAATAGTGTAGTAGTAGAAATCCGCTACATGATATAGCGGAGATATTGCGGGGTAATAGCAGGGCATAAACTGCACTGTGATGAACAAAACTAAAGGGTTAAACACAAAAATCAACTGCTTCTTGAATTCTGAATCAAATACAAAACTGAAGAAGAATCAATACCAGATTGTTGTTAAGCATAGAAGCACTGATACCATGTTGAAATGTTGTAATGTTTGTAATCAGATATAATTTTGTATTGAATTGATGCAGAGAAATGTAAACGAGGAGAACATTTTGTATTATGATTGAATGAGTGGTTTCGTGAGTACAGAGTCTTATTTATAAAGAGAAATATAGAAATGGGTTATACACACAGGCCCAATTACAATAAAAGATGCAGAATGTCATAACATAACTAGTGTAAACATGTTATACCGCAACACATCAGTGAACCATTTTTCTAATAACAGTATAAACCATTTTGTTGAATTGTTTTTATAGTGCAAAAATTATAGACGTTAAATATGCAACTTAATGATTAAGCTCTCTCTGTTAGATTGCCATCTTGGCATAGCTCTATAAAATGAAAAATTGTTTTCCATTTTAATGGATATCATTGTTTATGATTTATCTCATTAAAAGGGAACAATAACGCTGAGACCCTTTGAAGAAGACAATAATATGGGATACACAATATTAAATATACAGTTTAAGATACATCTAACTAACCTCTGTACAATCTCATGTTCTACCATTCATCTTCATTATATAGTAGCAGGATTGGTATTCAAACACATAAAATGATATGGTGTTGTATTAGGCAGCCATTACAGGGGAGAATATGTAGAGAAGAGGAAGAAAAAAAGAGAAAATATAGAGGTTAAAATATTTCTTACTGCTTAATTCATCCGGGTACGTACACACACACACACACACACACACACACACATATATATATATATATATATATATATATATATATGCAAATTCATGATCACCTTTCTACGTGACCACATGGACCATGCTACATGTAACAAACTTGCAAAAAAAGAAGGAAACATGCAATAACCGGAAATAGTGTTTACAAAATACCATAGAAAAGTAAGGGAAATTGTTTATTTCTCTAACCACTTGCAATAGCCAATTCCTAACAGACTGGCATGTGCACAAAGCGTGTCGGGTCACCGGTAACCATAGCCGTATCATTACTGACCGCTCGAAAACGACCTTGTCCTCAAGGTCAAAGATGCAATCAATGTTGAATGTACCGCCGGGATCGAAGATGAAAATTTTGCTTTCATTTTTTAATTTTTTCATTTCAACAAACGCATTGGGTGCAGCAGTCAATTTCCAATTTGGTTTGTTCATTTCAACAAACGCATTGTGTGCGTTATTCTCTTTCAGCTTAATATGCCATGAAGTATTCTGTGTGGCGCACAATACTTTAAAAACTGCAGCTTTTGAGTAGTACACATCTGTTTGATAGTGAACATTATTTTTCATATGGGCAAAAGTAGGATAAAGTGGCAGTGGAGGTGAATTCATTGACGATGGACGTGGTATAGATCTAGCAGTGGCAGCAAGGGAAGGTGAAGATGTAGAGGATTTTGGAAAGGGAGGAGCAGCAACTGAAATTGCTAGTGCATGTATCTCCATAGATAGTTGCTCGATATTTGGATCTTCATCGAGTATCACAAGAACAATTCTCTTAACGGGATAGTGATGGACAGAGGTGTCTATGTCATTACAGCTAAGGCATAATCCTTGGTCACGGACCTGCTGGATCTCCAAGTAGGTAATACGTTTAATGGGATATGATAAAGACAATGTTGCTTTGATTTCAGCGATAACTTGAGGATGGATGAGAGTAGTTTCAACCATGATTTCATCGATAACTTGTCGGTGAAATGATTAAAAAGAGATGAGGTATAGAAGAAGGAGGAGAGAACAAGAGTGAAAGCACCAAAATGATATGGTGTTGTATTAGGCAGCCATTATAGGGGAGAACATGCAGAGAAGAGGAAGAAGATAAAAGAAAATATAGAGCTTAAAATATTTCTTACTGCTTAATTCATCCGGGTACATACATATATAGGTGCAAATTCTTGATCACCTTTCCTACGTGGCCACATGGAACGTGCTACATGTAACAAACTTGCAAAAAAGGAAACATGCAATAAACAAAAATAGTGCTTTACAAAATACAATAGAAAAGTAAGGGAAATTGGTTATTTCTCTAACCACTTGCAGTTGCCAATTCCTGAAACCCTGGCATGTGCACAAAGCGGGTCGGGTCACCGGTAACCATAACCGTATCATAAACACTATCTGGTTAATTTGTTCATTAAAATCATGTCTCTTTCTATATATAACAATTGGGAATATCCTGTTTAGTTTTCTATGTATCTTTATATTCGGTTTAGGTCGTATTCTTATTGTGTATGTAAATTTCAGTATACTTTTCAAGGCAATGACATGGTTTTCTTAATGTTTCATGAAGATAATAAGTGTAGATATACTCCGACTGATTATGAATTTCTAAACCCATGGCTCTCAACTCTTGCTCCGACCCACAAGTACGGACCATGTACTATTCGTAATTTGAAATTTACAGCTAAACGATCCTTTAATTGATCGACGATTAATTTTGCTTGAACAATGTTTTGGATGTTGATAACAATGCCTAGCTTGGACCGGTCATCTTCATCCAGCTCCAATGCTGATACTCCAAGAACGCATAAGTTGATGCATCAACGCAAGCCAATTTTAAGTGAGGTAAATGCATCATAATCCCAAGTTACGACAAAAATTGAACATTATATATGTAAGAAAGCATGCATGATTTAAAAAGTATGTTACGTAAGTGACACTGGTGCATGTATTGATTCTATTTTAAGTTTTGATGGGTAAACAATGTTTTATCCATACTCCAATATAGGATATTGGTGAACTATTGTCTTATGAAGAAATTCACACTTAGGGTGCATTCGCAGTCTTTTTTTGGCACGCTACCGTTAGCATTGGCATCAGATGTGTACGGGCACAATCCACGATCACGAACGTGAGAAATTGAGTTGTTCGTCGGACGCGTCTGACGCAAATACATCAAAATGTATGATCGTGTTAATTAATGAAAACATATATAGCTTGGTTGGTGTATGAACATGCTTTGATGTAGAGCGACCAGGGATCAAGGCCTGCCTTTGTTGCAATTTTGATGCTTTTATGGTTATAATTTTTCTTTCCAACTTTTGATGCTTTTGCTATTATAATTGATCTTTCCAACTATTTCATCCATTTTTGACTCTTATGCTGTTGCATATACTAGAATCTGAAATCATTTACCAACTCGGGAAAGGAACTTAAAACTTTGTTCTGGCATAGGTTCTGATATTACAAGAAAATGATCAAGGATGCGTCAAACATACCAGAAAATACAAGTTTAGATGAAATTATTTGAATGTTCATAGATTTATATAAGGAAAACTTTTATTTTATAAATTAGTATTTAATATGCAATTGTTTGTTAATTAATTCAAAACAAAAAAAGTTAAAAAAAACACATTATATATAAATATCCCGTTCAAATACCACGCTCATATACCCCGTTTGCACCCAAAAAACGCATTCCCCGTTCATTAACGTACCATGCTCAAATGCCACGCTCAAATACCCTATTTGCACCAAAATAGCCCCGTTCACTAACGTACCATGTTCAAATATCATGCTCAAATGCCACGCTCAAATACCCCGTTACTGTTCGTAAAAAACGCACCCTTAGGGAAAATATATATTGCCTTTGCTTCTTTATCTCAACTGGTATACTTTTATGCTTTACTTGCTTCATCCATGAAGGCACTCATGTAATGCAATCATTATGAGCTTGTCGACCTTGGTGACCAAATGATGCAATTTAGAGCATTTCCAGCATTTAAGCGGGAATTTGGACAGCGAAAGACATTTGTAAATGGCAACTCCCTTCATTGTTCCAGTAGTGGGTGGGGGACGCTCATTTTTTTTAATTATTATTAAACCCGAAACGGTTTTTTGAAAACAATTTAGAGGTTAAACGGTTTTCAGAAAACCGTTTAACATAAAAAGGGTTTTCTAAAAACAGTTTTGTTAACTTTTTTCCTACTACATTTGTTATACTAAAAATTGTCAAGCGTATAAAACATAAAAATATTAGTAAAATCATTTAAACATTAATGAAAATGAAACTAAAATTAATTTATTTATATCATTGACAAATAAAAATATGTAAGTTATATATTATTTTACTTTAATGAATATATAAATATAAGTTAAAAATATATGGTCGTTGTCGGATATAAAAATATACGTTATATACATAGAGCCGTTCTGGAATATAAAAATATAACATATAAGTATAGCCGTTGTCGAAAATTAAAATATAGTTAAAATCTATAGTCGTTGCCGAATATTAAAATATAGTTTAAATTTATAGTCGTTGACGAATATAAAGATATAGAATATACTTATAGTCATTGCAACTTCGGATTGAAGAAGCTAAAAAAACTGATATAGTGTGCACACTTAGATTCACAATACAAAAATGTCTCATAATGTTTATAACAACGATGCAGTTTACGAATCGGATGTGCAAAGTGATGTTTCAAATTACTTGGGACAAAATGGTCCTGAGGATACCAACTCTGATTCTGACGAAGGCGATGAAATGTTGGGATGTACAAATTATCTTCAGATATCTTTGGATAACATGATTGATAGCAATGAGTTAGAATTTATGATGCAATCTGTTACCATTCAACAATTAAATATTCACCAGTTCCTAACGAAAGGATCATCCAGCAGTATTCGAGGTGATAGTGTGTTCGATCGGGTAGACAGACGGAAAAGTGGGATCATCAAGGAGGTACTCCAAGATTACTTAAAGATTATTTCAACACCCCTAGTACATATGGTCCTAGTGACTTTAGACGTCGTTTCGTATGAGCAAGAATATATTTATGTGCATTTTAAATGAAGTTATTAGACACGATAATTATTTTGTTCAAAAACGTAATAGTGTTGGAACTTTAGGATATTCACCATACCAAAAATTTATAGGCGCATTACGTGTTATAGCATATGGGATAGCTCCAGATGCGTTTGATGAGATTGTTCGAATGGGTGAGAGTACTATTAATTTAAGTCTTGAAAGGTTTTGTGTAGCCATCATTGAATTGTACGGTGAGGAGTATCTACGTGCTCCAACGCAAAGTGAAGTCAACAAACTGAAAATGTTAGGAGCCAAAAGAGGATTCCCGGCATGTTAGGCAGCCTAGACTATATGCATTGGGAATGGAAAAATTGTCCCACAGCATGGCAGAGTTAGTTTACTGGACATTACTCCAAAGCGACAATGATATTTGAAGTTGTTGCTTCACATGATCTATGGTTGTGGCATGCATTTTTCGGATGTCCTGGTTCAATGAATGATATTAACGTACTTCACCAAACACATTTGTTCAAGAATCTTACACATGGAAAAGCACCAAAATGTGAATATTGTAGGAAATACGTATGACATAGGGTACTATTTAGTAGATGCCATCTATATTTCTTGGGGTACTCTCGTCAAAACTATTTCAGCTTCTGAAAAAGAATAAGAAAAATACTATGCTGAAAGGCAAGAGGCAGAGAGAAAAGATGTAAAACGTACTTTTGGGGTTCTGCAAGCACGGTTAGCCATTGTTAAAAACCCTATCAAATTGTTTAAGCCATAGGTTTTGAGCAACGTTATGCGAGCTTGTACTATAATGCATAATATGATCACTAAAGAAGAAAGAGGGAAATTTTCAACTTATTTGGGGTATGATCCAGAAAACACCGCAACAGTTGTTGTTGATAGAAATCCAACGATTACTGAGGTATTTCTGAGTCGTCTGCGTAAAATTAGATCTAGAGAGATACATAATAATTTGCAAGATGGCCTGGTTGAACATTTATGGCATCTGAAAGTGAATGCTTAGATGTAGTATATGCATTTGTTGAACTATTTTATCGTTGTAGTACTCGATGATTGTATTGTGTTGTTTACTTAAATATATCTCAATTCTATTTTCTATTGTAGTCACTATTCACAATTCACTAGAGGACGACCCGAATTTTTTAACTCCCTCAAAATTTGTCAGCATGATACTAACTACTTTAGTTGATTGAAATCAATTGAAAGACCACTTTAATTATTTCTAGCATGATACTGACTAACGTTGTCAGCGCTTAACCCAATGTATATGTCAACACGACTTTTAATGTTCATAGACTAGTTATGTCAGCGTTGGGACAGTATACTCTTTATATAGCGATGAATTTAAATTAAACTCTATGGATACATTCCAACTTTCCAAATACATAAACCAAAAGATACCTACTGAAGGCATCATATAATCTAATGATATATTACTCAAACTATATAATCTGCTTATACCATAACCCATAAGCTTCATGACCGACGAAGTTTGATTGGTACTTGAAATGATATAGTGACTCGTACGTCGACCATGCCAGTTGAAAAACATCATCATTTTTTACCTCATCAATTACTTTGCGGTAATTCACACAATTTGTAGTAAATAAGCAGAATGCACTTCTGGTGGCTAAGTTAGTTCTCATTATTCTACAACCCGTTAGATTGTTGTATTTTTCATTGAGGGTTGCCCAAAAATCTTGATCTACTTCTTCTTCCATATGTAGTATATCTACTTCAATGTAAGTCTTTATGAAAACGATGTAATCAGATGCAGTCCACTTTTCGTTTGCCATTTTGAAATTTTAAGTCAAACAAAATTTTCAACGGATTATATAGGCATAAAAGGTATAGCTTTCCAAATGTTAATTTAAATAACCCTTACCCAGATGAGTCGACAACACAATGGCAGTCACTGTACGCACGACTATCAACAAAGGAAAATACTGAAATTTTCATAGTAGTTAAGACAATTTAGGCACACTTACCAAGTTATTTAAATAGCACGCGCACTCTAATAAATGCTTAATATTACTTTTTTCGCACTTATACCAATAAAGCATATCACTTCCCTCAAGGGAATCGTTAAAGTTGATCTGGTTGAACAACTTTATTGGTCAAGGCAATTAAATTTACTGGCGTATTCAACATTTGAGTTGACGACACAGTGCAGAATAATGAATGGCTTCTTTTAATGATCAAGCCAAGTTGCGTCCTTTATCAACATAAATATGGGTTATTGTTTTTTCATACTTGCAATAAATCCAAGTCTAAACAAACAACAATGGTCGATTCAAATAACAATAATTTCTCTAGCTATACCAATGATAACATTGCTAATTTTACTAGTTTACTATCTCAAGATGAAGCTCATCATTGATTCCACCCCCTTTTCTAACTTCCCAACAAAGTCAATATCTCCACCAATTAAACCTTGCTCGGCATGATGCTAACATGTTTGGCCAAATTCCTCAAAGCAATATCTACTTTGGGTCACAACCCATGATTCCTAATCAAAATGTACACCAAGAAATGTCGTCGCCGACCCCTGTACCCGACAAAGGACAAACTAAGGCCAAATGGTCTTACAAAAAGCAAAAGCCAAAGGAAACTCACGGTCAAAGTAGTGTGGAAGCAACTATAGATACTGGTAAAATATGGAGAGCACCGGACTATAAAGTGCTATCCAATGCATTGGTAAATACATCCGTCATTCCGGCGGGCCGTTCCAGCAGTAAGTTTTTCTAACCTCCGGGTTAATGATCTGTACAATGGAGATCTTGAATGCGTAACAAGAAGATCATTTGAAAGCACAAAGACTGCATGGTATAATCTGAATACTATATGTACCAATTATAAAGGGATAAAAGAACTAAGGGGGATTCGCTTAGAAGCGGTCAAACTTTAGAGATTTAAAAGAAGATTACGATATGATTTACCGTGACACTTGTAATAGTGAGTTCATTGCTCATGAAGCATTGGAAATTACTCCAAATATTCTAACTTGAGAAATGTATCTTCAAAACTTACGATGGATTCACCCTAGGGAAATTCATTTTAATGTCATATGGCTACAGACGGAGATGGGAACACCAGCAGTCCGGTGACACCTGATTCGGGAATGTTATATGATGGGGTTGAAACAAGGACAGAAGGAATAAAATCAAGCAAGAGAACATTGTTGAGAAATAAGGAAGCAACAGATTTGGCAGCATCTAATGACAGACTAACTTCGCTGTTAAGTGATATATCACTTGCATTAGCCTCCAAAAAGGAAGACCGTAACAACTTGAAAGATAAGCAACTGAAGGTCATGGAGATGCAACTACGACAAGATGCTGATAGAACTAAAGCTCTAAACAAAAGAACTGATTATAAAGAGAGACGTGAAAGACGTTTGAAGGAAGAAAAAGGGGAGGAGTATCTACCAAGAGATGTATCGCATCTAACTGGAGAGGCCCTTGAGTATGCTTTAGCCAAAAATGTCATACAAGTTATACGGTTTTCATAAAATCGTATAACACACTAAGGGTTTTTGTAACATCCCGTAATTTTAAAGAACATTATAATGATAAATTAAAGAATACTTAAATATTTTGAATTAAGTAAAATGGACTACGCCATTGCGTTCATCCCGTAATTCTGCTTAAGAAAGACACCAAGTTTGCCGAAAACAGACATAGTATGGAGAAGATATTAAGGTTTGAAGTTTATATACATATAAGCCATTTATATGTAAATAAAACTATTCCAGAAAATCAAAATCAGAGGCGGGAAAAATAGCGGAAATCGACCCGTTAGGGGTCGACCCCATCCCTAAGGGTGTCGAGCTATGGGTTGACACCACAACAGGGGTGTCGACCCCCCAAGATCTAGGCAGAGTTCGGTTTCTGATTGTGGACTCGTTTCTTGACTAGATTCGTTGATCCTAGGCTATACAAAGGACCTTAGTCCTATTGTTTTATTCATCTAAATCAATGGCGACAATGAGGTATCGCCCCAACTTAGAGTAAAATAGCATATTCTTCTTTAACAACAAGTTATACATATTCAAGGATCTGTGCTACAACATCTACAATCAATTCCCTTTTCTTTAGATCCAATCACAGTGATTTTATGTTGCTTTTAGATATAAACACCAAAAATGTAATTTTGACATGTTTATAAGTTTTGATCTAAGCCTATGCTAGTTAGAAATCTGAATCACAACAGATCAGTCGTTACTTGTATATCTAATTTACTGTTTAGATCTCATATGTATGTTCATGACACTCTTATACTATTAGTTTTCCTAATCCTGTCACCATATGCCTACTATGTGAGTTCCATTAATCATGTCACTGTATACCTATTCTGTTAGTATGACCAGTTCTATTATCTTATGCCAGATTTATTCAATATGCCTATTATTATTCTCTTCTATCCCTCTTTCCCTTTTGGTTTTTAGCCAGGCTACCTTCAAGCCTACACTTATCGCTGAAATATGCGAATGCACGAAATTGGGAATGATTAATTTGGGGCATAATTCATATTGTAAAACATGGTCAGGAATTTCGGCCATAATTTGTACCTTGAGCCAAAACTTGGGATTTGGGAGCAAAATCTATATCTTAATCTAAAACCTTAATCTGGGGAATAACTTGTATCATAGATCGAATGGGGATTTGGGGCATAATAAACATGATAGTTGGTTAATAATGAAAATGCCTAGATTTAAAGTAACTAGAAATAGTAACCACGCTTAGACACGAGGTTAGATTACACTTATGGTAGAAGCCTACCCGGAACCGCCCGACATATCCAGTGTGCACAAGTGGTAAATCTAATGTGAGGGGTCTAAGTGCATAAATATGTGCTAAGACACGAGGTTAAGTCCGACTTGTGGAAGAAGTCTGCCCGGACCCAATCAGCATATCCAGCATCCACAATGGTAGACTTAATAAAGGAGATCTACCGCATTTGACCATAAATGAGTGAATGGTGATGAACTTGTAATACTTAACCTGTTTGAATCCACAAGGACTACATGAACCTGTTAACTTGAGTATGGGATAAGTAAACTTGCTTGAATCAGTTGGAGGGTGTAACAACCCGTATTTTTGAATAACATAAATGGAGGCAGAACTAAACTGTAAAATCTGAATCAAGGGAAACGGGCTATGCCATTGCGTTCGTCTCGGAAAAATACGCGAAATAGAGTCCGAGTTTTCGAAAATCGGAGTCCGTATGACCCAGTTAAGGCCCATTGAAGTTTTCAGAAATTTCCATATTAAAAACAGATTTAAATTTTAAGTTAAAAGCAAGGGTTAGGGCACAACTGGCGTCAGGCGGGAAAAACTCCCGCCAAGACCCCCAAGTCGACAGGCATGTCGACAGGGGTCTAAGGGTGTCGACTGCCCTGTCGACAGCCCTGTCGACACGGGGTGGCCGGGCAGTTTTGCCTGGCGCACCATTTCTGATCTGGGCTTGGTTGTGTGGCTTGGTTCTGGAGAATTCCGAAATCTGATGGACCTAATTCAACTAAGGGTCAATCCTAAGGCTAATATCACTCTAATCTTCTATAAATATGACCCTAATCCTACCCTAAAACCCCATTATTCATTCTAGCAACCAAACTATGTCAAATTGATTTCTCAAATAGCCTCCACTTAAAAACCCTAGCCTCCACCCTCTTCATAAATCATTCCTATGAAGATTATGATGTTCATACAAGCATTTCTAAGTTGTATGAATGATCATTAGCTTGCATACATCATCAAGTTGCAAGTTTTATTTGCTAAGCTAGAGTTTTTGGGATTTTTGTTAAGGGTGTTTCTTATTGGAGCTTTGTTTTGGGTTTTTATGCTTGCATAAAGGGCTTCTCAATCTTTACTTGTAGATTTGTGTCTTCATAATATTTGTAAGCCCTCTTACCTTCATTTTAGAAACTCTAAAGTTAATATGTGATGAAAGTTGGGATTTATGCATGTTTAATAAGTTATGCATGCTTATGCGAGTTCACTATGCCATGTTACACATGTTTGATAAGTTATGCATGTTTATGCAAGTTCACTATGCCATGATTTGCAAGTTTAACAAGTTATGCATGTTTATGCAAGTTCACTATGCCATGATTTGCAAGTTTAACAAGTTATGCATGTTTATGCAAGTTCACTATGCCATGATTTGCAAGTTTAACAAGTTATGCATGTTTATGCAAGTTCACTATGCCATGATTTGCAAGTTTAACAAGTTATGCATGTTTATGCAAGTTCACTATGCCATGATTTGCAAGTTTAACAAGTTATGCATATTTATGCAAGTTCACTATGCTAAGTTATGCAAGTCCAACATGTTATGCATGTTTATTATGATATGTAAGATTCATCATGTATGTTGTGCCAAGTTCCCTCTTTCTATCCTTTATGCGTTATGACGAATATGTAAGCGATAGAATGACGTTGGTGGGTTTGGGTAAAACTTAAAATACATGAAAATATAAGATTGAGAATTTACCTATTAAGTTAGGTCTACCCCTTGGGAATTTACCTATTAAGTTAGGTCTACCCAAGTATTTGTTAAACTTGTAATTATGTTTTGAAAATAAAGTGGACATGACACTTAGAAAACATAAGTGTGGCCAACTCGAGGTTGGGTTGAGTTTGTAGCGTAATTCTACCCGGAACCTACCGGCTTAACTAGTGGCTACAAACAATAGGATCCAATGTGAGAATTTGGTCATGTGGTGCCAAGACCCGAGGTTAGACCAAGTTGTGGTGTAAATCTACCCGGAACCCACCGGCATAACTAGGTAACCGCAACAAAGTCTAATGTGAGAGGTTAAGGCACAATTAAATTAATTAATGCCTCATGATTAGGGTTAAGTCATGGCCCACTAATACTTAACCAATTTTGGGGATACGAGGGATTAAATGGGGTTAAGTGGTGAACTGTTGGTTACACTTAACTAATTTAATCCATGATTAGTGAGGGGTTAAACCACACTTAACCCTCTTAGAAAACCCTAGCAACGTGGTCTGTTCCAGCAGTAATCCCAGTTTGGTATCATTCACAACCCTAGAGGCTAGGCTAGGGCGGGGCACGATTACTGGACTGATGTAAGCGACCAAAGCGACGGCTGAGTGGTACAGCGGTGCGGGTCCAGGCGGGCTACGGACGTGCACGTAGTCCGGTGTTGGACAAACTCGAGGCACGGGTACCAGTAGGTTTAGACTGTGCATTATTGCTTAGGTGTCTGGGGTTGACACCCGAGGGCTAGATACACCCGAAGGTGGACCCAGCACAGTCTGACTACAACCATATGTGGGCCGTATGGACACCAACACTTGACGTGTTAGGTTTATAGGGAGCCGATCGACTAGACCGTTGGGCTGGACCTTGTATTAAGGTCACCTCATGTTATTGGGCCAAAGTTTGGGCTGAGGGATCAATACCTGTTATGTTAGTTTGCTAGTACACTGTGGTGCAAAGCTTAATCTTCTTTATGTGATGACACCTTTATCTATTGCCAGTATGTTCATCTCAGTTTCCATCATGATGCTAACTTTATTAGTTTATAGACTGATCGTAGTAGGGCTTACCAGTCTTTTTGACTGACCTGTTTTCTTTCGCTTCTTTTCTTCCGTTTCCCCCCCCCCCCCCCAGGTTCTCAGGGAGGGAATAGTGGTGCTTAGCTTGGATCGCTTGCTTGTTTACTGGATAGCTCATGTATGTCTGGACATTGAGCTCGCTATGGTTTATCATCTTTATTTTGGGGATAGCACTATGTATTTCAGTATTTCTGTTTATGATGTACTAGACATGTTTATTTTGGCAGTTGACTTTATGATGTACTAGACTTGTTTTGAGATGGTTTGAGATATTCTGCTGTTTTATTCTCACTTACTTTGTTTTACATATATATTTATGTTCTTGTTCTGCCTTGATATATCATTATGCATGCTTACCCAGTTCTAACGCCCCCCAGAAGCTAGTGCCCCCGAAAGAGTGACCCTAGCGGAGGTGGGGTGTTACAAATTTGGTATCAGAGCATATGGTTTACAAGAAAGAACAAAAATTTTTTAAAAGACTTTTGAAAAACTATTTTCAAAACAAGTATAAAGTATTTTCCAAAGAAAAGTCTAGTATTTTAAAAGGCTATTCCCCAAAAAGCCATTAGCGTTATCCTTCGTTCCCTTGACCTAATCTTATCTTATCTTTCGTTTCAGTATGGCTGAGAATCTTGCCATCCCGGATGGAGTAAACGTACCACTCTGGTATAGGAGACTTCTAGAAGCTAGGGCGGCAGCTGGCCCCGCAAACCCTACTCCCACTCCTCCTCCTGTAGTTGAGAATCCTCCCCCTAATGTCCCTCCTCCGGTGGTTCCTGTTCCTCCTCCTCCAGTTGCTGAGGCTCCTCTTCCTCCTCCTCCCCCTCAGCATCCTCAGGTTGAGTTCACGAAGGTTTGTAAAGACTTCAAGGCGATGGGAGGCAAGAATTTCCTAGGCACAGAATCTTTTGTTGAAGCTAGGAATTGGCTGAAAGACACTGAGGACTTGTTTGCTATCTTTAGGATTGATGACGAGAGGAAGGTCTTATTGACAGTGTGGCTTTTGAAGGACGAAGCAGCCTATTGGTGGGAGGTCACCAATGGGACGAGGCCCGTCGAGACTTGGGCCGATTTGAGGGCTAGATTTGTGGCCAAGTTTCTATCTTCTACTGAGGCGAATTTACAGATGGAGAAGTTCATTGCATTAAAGCAAGGTGATATGTCTGTCAAGGAGTATGTGAACAAGTTTAATCAGCTGGCCCGTTTTGGTTTGGATATGGTGAACACTCCTGAGAAGAAGGCTCTCTGATTTGCTAGAGGGTTGAATGAGCCGCTGCAGGGTTTGGCGATGTCACATATTCCGCATGGGGCTACTTTTGAGAGTTTGGTCGATATGGCTCTACTTCAGGGAGATGGGAAGAAAGAGGTTAAGTCGAGTGATACTCAAGCAAAGAAGACTGATTCTCAGGGTAAAGGCAATCAAGGTGGTCAAAGCAGTCAGGGGAATCAGAGCAAGAACAAGAAGGGGAACAACAACAAAGGCAAGGGAAAGTGCAATTACTGTGGTGTGCCTGGACACTTTGCTAAGGATTGTAGGAAGAAGAAAAGGAAGCTTAGTGGTGGATGTTTTTCCTGTGGTGAGACTGGACACTTCAGCAAGGAATGCCCGAAGAAGAAAGGGCAGGGTCAGACTCAGCGTGCTGGACCTTCAGGAGGGCAAGTTCATGCTCTCAATACCGCTCCAGTTCCCGATCGAGGTAGTGTTTCTGTTGAGAACCTTGTTTATGTTTCCGATCTTCCAGTTCGTACCTTGTTTGATTCTGGTGCATCACATAGCTTTATTTCATCTGATCTTGTTGATAGTTTGCACCTTAGTACTAGCTTAGTGGATGATCCCGTTTGTGTTTCGAATCCCATTGGGGGTTCTGCTCATCTATCTATGATATGTGAGGATCTGAGGATCTCTATACTCAGTGTAGAGTTCTTGTGTAGTGCGTATGTTCTTGGTTTCAGGGGATACGGATTGATTTTGGGCATGGATTGGCTGTCTAGACATGGAGCCATTCTTGATTGTGAGCATAGGGTTGTGAGGCTTGTGACTCGCCTTGGCAACACCTTAGAGATTTCATGCAATCCGAAGGATCCCGTCATGTTGTGCTATCTTGAATCTCTCGACTCGTCAGAGGAAACCCTTCAGTCTGTAAGGGTGGTCCGAGATTATCCAGATGTTTTTGAAGAAGTTAAGGGGTTGCCCCCTAAACGAGAGATTGATTTTCGCATTTATCTGGTGGATAATGCTAAGCCTGTTTCTTTTCCCGTTCGGCACATGGCTCCGCGTGAGAGACGGGAGCTCAGCAAGCAAGTAAAGGAGTTGCTTGAGAAGAACTTCATCAGACGAAGTATATCCGAATGGGGAGCGCCTGTGGTGTTTGCTACTAAGGCAGATGGTTTTCTTCGACTTTGTGTGGACTACAGAGAGTTGAATAAGCTGACTAAGAAGAACAGACACCCATTACCGAGGATTGATGATCTTTTTGACCAGCTTGTTGGTGCTTCTGTTTTCTCTCAGCTTGATCTTGCTACTGGATTTCATCAGCTCAGAGTGGCTGAAGATAGTATAGACAAGACTGCATTCAGAACTCCAGATGGATTCTTTGAATGGCTTGTTATGCCGTTCGGTTTGACGAATGCACCCGCGTATTTCGTGGACTTGATGAGTAGGGTGTTTCGAGAGTTCTTGAACAAGTTTGTCGTGGTCTTTGTGGATGATATTCTGATCTTCTCTAAGATGAAGAAGAGCACGCGAGGCATCTTGTAGAGGTGATGGATACGCTTAGAGCGCATCAGTTAAAGGCCAAGTTCTCCAAGTGTCACTTTTGGAGAAGGGAAGTTCGGTTCCTTGGGCATATAGTATCTAAGCAAGGCTTGGCGGTGGATCCCGCTAAAGTAGTTGCTGTGCAGGATTGGAAGACTCCAAGGAATGCAACCGAAGTGAGAAGTTTTCTAGGTCTTGCAGGTTTTTACCGGAAGTTCATCAAGGACTTCGCGAAGATATCCGCTCCTCTTACTAAGTTGACGAAGAAGAACTTAGTTTTTGCTTGGGATATGGACTGTGAGCTTGCTTTTCAGAGACTCAAGAGAGCCCTTACCTCAGCACCAGTTCTAGCTTTACCCGATGGTGGTAAGATGTTTACCGTGTACACTGATGCTTGTGGCACGGGATTGGGCGCCGTTCTGATGCAAGAAGGCAGAGTTATATGTTTTGGTGGTAGGCAACTTAAGGTGCATGAGAAGAATTATCCCACTCATGATCTAGAGCTGGCAGCGATAGTATATGCACTCAAGGCTTGGCGTCATTATCTTCTGGGAGAGAGATTTGAGCTGTATACTGATCATAAGTCTTTGAAGTATCTCTTTTCGCAGAAGGATCTGAACTTGAGGCAGCAAAGGTGGATGGAATTCTTGGCGTCCTACGATTTTGATATAGCCTATACCCCTGGCAAGGGGAATGTTGTAGCGGATGCGTTGAGTAGAAAAAGGTTGACACTAAGTCCTCTATTTGTTGAGATGGAGAATTTAGAGTTCTTGGCAACCTTTGATTTCTCTTTAGCAGTTGAGTCGATGACCGGTTCTTTAGCATCTCTTGAGCTCAGGCCTACCCTTCTGGATCAAGTTGGGGCTTCGCAGAAGGAAGACCCTCAGATAATTGAGATTATGGATAAGCTGATTCGAGGGGAGACATCTAGTCACCTTGCTCGATATTCTATAGATGATAAGGGTTGGCTGAGGAGAGACGGAAGGCTTTGTGTTCCGATGGTGGAAGACTTGGTGAGGAAAGTTCTTGAGGAAGCACATCGCTCCAAGTTGACTATACATCCGGGTGGAGATAAGATGTATAAGGATATGAAGCGCATTTTCTTCTGGCCTGGAATGAAGAAGGATGTGGCAGAGTTTGTCTCTAGATGTGTTGTTTGTCAGAGAGTAAAAGCCGAGTCGAAGAAGCCCGGTGGGCTATTGCATCCTCTAGAGGTCCCGCTATGGAAGTGGGAGAGTATTTCTATGGACTTTGTTGACGGATTGCCAAGGTCAAGAAAAGGGAATACAAGCATATGGGTCATTGTGGATAGGCTTACGAAGAGTGCTCATTTCATTCCGGTGAAGAGCAAAAGGACCGCATCTGGACTAGCATCAGTATATCTTCGTGAGATAGTACGACTACATGGAGTCCCTTCTAGCATAGTCAGTGACCGAGACCCCATCTTTACTAGTCAGTTCTGGAACAGTTTGCAGGAAGCTATGGGCACGAGGTTGAACCTGAGTACGGCTTATCACCCACAAACGGACGGTCAGACAGAAAGGGTGAATAGGGTACTTGAGGACTTGTTGAGGCTTTGCATTCTGGATTTTGGTGGTACTTGGGAAGACCATCTTCCTCTTGTGGAATTTGCTTATAATAACAGTTATCAGGCGAGCATTGGGATGGCACCATTTGAGGCTTTATACGGGAGACCGTGCAAGTCACCTACATGTTGGTGGGAGACTACAGATAAGCTTATACTTGGACCTGACATGATTAGAGATACATCCGAGAAGGTCGAGTTGATTAGAAGACGGATGAAGGCGGCCCAAGAAAGACAGAAATCTTATGCTGATAGGCGAAGGACTGATTTGGAGTTTGATGTTGGGGATATGGTTTTCGTGAAGGTTTCTCCTTTGCGGAATGTGGTTCGGTTTGGAGCAGTAGGAAAGTTAGCACCAAGGTTTGTTGGACCGTTTCCAGTTGTAGAGAGGATCGGGCAGATGGCCTATAGAGTGGAATTGCCCGAGAAGCTAGCTGGAGTGCATAATGTTTTTCATGTTTCGCATCTCCGGAAGTGTTTGCATAAGTCAGTAGAGGTGGTTGAGCCAAGTGTTCTAGAAGATGTGGAAGTAGAGAAAGAAGCTACCTTGAGGAGAGCTCCGATTCGTATCTTGGGGACAGAGATCAAGAAGCTAAGGAATCGTGAGGTCAAGTTGGTGAAGGTTCAATGGGGTGAAACCGAGGAAGACGCAACTTGGGAAACTGAAGAGAAGATGCGTAGGCTTTATCCATTCCTTTTTGAGGGTACACTCTCAATCTCTTTATCTTTCCATGTCTATCTAGTTTATCTAGTTCATCGTGTCTATCTTATCATGAGAACCTTAGGTAGAATCCTTTGGATGAAACATGTGTTTGAGACATGTAATGCTTGATGGTTGCAAGTGGTTGCAAGTGTTTGCAAGTGGTTACTCGTGGATGCATGATACACATTAGGCACTAGATCGGCTCACACACTCCTCATATTGCATGTGCATGAGTGTTTATGCTTATTCTTGGATGAAATTTGTATGCTATCACATGGATGTTGCATATGGATGTATGATTGAGCACGCATGTAGATATTATACATTATGTTAGGGATTTGCATACATATGGATACATTTCACTAACGTATTTTGCATTGATCTTTGCATTAGATAAGTACATATACACACACTTTTGCATAGGTTCATACAGCATTTAGAATCTTTTAAGGACAATGGTTGCTCGTGGATGATGTTTTGAGTAGATGGATGTTGGATGGTAGGATACGTTCTTCCTACCTTGAGAATTTCGGGGACGAAATCCTTTAAGGAGGGGAGAATGTAACAACCCGTATTTTTGAATAACATAAATGGAGGCAGAACTAAACTGTAAAATCTGAATCAAGGGAAACGGGCTATGCCATTGCGTTCGTCTCGGAAAAATACGCGAAATAGAGTCCGAGTTTTCGAAAATCGGAGTCCGTATGACCCAGTTAAGGCCCATTGAAGTTTTCAGAAATTTCCATATTAAAAACAGATTTAAATTTTAAGTTAAAAGCAAGGGTTAGGGCACAACTGGCGTCAGGCGGGAAAAACTCCCGCCAAGACCCCCAAGTCGACAGGCATGTCGACAGGGGTCTAAGGGTGTCGACTGCCCTGTCGACAGCCCTGTCGACACGGGGTGGCCGGGCAGTTTTGCCTGGCGCACCATTTCTGATCTGGGCTTGGTTGTGTGGCTTGGTTCTGGAGAATTCCGAAATCTGATGGACCTAATTCAACTAAGGGTTAATCCTAAGGCTAATATCACTCTAATCTTCTATAAATATGACCCTAATCCTACCCTAAAACCCCATTATTCATTCTAGCAACCAAACTATGTCAAATTGATTTCTCAAATAGCCTCCACTTAAAAACCCTAGCCTCCACCCTCTTCATAAATCATTCCTATGAAGATTATGATGTTCATACAAGCATTTCTAAGTTGTATGAATGATCATTAGCTTGCATACATCATCAAGTTGCAAGTTTTATTTGCTAAGCTAGAGTTTTTGGGATTTTTGTTAAGGGTGTTTCTTATTGGAGCTTTGTTTTGGGTTTTTATGCTTGCATAAAGGGCTTCTCAATCTTTACTTGTAGATTTGTGTCTTCATAATATTTGTAAGCCCTCTTACCTTCATTTTAGAAACTCTAAAGTTAATATGTGATGAAAGTTGGGATTTATGCATGTTTAATAAGTTATGCATGCTTATGCGAGTTCACTATGCCATGTTACACATGTTTGATAAGTTATGCATGTTTATGCAAGTTCACTATGTCATGATTTGCAAGTTTAACAAGTTATGCATGTTTATGCAAGTTCACTATGCCATGATTTGCAAGTTTAACAAGTTATGCATGTTTATGCAAGTTCACTATGCCATGATTTGCAAGTTTAACAAGTTATGCATGTTTATGCAAGTTCACTATGCCATGATTTGCAAGTTTAACAAGTTATTCATGTTTATGCAAGTTCACTATGCTAAGTTATGCAAGTCCAACATGTTATGCATGTTTATTATGATATGTAAGATTCATCATGTATGTTGTGCCAAGTTCCCTCTTTCTATCCTTTATGCGTTATGACGAATATGTAAGCGATAGAATGACGTTGGGGGGTTTGGGTAAAACTTAAAATACATGAAAATATAAGATTGGGAATTTACCTATTAAGTTAGGTCTACCCCTTGGGAATTTACCTATTAAGTTAGGTCTACCCAAGTATTTGTTAAACTTGTAATTATGTTTTGAAAATAAAGTGGACATGACACTTAGAAAACATAAGTGTGGCCAACTCGAGGTTGGGTTGAGTTTGTAGCGTAATTCTACCCGGAACCTACCGGCTTAACTAGTGGCTACAAACAATAGGATCCAATGTGAGAAGTTGGTCATGTGGTGCCAAGACCCGAGGTTAGACCAAGTTGTGGTGTAAATCTACCCGGAACCCACCGGCTTAACTAGGTAACCGCAACAAAGTCTAATGTGAGAGGTTAAGGCACAATTAAATTAATTAATGCCTCATGATTAGGGTTAAGTCATGGCCCACTAATACTTAACCAATTTTGGGGATACGAGGGATTAAATGGGGTTAAGTGGTGAACTGTTGGTTACACTTAACTAATTTAATCCATGATTAGTGAGGGGTTAAACCACACTTAACCCTCTTAGAAAACCCTAGCAACGTGGTCTGTTCCAGCAGTAATCCCAGTTTGGTATCATTCACAACCCTAGAGGCTAGGCTAGGGCGGGGCACGATTACTGGACTGATGTAAGAGACCAAAGCGACGGCTGAGTGGTACAGCGGTGCGGGTCCAGGCGGGCTACGGACGTGCACGTAGTCCGGTGTTGGACAAACTCGAGGCACGGGTACCAGTAGGTTTAGACTGTGCATTATTGCTTAGGTGTCTGGGGTTGACACCCGAGGGCTTGATACACCCGAAGGTGGACCCAGCACAGTCTGACTACAACCATATGTGGGCCGTATGGACACCAACACTTGACGTGTTAGGTTTATAGGGAGCCGATCGACTAGACCGTTGGGCTGGACCTTGTATTAAGGTCACCTCATGTTATTGGGCCAAAGTTTGGGCTGAGGGATCAATACCTGTTATGTTAGTTTGCTAGTACACTGTGGTGCAAAGCTTAATCTTCTTTATGTGATGACACCTTTATCTATTGCCAGTATGTTCATCTCAATTTCCATCATGATGCTAACTTTATTAGTTTATAGACTGATCGTAGTAGGGCTTATGTAACACCCCGAATTTCGGTTAATGCTAAAATTCACTAATTACAGAATAAATAATCTCAGATGTGAGAATTGAGGGCAACGGGCTGCGTCATTGCGTTCGTCTCGGAAAAATACGCGAAATAGAGTCCGATTTTTCGAGAATCGGAGTCCGTATGGCCCGCTTATGGCCCAATGAAGTTTGCAGAAAATTTAAAGTTTGAATCAGATTTCGAAATTGGAGCCAGCAGGGGGCCAGGCGGGAAATGTCCCGCCCTACCCATGTCGACAGGGCTGTCGACAGGCTTGTCGACTGGGGAGTCGACTGCCCTGTCGACTTGCCTGTCGACAGGGGTGTCGACACAGGGTGTCGGCCCTGTTGATCTGGGTGCACCAGATCTGGTTTTTGGTTGAGTCTTGGGCTGTGTTCTAGAGACTTCCTAAATCTGACGGACCTAATTTAATCTAGGGTTAATCTAAGGGCCTAAAACACTACCTAATCCTATAAATAAGACCCCAACCCTACCCTAATTCATTCATAATTAAATCTTGTAATTAAACTATGGCAAAATGAAACTTGATCATGGCCTCCACAAATCAATGAAGAGGGTTGCAAGCTAATCACTCTCTAATCAACCTCTAATCCATTCTAAGCATCTTAATCTTCTTCATTTGGAGTGCAAATTTGCTAGTGGTGAGTTTCTATCACTTTGATGATCAATTGCTAAATTAAGTAGATGAGATATGATGAGATCTATGGTTTTGCATGAGGATTAATGGGTTTTCAAGTCATATGATATGATGTGAATATGCTAATCTATGTTTAATATTAATCCTATGTTTATGCATGTTTAATAAGTTGGTTTATGCATGTTTAACAAGTGGGTTTATGCATGTTTAATAAGTGGGTTTATGCATATTTAATAAGTGGGTTTATGCATGTTTAACAAGTGAGTTATGTATATGCTTAAATGCAAGTTTAACATAATATGCAAGTTATACATGCTTATGCAAGTATATGAATGCTTATGCAAGTTATGTATATGCTTAAATGCAAGTTTAACATGATATGCAAGTTATGCATGCTTATGCAAGTATGTGGATGCTTATGCAAGAATGTGAATGCTCATGCAAGTTATGTGTATGCTTAAATGCATGTTATGCAAGTTATGAGAATGCTTATATGCAAGTTCATATGCAAGTTAACGTGTATGATGTTATGCAAGTTATGTGCATGTTGTTATGCAAGTTCATATGCAAGTTTATGTGTATGATGTTATGTAAGTTATGTGCATGTTGTTATGCAAATTCATATGCAAGTTATGTGTATGATGTTATGCAAGTTATGTGCATGATGTTATGTAAGTTATGTGTATGTTGATATGGAAGTTATGTTTATAATATTATGCAAGTTATGTGTATGATGTTATGCAAGTTAACATGTAACATGTTGTGCAAGTTCACACCTTTAAGACACATGCAAGTTCACCTTTGTATAACCTATGAACACTTATGCAAGTCGCCGTTATACATGACATATGTATGTTCATGCAAGTTGGGTTATTTAGTAATGCTAGTTGGGTTAATGTCATGATGTAAGTGGACACCTTTTAACCCATGTTAATGCTAATGTATGCTAAGTGAAACCCATGTTAAATGTGAAAGAATCTTCTCTTGGAAATATGTCGTGTTAGCATAAGTACGTGGGGAAACGATGGGGTTAATAGACATGATTAATGAATGGTGTGAAATGGTTATGATTAAGCATACCATAAAATGAATAAGCATAAGTGGGAATTTACCTATTGAGTTAGGTCTACCCCATGGGAATTTACCTATTGAGTTAGGTCTACCCATGTTATGGAATTGGGAATTTACCTATTAAGTTAGGTCTACCCATATTCTTGTAAATGTGAATATTAATTAGGGATAATTAATAAATATGGGGGTGATTACTTAGGTGTAATTAATCGACTAAGACACGAGGTTGGACTCATTTGTAGTGTAAAACTGCCCGGATCCAACCGGCTTAACCAGTTGCTACAAATGTTAGCCCAATGTGAGAGGTCTTAGGCACAAACTAAATACGTGATTAACGTAAAGACACGAGGTTAGACTCGGTTATGACGTAAGGCTGCCCGGACCCAACCGGCTTAACCAGCGGTCATAAAAGATAGTCTAATGTGAGAGGTCTTTATGAGGATCACGGTCTTAATTAATTAAGAAACACTTAACCAAATTTGCATGTAGTGGGACATGAGGGTTAAGTGGGTGCCTTGGGTGGCATGTAGTAACTAGTGGGGGTGCCTCGGGTGGCATGAGGAAACTGGTGGGTTGCCTTGGGTGGCAATAGAAAATACGATTAGAATACTTAACCAAAGTGGAACATGTAATTAAAACATGGGTGAAGGGTTAAGTAAGTGCTTTGGGTGGCATGTGGAAATCTAGTGGGTGCCCTAAGTGGCAATTGAAATATGATTGATAACTTAACCAAATCTTAACATGTAACTGGGCATGACTATATAAGGGGTTAAGTGGGATGCACTAGATAAAAGTAGCAAGCTTAAGTAGTAGCTTGTGGGGGCCCATTTCAACCAATATCCCAAACGTATCTTTGTGGGCTCGACTCTAGTCGAGTGACGGGACACGCATATTGGGCTTGACTATAAGAGGCCAAATCGGGTTAGCGGTGGCAACGCGGGGCCAACGGGTTTCATATGCGTGTGTGGACCCGGGCTGGTTGGTAAGTCGTTGTTGCATCGTGTAGATATAAAGCCGTGCACCGTTGATATTATCAGGTGGCCACGTTGGGGAATGATACACCCCATTCGTGGGACCTGCACGGGTATCTACGTAGGGGAGCCGATCGCTTGGGGAGTAGTGGGTACACCTATGTAGTCAGATAGGGGTACACGAAACTACTAAATTACTAAGTACACTTAGGGGGATCAACCTTTGAGTAGGAATGACTGGTGTGGTGCAGTGTAGTAATTATCCTTGGGTGGGTAGATGCGTCTTTACGGTTATCTTAGTTTATCCTAAGTCTGCCAAGCTGCTTAGTGTAGCCATTCATCCCCAGACGTTACCGTATATCAAGCTTTTGTCTTCTCTGGTTACTTTAATAATTGTATTGTTAAAGTTATAGGACTCACTCAGACTTATGTCTGACCCCGTTGTTTTTATCTTTTTCCCAACCCTCAGGTTATCAGAGTGGGCCCAGTACGAGTGGGCTTTGATCAGGCTGCTTTATTCTCTTTTGGAGCTTGGACCATAGGTGTAGAGCTCAGCTTACCCTTTCTTTTATGGCTATCAGTTCATGTATTGGGATTATGTACTTTTGTTTATCAGGATGGATATTTTGTACTTGACTCTTATTTGGTTTTATGATGTAACCAAACATGTTTTACTTTCCGCTGCAATGAAATGATGTTTGAAATTTTCAAGTATTACTTATATCTGTCTTGTTGTAATTTTTCTGTTCTATATTCACTTAAAATACTCCACCGATGTTATGGCATTCCCTTAGAGAGTGACCATAGCGGGTGTGGGGTGTTACACGTGGTATCAGAGCAAAGGTTACCAAAACAGATATTTTTTTTTTTTTTTAGAAAACTATTTTTCTAAAAACATTTTTGGAAGAAATATTTTCAAAAACATGTCTTTAAAGAGAAAAGTTTTTGAAAGAAAAGCATAATCCCCGATAGCCATATCTTTATCTTTCGAATTCTCCGTTTTGAATCTTTCCTTTTTCGTCTCAGCATGGCTGAAGATCTTTATCTTCCGGACGGTGTAGCGGTACCAGTATGGTATAGGAGGTTGTTAGAGGCTAGGGCCACCGCTGCAGGTCCAGCAAATGTTCCTCCTCCACCCGTTGCACTCGTTCCTCCTCGCGCGGATACTTTTGCTATGACTTGTAGGAAGTTTAAGGCTATGGGAGGAAAACCTTTTGTGGGAGCTAGGGATTGGCTTAATGAGATGGAAGAATTGATGGAAATCTTGGAAGTGGAAGAGGGAAAGAAAGTCAGGTTAGCCGCTTGGTTAATGGAAGGAGAGGCCTCGTTCTGGTGGGAGGCCACTAATGGAGAACGCCCTGTTGATTCTTGGATGGATTTCAGGCAAAGGTTTGAGGCAAAGTTTCTCTCAAAAGCGGAAGAAAATATGCACGTGGAAAGGTTCTTGAACTTAAAGCAAGGGAACTTGTCGGTGAAAGAATATGTTAACAAGTTTAATCAGTTAGAGAGATTCAACATGGACTCGGTAAACACACCGGAAGAGAAAGCTTTGAGGTTCGTTAGAGGCTTGAACGAACCGATGCACGGATTGGCTATGTCTCACATCCCTATGGGGGCCACTTTCGAGAAGCTAGTGGGCATGGCACTTATGCATGAGGAAGAGAAGGGTCCCAATGCTAATAAAGCACCTGAGAAGAATGAAGATCAGAAGAAATCTCAACAACAAAATAAGGGTGGGAAAGGTAACGGTGGCAAGGGAAAGAAGAAGTGTTTCACTTGTGGGACACCTGGCCACCTAAGCAAGGATTGTCGCAAGAAGAAGAAGACTGGCTGCTTCCACTGTGACGAAGCAGGACATCTAGTGAAAGACTGTCCTAAGAAAGGGCAAAGGACGGGATCTACCTCAAGAGGACAGGTGCAAGTTCTTTTGGCACCAACTCAGGCAAGGGGGCAAACTCAGACTCTCGCGGTTCGACCGATTCAGGAAAGAGGTAGAACTATTTCCGTGGAAAGTTTAGTTTTTCCTGTTTGATCATCCTGTCCGTACTTTATTTGATTTTGACGCATCGAGTTCGTTTATTTCATTATTGTTAGTCGAGTCACTGCACTGAGACACCAGTTAGTAGATGATCCCTTAGTTGTTTCAAACCCAATTGGGGCTCCATGATGTGTTTGGGTTTGAAAGTTTCTATACTTAGCGTTGAGTTTAGATGTGATGCTTTTTGGGCTTCACGGGCTATGGATTAGTTTTGGGCATGGACTGGTTATCCAGTAATGGTGCCGTTCTTATTGTGGAAGGAGAGTTGTTAGGCTTATGACCCTCTAGGGTAACACTCTCGAGATCTCTTGTAATCCCATGGAATCTGTTATGCTAAGTTATCTAGAATCGCTTGACACGTCGGTCAAGAGTTTGCGATCTGTTAGAATGGTCCGGGAATACTCGGATGTGTTTGAGGAGGTGAAGGGCTTACCTCCGGAGCGGGAGATTGACTTCCAAATATATCTGGTAGACAATGCCAAACCAGTGTCTTGGCCAGTGTGCCATGTGGCTCCTCGTGAGAAGAGGGAACTCCATAAGCAAGTAGGCAATTTGCTTGAGAAGGGGTTTAGAAGACGAAGTATATCGGAGTGGGGTGCTCCGGTAGTTTTTGCCACGAAGGCGGATGGGTCCCTCAGACTTTGTGTAGGCTAAAGAGAGCTAAATAAACTCACAAAGAAGAATAGACACCCATTGTCAAGGATTGATGATCTCTTTGATCAGTTAGTGGGCGCCTCAGTATTTTCGCAGTTGGACTTAGCCACGAGGTTTCGTCAGTTGAGAGTGACTGAGGATAGTATAGGGAAGACTACCTTTAGGACTCCGGATGGTTTTTGTGAGTGGCTGGAGATGCCATTTGGTTTGACGAACGCCCCCGCATATGATGAGAAGGGTGTTCAGGGAGTACCTAAATAAGTTCGTGATGGTCTTTGTAAATGACATCTTGGTCTTTTCTAGGAGCGAAATAAGTTTTCGTATGTGCTCAATAGGATGAGCAAAGCCATTTATGGGATAAACGGTGGTTTTTGGGAGCGAGACTGGCGAGGACATCCAGAGTTGGACAAGGGCTTAATTATTTAGCCGTTTTTACTAGTATCATCTCACGTAGGTCGTCTGAATTCGAAGGAGGTATCCCTTGGGTGTTTGTCTGATATTGGTTTAGGCCTTTGGGGCTTGCATTTGGGGGATGTCGAGTTCGACTAAGGTGGTCTGCGTGAGAGATGGATAGTTGTGACGATTTTGCATGGGAGAATATCCTGATTTTCTCTAGAAGTGGAGAAAAGCATGCCTTACATCTCAGAGAAGTGTTGGAGACTCTTCGAGCACATAGTCTTAAAGCTAAATTCTCTAAATGTCATTTTTGGAGAAGAGAAGTGCGATTCTTAGGGCATGTGGTCTCTAAGGAAGGGATAGCTGTGGATCCCGCAAAGATAGTATCTATCCAGGGTTGGAAAGTTCCTAGGAATGCTACCAAAGTAAGAAGTTTCTTGGGGTTGGCAGGATATTATAGGAAGTTCATCAAAGACTTCACGAAGATATCAGCCCCATTAACCCGCTTGATGAAGAAGAATCTGGTTTTCTCAGGGGACGAGATGTACCAAGACATGAAGCGAGTTTTCTTTTTGGCCGGTATGAAGAAAGACATGGCCGAGTATGTCGCTAGATGCTTGGTGAAAGCGGAGCAAAAGAAACCGAGTGGGTTGCTTCACCCATTGGAAGTTCCGCTAAGGAAGTGGGATAGTGTCTCGAAGGATTACCGAAATCAAGGAAGGGTAATACGGGGATTTGGGTTTTGGTAGATAGACTTACTAAGTGTGCCCATTTCATACCCGTGAAGAGCAAGAGGACTATTCCATGTCTAGCTTCAGTTTACATTCGAGAGATTATTAGATTGCATGATGTACCTTCCAGTATAGTGAGCGATCGAGATCCTATCTTCACTAAAGAGTTTTAGAAAAGTTTGCAAGAGGCGGTAGGGACTCAGTTGTATTTGAGTACCGCATATCATCCTCAGATAGACGGCCAGACCGAGAGGGTGAATCGTATTTTAGAAGACCTTTTGAGGCTATGTATCTTGGATTTAGGAGGTACATGGGAAGAACATCTTCCATTGGTGGGGTTGCCCGACAGACTTAGTGGTGTACATGATGTATTCCATGTGAGGAAGGGCCTACATAAGATCGTAGAGGCGATAGAGCCAAGCTTGCTTAAAGAAGTAAAGTAGAGCGTGATGTGATTATTCGACGAGCTCCTACCCGCATCCTTGGGTCAGAGATTTGGGAGTTGAGAAACAGAGAGGTTCGACTAGTCAAAATGAAAAAGGAGAGAAAGTGAGAGCAATGCTACTTGGGAGACAGAAGCGAAGATGCGTTCGTTATGCCCATCTCTTTTTGAGGGTATGTACTTTAGACGTCTCCGTTATCGGTTGTCTAGTGCTTATCTTATCCTTAGTATGTCCTCTCATTAGTACCTTTGACCTTTAGATAGGGTAAACCTATGGTTGAAACATGTGTTTGAGACATGTTATGGTTGATGGATGCAAGTGGATGCAAGTGTTTGCTAGTGGTTGCTCGTGGATGCATATACACACACTCTAGGCACTAGATCGGCTCAATCACTTCATATTGCATATTGCATAAAATTGTATGTAGGAAGCTATATTTATGGATGTATAATGATTGTGTTATCATATGGATGATGCATTTTGGTGAATGATTGTGCACTCATATAGATATTGTATGTGTCGATAGGGTTATCTCGCATACATATTGGATGCATGGCACTATCATGGTTTGCATATGTTCGTACATTTGATAGGGAACATATACACACACTTTTCGCATATGCTCATACATCACTAGAAATTGTTTTAAGGACAATGGATGCCCATGTTTGATGGATTGAGTAGATGGTTGTTTGGATGGTAGGATATGCATTCTCCTTAGCTTAGAGATTTCGGGGACGAAATCCTTTAAGGAGGGGAGAATGTAACACCCCGAATTTCGGTTAATGCTAAAATTCACTAATTACAGAATAAATAATCTCAGATGTGAGAATTGGGGGCAACGGGCTGCGTCATTGCGTTCGTCTCGGAAAAATACGCGAAATAGAGTCCGAGTTTTCGAGAATCGGAGTCCGTATGGCCTGGTTATCGCCCAATGAAGTTTGCAGAAAATTTAAAGTTTGAATCAGATTTCGAAATTGGAGCCAGCAGGGGGCCAGGCGGGAAATGTCCCGCCCTACCCATGTCGACAGGGCTGTCGACAGGCCTGTCGACTGGGGAGTCGACTGCCCTGTCGACTTGCCTGTCGACAGGGGTGTCGACACAGGGTGTCGGCCCTGTTGATCTAGGTGCACCAGATCTGGTTTTTGGTTGAGTCTTGGGCTGTATTCTAGAGACTTCCTAAATCTGACGGACCTAATCTAATCTAGGGTTAATCTAAGGGCCTAAAACACTACCTAATCCTATAAATAAGACCCCAACCCTACCCTAATTCATTCATAATTAAATCTTGTAATTAAACTATGGCAAAATGAAACTTGATCATGGCCTCCACAAATCAATGAAGAGGGTTGCAAGCTAATCACTCTCTAATCAACCTCTAATCCATTCTAAGCATCTTAATCTTCTTCATTTGGAGTGCAAATTTGCTAGTGGTGAGTTTCTATCACTTTGATGATCAATTGCTAAATTAAGTAGATGAGATATGATGAGATCTATGGTTTTGCATGAGGATTAATGGGTTTTCAAGTCATATGATATGATGTGAATATGCTAATCTATGTTTAATATTAATCCTATGTTTATGCATGTTTAATAAGTTGGTTTATGCATGTTTAACAAGTGGGTTTATGCATGTTTAATAAGTGGGTTTATGAATATTTAATAAGTGGGTTTATGCATGTTTAACAAGTGAGTTATGTATATGCTTAAATGCAAGTTTAACATAATATGCAAGTTATGCATGCTTATGCAAGTATATGAATGCTTATGCAAGTTATGTATATGCTTAAATGCAAGTTTAACATGATATGCAAGTTATGCATGCTTATGCAAGTATGTGGATGCTTATGCAAGAATTTGAATGCTCATGCAAGTTATGTGTATGCTTAAATGCATGTTATGCAAGTTATGAGAATGCTTATATGCAAGTTCATATGCAAGTTAATGTGTATGATGTTATGCAAGTTATGTGCATGTTGTTATGCAAGTTCATATGCAAGTTTATGTGTATGATGTTATGTAAGTTATGTGCATGTTGTTATGCAAATTCATATGCAAGTTATGTGTATGATGTTATGCAAGTTATGTGCATGATGTTATGTAAGTTATGTGTATGTTGATATGGAAGTTATGTTTATAATATTATGCAAGTTATGTGTATGATGTTATGCAAGTTAACATGTAACATGTTGTGCAAGTTCACACCTTTAAGACACATGCAAGTTCACCTTTGTATAACCTATGAACACTTATGCAAGTCGCCGTTATACATGACATATGTATGTTCATGCAAGTTGGGTTATTTAGTAATGCTAGTTGGGTTAATGTCATGATGTAAGTGGACACCTTTTAACCCATGTTAATGCTAATGTATGCTAAGTGAAACCCATGTTAAATGTGAAAGAATCTTCTCTTGGAAATATGTCGTGTTAGCATAAGTACGTGGGGAAACGATGGGGTTAATAGACATGATTAATGAATGGTGTGAAATGGTTATGATTAAGCATACCATAAAATGAATAAGCATAAGTGGGAATTTACCTATTGAGTTAGGTCTACCCCATGGGAATTTACCTATTGAGTTAGGTCTACCCATGTTATGGAATTGGGAATTTACCTATTAAGTTAGGTCTACCCATATTCTTGTAAATGTGAATATTAATTAGGGATAATTAATAAATATGGGGGTGATTACTTAGGTGTAATTAATCGACTAAGACACGAGGTTGGACTCATTTGTAGTGTAAAACTGCCCGGATCCAACCGGCTTAACCAGTTGCTACAAATGTTAGCCCAATGTGAGAGGTCTTAGGCACAAACTAAATACGTGATTAACGTAAAGACACGAGGTTAGACTCGGTTATGACGTAAGGCTGCCCGGACCCAACCGGCTTAACCAGCGGTCATAAAAGATAGTCTAATGTGAGAGGTCTTTATGAGGATCACGGTCTTAATTAATTAAGAAACACTTAACCAAATTTGCATGTAGTGGGATATGAGGGTTAAGTGGGTGCCTTGGGTGGCATGTAGTAACTAGTGGGGGTGCCTCGGGTGGCATGAGGAAACTGGTGGGTTGCCTTGGGTGGCAATAGAAAATACGATTAGAATACTTAACCAAAGTGGAACATGTAATTAAAACATGGGTGAAGGGTTAAGTAAGTGCTTTGGGTGGCATGTGGAAATCTAGTGGGTGCCCTAAGTGGCAATTGAAATATGATTGATAACTTAACCAAATCTTAACATGTAACTGGGCATGACTATATAAGGGGTTAAGTGGGATGCACTAGATAAAAGTAGCAAGCTTAAGTAGTAGCTTGTGGGGGCCCATTTCAACCAATATCCCAAACGTATCTTTGTGGGCTCGACTCTAGTCGAGTGACGGGACACGAATATTGGGCTTGACTATAAGAGGCCAAATCGGGTTAGCGGTGGCAACGCGGGACCAACGGGTTTCATATGCGTGTGTGGACCCGGGCTGGTTGGTAAGTCGTTGTTGCATCGTGTAGATATAAAGCCGTGCACCGTTGATATTATCAGGTGGCCACGTTGGGGAATGATACACCCCATTCGTGGGACCTGCACGGGTATCTACGTAGGGGAGCCGATCGCTTGGGGAGTAGTGGGTACACCTATGTAGTCAGATAGGGGTACACGAAACTACTAAATTACTAAGTACACTTAGGGGGATCAACCTTTGAGTAGGAATGACTGGTGTGGTGCAGTGTAGTAATTATCCTTGGGTGGGTAGATGCGTCTTTACGGTTATCTTAGTTTATCCTAAGTCTGCCAAGCTGCTTAGTGTAGCCATTCATCCCCAGACGTTACCGTATATCAAGCTTATGTCTTCTCTGGTTACTTTAATAATTGTATTGTTAAAGTTATAGGACTCACTCAGACTTATGTCTGACCCCGTTGTTTTTATCTTTTTCCCAACCCTCAGGTTATCAGAGTGGGCCCAGTACGAGTGGGCTTTGATCAGGCTGCTTTATTCTCTTTTGGAGCTTGGACCATAGGTGTAGAGCTCAGCTTACCCTTTCTTTTATGGCTATCAGTTCATGTATTGGGATTATGTACTTTTGTTTATCAGGATGGATATTTTGTACTTGACTCTTATTTGGTTTTATGATGTAACCAAACATGTTTTACTTTCCGCTGCAATGAAATGATGTTTGAAATTTTCAAGTATTACTTATATCTGTCTTGTTGTAATTTTTCTGTTCTATATTCACTTAAAATACTCCACCGATGTTATGGCATTCCCTTAGAGAGTGACCATAGCGGGTGTGGGGTGTTACAGCTTACCAGTCTTTTTGACTGACCTGTTTTCTTTCGCTTCTTTTCTTCCGTTTCTCCCCCCCCCCCCCGGTTCTCAGGGAGGGAATAGTGGTGCTTAGCTTGGATCGCTTTCTTGTTTACTGGATAGCTCATGTATGTCTGGACATTGAGCTCGCTATGGTTTATCATCTTTATTTTGGGGATAGCACTATGTATTTCAGTATTTCTGTTTATGATGTACTAGACATGTTTATTTTGGCAGTTGACTTTATGATGTACTAGACTTGTTTTGAGATGGTTTGAGATATTCCGCTGTTTTATTCTCACTTACTCTGTTTTACATATATATTTATGTTCTTGTTCTGCCTTGATATATCATTATGCATGCTTACCCAGTTCTAACGCCCCCCAGAAGCTAGTGCCCCCGAAAGAGTGACCCTAGCGGAGGTGGGGTGTTACAGAGGGTTAAGTTAATCTTGTTAAACATGTAGGCATGGGTTATACATTTAAACCTGACAAACTCAACCTGTTAGGGTTATGCAATCTTGTTAAACTGGTATGCATAACCTGTTGAAATCCTAGTAGTGGCGATGAAAGCCTAGGGGAAAACTTGTACCATCTGGTGTGTGGGACCCGTTTCAGTCAGTAACCCATCTTGGTATCAAACGGGGAACCCCGAACTAGGTCGAGGTCTGGGTACGCTTACTGAGCTGATTGTAAGAGGTCACTTGGGTGACGGTGTCGACGGCGCGTTCCAATGGAATCATGTGCATGCATGGGTCCGCTTGCTAGGGAAGATAAGACATTATGACATCTGTAGATATGGTTGTGCACATCTTGTAAACAAAGGGTTGCCACTTTAAGAAGTGATATATCCTACTATGGGGCCAGCACATGGTATCTAGAGTTAGGGAGCCGATCGATTGAGGGTAATAATTAGGGTACATCCAGTCTTGCTTGTTTAGGAGCTCGTTATTGTCGTTGGGGGTCAACACTTGTCAGTTCTATTTGGGCTACCTGTTATTGTATGGTGTAAAACCTGTCACTAGAAGTACACCTAAGTCCACCATCCTGTACTTGTTGGGATCGTCTTGTTCTTGTGATACTACTATTGGTGCAGAGAAAAGTGTTATAGAAGCGCAACACATGTTCTGTTCTGTTTATCTTGTTTACCTTGTTATACCTGCCTTATGACATTATTATCTCTCTCCGACTTATATACCTATCATGTTGCTTTTACTTATTTATATGCTAAAAGTAACTGGACTCGCCAGACTTGGCTTTGACCCATTTTGTTTCCTCTTTTTTCTCTTCTGTTCCCCCTAGGTTCTCAGGGTGGAAATACGCAAGCTTGATCATGATTCTTCTTTCCTTCTGGTTAGAGTTGCTTAGATGTATTGCTTGATTTTGTATCTTCTCTACTACGGCTATATTTTGGGGATTATGCTCTTTTATGTATTATTGTACTTTGATGATGATTTTGTACAAGACGGAAGATTTATGTTTTCATTATTGCAGACTTATTACGTAATTAGGTTTGAACCACAAAGCTTTTCTATTAAATAAAATTTTAATTTCGTTGTTATTTTATATCTGTCTTGTAATGTTTCTGTTTACCAATAACGCTTCACAAAACTTAATGCATTCTGATAAAGAGTGACATTATCGGACGTAGGGTGTCACATTTGGTATCAGAGCTGAAGGTTGCCAAATTGGGTAAAAGATTTTGAAAATTGTTTTCAAATATATTTTTAAATGAAAGCACTTTTAAAAGGAAAGCCTTTTTTGAAAACATATTCCGCAAAGCCATATGAAATATCTTTTGATTCTCTGTTTGAATCCCTTTTTCCTTTTCTTTTCAGCATCTTTGGGGCACCTAGTATTCCTGATGGCGTTACAATACTGGGTTGGTTCCGTAGGTATCTTCAGGCTATGGCACCTACTGGAGGCCAAGCAGACGCCCCTCCTCCAGCTGCAGCCATCGTTCCTCTTCCTCCTCCTCTGCGTACTGATAATTTCTCTAATATATGCAAAGATTTCTGTGTTATGGGCTGGAAGCCATTCCGAGGAACTGATACTTTCGTAAAGGCAAGGAATTGGCTTAAAGAGACAGAGGATTTATTTGGAATTTTCAAAGTTGATGATTGTTGGAAGATTCAGTTAGGCGTTTGGCAGCTGAAAGATGAAGCTTCATTCTGTTGGAAAGTGACGCAAGCAGGGCGTCCAGTGGAGACTTGGGATGTTTTGCAACAGAGATTCAAAATTAAGTTTCTTTCTCAAGCCGAGCAAAGTATGCAAATGGAAATGTTTTTGGCACTTAAGCAGGGAGGCATGTCTGTTAGGGAGTATGTTAATAAGTTTGATCAATTGGCGAGGTTTGGTTTGGAACTAGTAGAGACCCCACACAAGAAAGCTTTGAGGTTTGCTAGAGGATTGAATGAACCCCTCCATAAGTTGGCTATGTCTCATATTCTGATGGGAGCAATTTTTGAGAAACTCGTGGCATTAATGCATAAGGAAGATAAAGGTGAAAAGAAAGAGGCTAAGGTTGAGGAAACACAAAACAAGAAAGTGTGGCCCAAGAAAGAACAGCCACAACAAAAGAAGGGCAGTAATTAAGAATGACAAAGCTTGAGATAAGAGGAAACGTCATCATTGCGGACGCGAGGGTCATGTGATCAAGGATTCCAAGATAAGAAAGAATGCTTGTTTTCATTGTGGAGAGGTCAGACATCTTGTTAAGGATTGCGCGAAGAAGCAAGGACAAGGTCAAAGAGCAGGATCTAATGGGGGTAGGTGCATGCTCTCATGGCCAGCGCACCAGATAGAGGTAGTAAAGTTTCCATTGAAGGTTTGATTTCTCTTTCCAATTATCCAGTTAGGACTCTTTTTTATTCTGGTGCTTCGCATTATTTTATATTTGATTTTGTGGTTGAGTCTCTGCACCTTAGTACTAGTATGGTTTTGGATCCCGTTGTTGTCTCAAACCCCATTGGGGTACGGCTCATCTATCTATGATTTATCGGGGTTTGAGAATATCTGTGTTAGGCATCGATTGCGAATGCGATGCATATGCGCTTGGCTTCATGGTCTATGGTTTGATTCTAGGGATGGATTGGCTAGCCATGTATGGTTCCATTCTAGATTGTAAGAGGAGGGTCGTTAGACTTTTGACATGCTATGGGAGGACCCTCGAGATTTCTTGTGACCCTAAGGGGTCTGTTGTGCTTGGTTTCCTAGAGTCGCTTAATGCATCTATCAATGATTTACGATCCTTACATGCAGTCTGTGAGTATCCTGATGTTTTTGAGGAGGTTTGGGGATTACCTCCGAGGCACGAGATTGACTTTCGTATATACTTGGTAGACAACGCAAAGCCAGTTACATTGCCTCTAGTGCTATATGGATCCTAGAGAAAGGAGGGAGCTCAGCAAGCAAGTAGGGGAGCTACTCGAGAAAGGGTTTATTAAGCGAAGCATATATGAATGTGATACTCTAGTAGTATTCGCCACTAAGGCGGATGGTTCGCTTCGCTTATGTATGGATTATAAAGAGTTGAATAAACTCACTAAGAAGAATATGCACCCACTTCCGAGGATAAATGATCTGCTTGACCAGCTTGTTGGTGCATCTGTTTTCTCTCAGTTAGACTTCGCCATGGGGTTTCATCAGTTGAGGGTGGCCAAGGACAGTATAGACAAGACCTCTTTTAGAACTCCAGATGGTTTCTGCGAGTGGCACGTCATGCCTTTTGGGTTGACGAATGCACCCGCCTATTTTGTTGATCAGATGATCTTGATTTTCACGAAGAACAAGGAGAGCATGCCCGACATTTAAGGGAGGTTTTGTAAACTCTCTGTGCGCAACAACTTAAGGCGAAATTCTCCAAATGTCATTTTTGGAGAAAAGAAGTGAGATTTCTAGGGAATGTGGTCTCTAAAGATGGGATAGCAGTAAATCCCACGAAGGTAGTTGCAGTTCAAGGATTGGAAGATCCCAAAGAATGCAACGAAGTTGAGGAGTTTTCTTGGTTTAGCGGGCTATTATAGGAAGTTCATTAAGGACTTTGCAAAGGTATCAGCCCCACTCACCAGACCGACGAAGAAGAATTTGACATTTTCTTGGGATATAGATTGTGACGATGCTTTTTAGTGACTGAAGAAGGCTCTGACAACAGCCCCGGTCTTGACCTTGCCTAATGCAAACAAAGTGTGCACTGATGCATGTGGTACCGGGCTTGGTGCAGTTCTGATGCAAGAAGGAAGGGTAGTATGTTTTGGAGGTAGATAACTAAGAGATCATGAGAAGAACTACCCTACCCATGACTTAGAATTGGCTGCCATAGTATTCGCGCTTAAGACTTGGCACCATTATCTACTAGGAGAGAAGTTCGAATTGTACAC
This sequence comes from Allium sativum, assembly GCA_030737875.1. Taxonomy (NCBI): domain Eukaryota; kingdom Viridiplantae; phylum Streptophyta; class Magnoliopsida; order Asparagales; family Amaryllidaceae; genus Allium; species Allium sativum. The sequence goes on along the minus strand of CM060924.1, from coordinate 464,013,311 downwards.
CAATCATAAATCTCTCAAGTACTTGTTATCACAGAAGGATCATAATTTAAGGCAACAAAGGTGGATGGAGTTCCTAACGTCCAATGATTTTGAGATTGCTTATACCCTTGGCAAGGGTAATGTGGTGGCAGATCCATTGAGTAGGCAGAGGATTATTTTGAGTCCTCTATTTGTGGAGAGGAAAAGCTTGAAGTTTATATCGACTTTTGATTTTAGACCCTCCACCGAGTTTACACCTGGTTTATTGACATCGTTAGGCGTACGATCTACTCTATTGGACCAGATAGGGACTTCGCAGCGAGAGGACCCATAACTAGCAGACATCTTGGATTGAGTCAGTAGAGGGGAGACTTCTAGTCACCTCAGTAAATATTCCACGGACGATAGAGGGTGGTTGTGATGAGATGGAAGGCTTTGTGTTCCCCGAGTTGGGAGTTTGTTGAAGACAGTCCTTGAGGAAGCCCATCATTCTAAGATGACTATTCATCCAAGCGGTGATAAGATGTACAGAGATATGAAGAGGGTTTTCCTTTGTACTAGGATGAAGAAAGATGTGGCAGAGTATGTTTCTCATTGTTTGATTTGTCAGCAAGTCAAGGCTAAGAAAAGGAAGTCCGGTGGTCTACTTCATCCTTTAGAAGTCCCATAGTGGAAGTGGGGGAGCGTCTCTATGGATTTCATTGATGGTTTTCCTAGATCAAGGAAAGGAAACACCAGTATTTGGGTTATAGTTGACAGGCTTACTAAGAGCTCTCACTTCATCCCCGTTAAGAGTAAGAGGACCGCAACATGGTTGGCAACAGTTTATCTTCGTGAGATAGTCCATCTGCATGGAGTACCTTCCAGTATTGTAAGTGATTGTGACCTCGTATTTACCAGTGAGTTTTGGAGGAGCTTACAAGAGTCACTAGGGACATAGTTGTGTTTGAGCACCGGGGAAACTCATTTTAATGTCATATGGCTATAGACGAAGATGGGAACAATGGCAGTTCAGTGACACCTAATTCGAGAATGTTGTATGGTGGGGTTGAAACAAGGACAAAAGGAATAAAATAAAGCAAGAGAGCATTGTTTAGAAATAAGGAAGCAACGGATTTGGCAGCGTCTAGTTATAGACTAACTTGATATATCACTTGCATCAGCCTCCAAAACAGAAGATCGTAACAACCTGAAAGATAAGCAACTGAAGATCATGGAGATGCAACTATGAAAAGATGCCGATAGAACTAAAGCTATAAACAAAAGAACTGATTATAAAGAGAGACAGGATAGACATTTAAAGGAAGAAAAAGAGGACTATCTAGCAAGAGATGTATCTCATCGGACTGGAGAGGGCCTTGAGTATGCTTTAGCCCAAAATGTCATACAAGTTATACGGTTTTCATAAAACCGTATAACACACAAAGGGTTTTTGTAACACCCCATAATTTTAAAGAACATTATAATGATAAATTAAAGAATACTTAATTAAATATTTGGAATTATGTAAAATGCACTGCGCCGTTCGTCCCGGAATTCTACTTAAGATAGACACCAAGTTTGCGGAAAACGGACATCGTATGAAGAAGATATTAAGGTTTAAAGTTCATATGCATATAAGCCATTTATATATAAATAAAACTATTCCAGAAAATCAAAATCAGAGGCAGGAAAAATAGGGGAAATCTGCCTGTTAGGGGTCGACCCCATCACTAAGGGTGTCGACCAATGGGTCGACACCACAACAGGGGTGTCGACACCCATGTCGATCCCCTCCCCTCCATTCCCCCCTTCCCCCCCCCCCCCCCCCCCCACAACGAGATGTGGGAAGAATTCGGTTTCCAAACGTGAACTCATTTCTTGACTAGATTTGTTGATCCTAGGCTATATAAAGGACCTTAATCCCATTGTTTTATTCATCTAAATCAATGGCGACAATGAGATATTGCCCCAACTAAGAGTAAAATAGCCTATTCTTCTTCAACAACAAGTTATAGGTATTCAAGGATCCGTGCTACAACATCTACAATCAATTCTTTGTTTTTTAGATCCAATCATAGTGAGTTTATGTTGCTTTTAGATATAAACACCTAACATGTAATCTTGATATGTTTATAAGTTTTGATCTAAGCCTATGCCTGTTAAAAATCTGAATCACAACAGATCTGTCATTACTTGTATATCTAATTTACTATTTAGATATCATTTGTCTGTTCATGATATCCATATCATGTTAGTTTTCCTAATCATGTTACCATATGCCTATTATGTTAGTTCGCCTAATCATGTCACTATATGCCTATTCTTTTAGTATGACCAGTTCTATCATCTTATGCCATTTTTATTCATTACGCCTACTCATTTTCTCTTCTCTCCCTCCTTCCCTTTTAGTTTTATAGTCAGGCTACCTTCGAGCCTAGGCCTATCGCTGAAATACGTGAACGCACGAAATTGGGAACAAATGGGAATAATTAATTTGGGCCATAATTCATATTGTAAAACATGATTTGGAATTTCGGGCATAATTTGTACCTTAAGCCAAAACTTGGGATTTGGAGGCACAATCTATATCTTGATCTAAAACCTTAATCTGGGGCATAACTTATATCATAGATCGAATGGGGAATTGGGTCACAATAAACATGATAATTGGTTAATAATGAAAATGCCTAGATATACATTAATTAGAAACTCTAACCGCGCTTATACACGAGGTTAGATTACACTTGTGGTAGAAGACAGCCCGGAACCTCCTGGCATATCCAGCGTCCACAAGTGGTAAAACTAATGTAAGGGGTCTAAGTGCATAAACACGTGCTAAGACACGAGGTTAAGTCCGACCTGTGGAAGAAGTCTGCCCGGACCCAATCGACATATCCAACATCCACAAGTGGTAGACTTAATGTGGAAGGTCTAGCGCATTATAATCATAAATGAATGAATGGTGATGAAATTGTAATACTTAACCTGTTTGAATCCATAAGGATTACATGAAACTGTTAACTTGAGCAGGGGTTAACTAAACTTGCTTGAATCAATGGGGGGGTATAGTTAATCTTGTTAAATATGTGGGGATGGGTTATACATATAAACCCGACAAACTTAACCTGTTAGGGTTATGCTATCTTGTTAAACTGGTAGGCATAACCTGTTGAAATCCTAGTAATGGGGATGCAAACCTAGGGGGGAGCTTGTATCATCTGGTGTGGGGACCCGTTTCAGTTAGTAACCCATCTTGGTACCAAACGGGGAACCCCGAACTAGGTCGGGGTCTGGGCACACTTACTAAGCTAATTGTAAGAGGTCACTTGATTGGGGGTGTTGATGGCGCCTTCCAACGGAGTTATGTGCGTGCATGGGTCTGCTTGCTAGGGAAGATAAGATGTTGTGACATCTATAAATATGGTTGTGCATATTTTGTAAACAAAGGGTTGCCACTTGAGGAAGTGATACATCCAACTGTGGAGCCAGCCAGGGTATCTACGAGTCCGGGAGCCAATCGATTAGGGGTAGTAATTTGGGAACATTTAGTCTTTCTTGTTTAGGAGCCCGTTATTGTCGTTGGAGGTTAACACCTGTCTGTTCTATTTGGGCTACCTGTTATTTTATGGGGTAAAACCTCTCACTAGAAGTACACCTAAGTCTACCATCTTGTACTTGTCGGGATCATCTAGTTCTTATGATACTAGTTTGGTGCAGAGAAAAGTATTATAGAAGCACAATGCATATTCTGTTCTGTTTATCCTGTTTACCTTGTTATACCTACCTTATGACACTACTATCTCTCTCCGACTTAAATACCTATCATGATGCTTTTACTTATTTATATGCTAAAAGTAACTGGACTTGCCAGACTTTATGTCTGGCCCATTTTGTTTCCTCTTCTTGCTCTTCCGTCCCCCCACCCCTAGGTCCTCGGGGTGGGGATACTCAAGCTTGATCAGGATTCTTCTTTCCTTTTTCATGGAGCTACTTAGATATATTGCTCGATTTCTATCATCTCTACTATGGCTATATTTTGGGAATTATGCTCTTTTTATGTATTATTTTACTCTGATGATGATTTTTACAAGGCAGAAGTTTTATGTTTTTAGTATTCCAGACTTATTATGTAATTGGGTTTGAACCATGAAGCTTTTCTGTTAAATACAGTTTTAATTCCGCTGTTATTTTATATCTGTCTTGTAATGTTTCCATTCCTGTTTACCTATAACGCTTCACGAAACTTAATGCATTCTGATAAAGAGTGACATTAACGAATGTGGGTTGTCGTAGTTTTATGAAAACCATATACACATTAAACGGTTTTCATAAAACCGTTTATACATTAAACGGTTTTATGAAAACCGTTTAACGTATATATGGGTTTATAAAACCATTTACCTATCGCCATTTTTAAATTGAAATGGCAGTCCTCCACGTTTCAATATCCTCCCCACACTCGTCGTCACTTTACTGTAGCGCGGGCTACCTTTGTTTTCAATGTTTTGAGCAAATTCCCCCACTATTGAGAATGCTCTTATGATGACAAAATAATTTCGTTTTGGATGAATTGAATCTGGTGTTTATGTAAAGGATTAAAGTAGATCGCTAGTTTTTGACATGCAAATGAATTAAATATTATTGTATAGCCTAAGTTCAATTAACTTAGGATAGCAACTCATAAAGATTTATAGCTACTCTTATGCTTCATAGAAACATCAAAGAAGTGATAACGCTTTAATTTAGATTTTTCATCAACTATGAATTTTTTTGTATAATATGTTGAACTGCTACATGTGAATTTATGTATTTAAAATCCAATGTGGCCAAAAAAAATTATAATCCTTTTTGTAACCTATTTTTTAACCTTTTACAACCTTCGGAAAGCTACCAGCATACTAAAGTGCTTTTAAATAATGTTAGCATCTGACATGTGTATGTTCTATTATTTATAACCCTTAATCTACACAAGCAAGAGCAATTTTAATTCCAAAGTATTTAATCTCTTCACGAGTATATTGTCACTTCAGTCATAATATTTCTTACTTAGCATTCATTTAATTATATTTATTGGTTTTCAAATGAGCTATCATTTCAAATATGTTGTTAAAAGCAATCGTAGCCCATATGTCCTGCCTAGTTTCATGATTCCAACTGACTATTAAAAATAACATTTATGTTAATTATACCATTATAAAAAGTAACATTCGAGGAAAACAAAATTCCTACGTAGGACCTTTTTATCTTTAAAATACGATTTTTACTGATATCAATTTAATGATAATTTAGTGTATTACTACATGAAGAATTTTGTTATCCAACCTTCTTACATGTTTAATATTCTTTTTAACATGACATGGAAAAAATATATGTACAAAGGGCAATGTTGGAAATGTTATTCGCTTTAGTCAGTATGCTAGCTTGATTGACGAAAGCAATATGCAAAAATAAAAATAAAAAAATCAATGGGTAATTTGTAAGTTGTTTCTCTAAAATTTGATGAATATTCTATTAACCACTTGCTTGGTCTATTGTTGTCACACACCCTTTGAAATTTGATCACTAAATCCTTCATGTTCCGAGGATATATTTCTACCCTTCTACTGGATTTTTGTTGACCTAATCAGCTTATTCTATATGATAATGAAAATATGAAAAACTAAGAATATGGTTCTAGTTTTGTTCATCCAGTATTATACCTAGAAAATTATGAATACTTTTTGACTTATTAGATTTGCAGAAAATTGAAGTGCTGAATGTGATATGTAGTATATAGACAATTTTCAACTGAAAATGTCAACTCCCATGCTCTATAGCCAAGCATACTCAGTTTTGTGGCTAAACCAAACAATCCTAACTAGGTGCAGCGACTTATATCATTCTATCTTGGCATAGTGGCCACCGAATTCAGTAAGGGTGAAACATAGGACATTATGGAAAGAGAACATTTGGCACCATATGCTCTCTAGTTTTGTCCGATGTTTGCCTACATAATATTTGTAATATTTCATTTATTTTGTCAATCTGCAACCAAGTAATTAGCAAGATGAGTATACACTCATGTATTTTTTCAGCTTTAACATTTTAAATTATGTATAGAATATTAAAAAAAAGGAATTTGGTGGTAACATGTATATGTACTTGTAATTTTTCCCTAATCATTCTTTAAGTCGATTCTAATTTAGTGGCAAAGCTAAGAAATAAAACTATATTCTGATCATCATGCTAAAGCTAATATTTTCCAAGATAGTTTATAATAATAGTCTAGTGCATTTGTAAACTGAACAAAGAGGATACGAAGAAAATAAAGTTTCTCGCGCGACTTTCATTATCCAGTCAATAGTATTATATACACTTGTACAAAATACCAAAAATACCCTAGAAAACCTAAAATGTTACAAAATAGAAAATATGAATACAACAAAACACACAACATAAACATTTTACAATAACTGAAATACACTCTACATCCCCCTTCAAGCTGGACTTGGTGGTTTAGACACAAGTCCCAGCTTGGCCGATAGAAACCTATGTTGCTCTACTCCCAAAGGCTTCGTTAAAACATCTGCAAGTTGAAGAGATGACCTTACATGTAGAATATTGATGAACTGTGCATCCACATAGTCTCTAATAAAATGACAATCAACTCTTAAGTGTTTTTTTGTTTCCTGAAACACTTTGTTTTCTGCAAGATATATAGCTATTTTGTTACAACATAAATTATTCGGAAGAGGCACTTTGACCTGCAGATCAGATAACAAACCGTCAAGCCAAATTAACTCGCTTGTAATATAACTCATACTACAATACTCAGGTTCACAAGTACTTTTAGAGGTCGTTTACTGTTTGTTTGTTTTCTAAGATATCAAACAATCACCCAAAAATACAACTTAACCAGAAAGTGACTTTGCTGAAAATAGACAGCTTCCCCAATCAGCATGACAATATGCTGAGAGATTAAGATCAGATTTAGCAGAGTAAAAAATTCCCAAATCAAAGGTTCCTTTTGGATACTTAAGGACATGTAGTGCTGCATTGAGATGTGTTTGTGCAGGTGCACTCAAAAACTGGCTAAGCTGTTGAACAACATATGAAATGTCAGGTTTGGTCATGTTGAGATATAGCAGTTTACAAATGAGTCTTTTATATACTTCAGGATCTTCCTGTAAAGGCGTATCTTCACTACTAAGTTTTAAATTCTTTCGCAAAGGAACTGGAACAGATTTACACTCTAGCATGTTTGTGTCCTTTAATAAATCCAAAATATATTTCCTTTGATTAAGTAGAATGCCTTCTGCAGTTCTAAGAACTTCTATTCGTAGAAAATATCTCAGCTGACCTAAATCTTTGATTGTAAAAGCAGAATGAAGAGAGTGTTTAACAACTTGAATTTCAGATATAGAATTAACAGTAACTAACAAGTCATCAACATAAGAAACCACAACAGTATAGAATCCATTACCAGACTTAATAAAAAGAGAGTAATCTTGCTTTGATTGCTTGTAACCAGAATTAATTAAATGCTTACTGAGCTCCATATTCCATTGCCTTGCAGCCTGCCTCAAACCATATAATGATTTCTTCAGTTTACACACTTCCACGGGTTTTGCTTTTAAATAACCAGGTGGTGCCTTCATATATAACTCTTCTTCAATATATCAGTGTAAGAGAGCATTATTTATATCTAGTTCATGAATCTTCCAATTTTTGACAGCATCCAAAGCAATAAGAATTCGAAATGCGGTAAATTTTGCAACAGGACTAAAGATATATTTAAAATCTTTTCCTTTAATTTGCTTGTCACCTCTTGCCACAACCCTTTCTTTACATTTATTAAGAGTTCCATCTAGATTAAACTTTGCCTTATATACCCACTTACTTCCAATAGCAATTTTGTTTGAAGGTAGAGTAGTTATTTCCCAAGTTTTGTTATTTTCAAGAGCCTTCAATTCTAGCTCCATTGCTTCAGTCCAATTTGGATCATTTTTAACTTGAGCATATGAACTTGGATCATGAACAAACAAGATATTTGCTAAACTACTAATGTATTCTAAACTCAGATAATTTTAATCTGGGTTAGAGAGAAACTGCTGAACAAAAGAACATGTTGTAGGAGGTTTAACGTGCTTGTCTAAAACAAACTGATCGATTTTTTTAGGCAATTGAATATTTCGAGTAGATTTTCTAAGTTGTAGGCATTTGGCTGAAGATGAAGATTGTTGTGGAGACAAAACAGATTGTCTAGGAGGAGAATTAGATGAAGAAGGAACAGATGGAGTATGAGTAGAGGAAAATCTTTCAGGAAATTGAGGAATGTTCTCAATGTTATCTTGTTGTGACTGAGAATTTATTGGAATTGAAAATTTGTGATTCAAGTCATCAGAAAAAGCAGGATTAACAAGAGGAAGTTTTGCACTATGTTCTATGTCTGAAGAATTTTATGTAGATGAATGAAAGGAAAATATTTTCTTTGAAAATAACATCTCTACTTAAGAATACTTTATGATTTTCCAAATCATAAAGCTTATATCCCTTTTGAACATAAATATATCCAAGAAGAATACATTTCTTTGATCTAGAAGAAATTTTATCCTTAGTTTTCATAACTGGATAAGCTAAACAACCTATGACTCTCAAATGTGAATAATCTGGTAGTTTGTTCATCAAGACCTCATATGGTATATTCCAATTTAGAACAGAAGAAGTCATAAGGTTTATCAAATAGGTTGCTGTTAGAAAATAATCTCCCCAAAATCTATTAGGTAAATTTGCATGCAACTTAAGATCCCTAGCAGTTTCAGCCAAATGCTTGTGTTTACGTTCTTCCCTTCCATTTTGTTGTGGAACTCCTACAAATTTATTTAATGAATGATCCCTTTTGATGCAAACAATACTGTACATGAATGCTGAACTATTTCAGTTCCATTATCTGATCTAATTATTTTAACCGACTTCCAAAACTGATTTTCAACATAAGCTTAAAAAGAAATTATCACTGGTGGAACTTGATCTTTATGATGAATTAAAAGAGTCCATGTAACACCCCACCCCCGTTAAGGTCACTCACAAAGGGAAAGCCTTAACTTCGGTGGAGCATTTTAGGTAAAATATGTAGATAAATTACAAGACAGAAATTAAAGCAGCGGAAAATAAAGTCATTTTATCAACAATGTGGTTCAATCAAGATTTTACAACAATTGTCTCAACCATACTGTCTTGATTCAAAAACTTCCAAGTATAAAAAAAGCATAAAAATAATGATGATATTCCCAAATAAAGCATGAACCAACCATAGTAGTGGAAGAGAGAGTCCAAAGTAATACATCGACTATCTTCGAGCTTGGAAAGAAAACCGAGCTAAGTGGTAACATTCCCTCCCTGTGAACCCTGGGGGGAACGGAAGAAAAGAGGTGAAACAAACTAGGTCAGACATAAGTCTGGTAAGTCCAGTGACTTTCAGCATGTAAATAGGTAAAAGCATCATGACATGAATAAACTGTATATAAGACAATACCGTGATAACAAGGATAACAAAATAACATACGATTAGCATAGATATGATAAGGCAAGATAAATTGAATGCACTTCTACTCTTTCTATGCTTCGCTACTACCCTGTTATTCTGATTTCTATATCTCTGCACCACCTAACTAGTAATCTGTATAAAATGATGATATTACAACGTGATCCCTATCCCCGCAATTATGGTAGCCTTCAGGTGTACATCTAGTATGAGGATCTTACCTCAATCAGCCTAATTGCCATGAAGATGTTAGATGTACCCTTACTACCCTATCGATCGGCTCCTTACTCGTATTTATTTTCCTTGTGTCTGTGTCAATCGGCCCTCTCTTACGTGTAGATACCCTGTGTTGGTCCCACCATAAGGTGTATCAGTCCCTATGATAGCAACCCGACACGATTCAAGATGCACAGCGTATAACTACTAGTACCCAGTGCCTGCTTTTTCCACTCCGGAGTACGTGCACATCCGTAATCCGTCGGAACATACACTGACGTACCGTCTCCCGCTATTCTGATCGCTTATAATCAGCCCAGTAATCGTGCCCCACCCTACCTAGTTTCAGGGTACCTTGATACATCTATGTGGGTTACTGCCGAAATGGGTCCCCGTTACTAGGGTTTCTTATTGGTTAAGTTTGTGGGCCTATATTTACTAATATTACCCACCAACCCGATATGTACTTAACCCTCCCACTGATTCAAACATGATTATTTAATGGTTAAGTTTGTGGGCCTATATTTACTAATATTACCCACCAACCCGATATGTACTTAACCCTCCTACACATTATGCCATGTTGGTTAAGTGTTGTCCATTCATGTTAACTTAACCCACCCACTCATCATGTCATGTTGGTTAAGTGTTTCTTATTAACCCTTCTCACTCATCGTGTTGGATTGGTTAAGTGTTTAACTTAACCCCATTCGTTCGTCAAGTTACAATGGTTAAGTGTTTCTTATTAACTTAACACCACGCGTTCATCATGTTGTATTTGTTAAGTGTCATCAACCAATTCAAGTTAACTTAACCCACCCACTAGTCGTGTTACATCGGTTAAGTGTTGCCTTCTTGTGTTAACTTAACCCTTCCACGCATCCTGTTATATTGGTTAAGTGTTTCTCTCTTGTCTTAACTTAACCATACCCATTTATCATGTCATATTGGTTAAGTGTTTCTTATTAACTTAAGCCTTCTCGTTCACCATGTTGTACTGGTTAACTTAACCCTGCTCACTTATCTAATTAACATGTTATAACGGTTAAGTGTTCTAAATTTGCTTAACCCTACCTTCTTGTCTAATTAACATGTTACAACGGTTAAGTGTTCTAAATTTACTTAACCCCACCTTCCTGTCTAATTAACATGTTATAACGGTTAAGTGTTCTAAATTTACTTAACCCCACCTTCTTGTCTAATTAACATGTTATAATGGTTAAGTGTTCTAAATTTTACTTAACCTTACCATTCTTAGCATGTCTGCTTATTGGCATTAATTAATTTTTATTAATGCCCCAACCTCTCGTATTAGAACTACTGTTTGCGGTTGCTGGATGTGCTGGGCGGTTCCAGGCAGTTTTACACCGCAACTCAATCTAACCTCAGGCATGTTTATCTTTTAGCATATTTACCATACATGTCCAAGTCTAAATTTTATATGCTAATCATCCCAATTTTACAAAACTAGTCAGGTTCCAATTCTCAAGTTATACCCCAACAAAGCTGATTGCAAGTTATGCCCCACAAATTCAAATCCAAGTTATTACTCAACATAGGTTACACCCAATCTTCCCAAATTTGCAATAATATTCATGCCCAAAATTACAATATTCATTATACTTGGCGTCCCAGCCAATAGTTAGGCCCAATCTAGGTTTAATATTCCAATTTACATTTTTCCCCAAATCTAGGTTTAATATTTCAAGTTACCCCAAATTCAGAATAATAACAATCATGCCCAAAACTTTATTTTTATGCCAATTAACCCACCTTGCAGTTATAACGATAATCATGCCCAATATCAGTTACAAGTTATACCCAAATCTCAGTTACAAGTTACGCCCAATAGTACATAAAATGGATTAGGCCCAATTCCCCCGTATTCCAATCGTATATATATAACAAGATTTCATCTAGGCTCGAGACAACCTAGATCCAAAATAAAAGGGGAAGAAGAGGAAACACCAAGGATTAGGCACAAAATAGACATACGACGCTAGATTTGATAATAGTAATATCGGGAACAGAAAAGAAATATAGATCTGAATTACATCACAGGCATAAATCTGATAGATTACATTTGAAGAGCATCGCAGGCACTATTTTAATAAAATCGATTTGAATAACATCGCAGGCACAAATCTGATAAAATAGATTTGAATAACATCGCAAGCACAAATCTGATAAAATAGAATGGATAAATCTGAAAAGGATTATCTCACAATCAGGTATAGCTTGGATTCAGATGATTACATGCCAAGAAATTAAATTAAGAATTCACATCTGAAAGTAACTTGAACTTACGAAACAAAGGACAAATCTTGTTTTCTGGGATCTGTTTTCTGAAGCTGAAAAGCTATCCCTTGACGAAGACTATCGATTCTCTAATTTAGATTTGATTTTTAGCTTCTAACTTGCTTTCAAGTTTGCCTCTTAGTTGGAGAAGAATGGTGGCTATGCTAGGTTGACCATGGACAGTATGATGGCTCCTTGGAATGAAATTGTGTGGTTTAGGGTTGAGGGTTAGGGTTGTTTATATAGAAGTTCAGATTTATGTGAGTCGTTAGATCAACCTAGGAGCAATCAGAACCGTCCAAACTGGGTAGAGCTATCTAGAAATTTCCACATATGCCCTAGTGACTCAGCAACAAGTCAGAAATCGTCACTGTTTGGATCTGGGAGAAGGGATCGACCCCTACAGAAGGGTCGACACCCCAGTCGACACCCCTCTTGGGGGGTCGACACCTATGTCGACCCCCCCGGGGGGAGTCGACCCTTTTGGGCTGGAATTTTCCCGCCCAGCTGACCTACGTGATTTTTAAAATCCGAACTGTTTTTGTTTTATTTAATTTATTTAATTTTCTGTTTAAACATGAAATCTTCTGAACTCCATAACTTCTTCATACGAAGTCTGATTCACGCAAACTCGGACTCTATCTCAAGCAGAATTCCGAGACGAACGCAATGGCATAACCCTTTTCCCTTAATTCTCACTTTTACAATTAATTTTCTTTAATTCGTTACTTTAATAAACATAAAAAATATAGGGTGTTACATTCTCCCCTACTTTAATGGATTTCGTCCTCGAAATCTCCAAGTCAAGGAGAATGTATCCTAACATCCAACATCCGTCTACTCAACCATTCAATCACAGGCATCCATTGTCCTTAAAAAGATTTATAATGCTTTCATGATTGTATGCATATTTGTGTACATATCCTTACCTAGTGCAAAATCAGGCGGTCTACTTATTCATTTGACCTCCTTAATGCGAATTATGTCAGTGTCATGAGTCCATCATGTATGCAATTATTCCTAATCGTACTATATAACTTCTACATGAGTGCACAATCATTCATACAAATGCAACATCCATATGATAACATATCAAGTTTCAATTCATATATATAAAAATTCACTCATGCAATATGGAAGTAACGGAGCCGATCTAGTGCCTAATGTGTGTATATGCATCCACGAGCAACCACTAGCAAACACTTACATCCACTTGCATCCACCAAACATAGCATGTCTCAAACACATGTTTACATCCATTGGCTTCTACCTAAGGATCGAGGATAGGATCGAGAGGATATACTTAAAAATAAAGACTAGCAATTAAACTTTACAAAAAAAGAGAGATCAAGGATATACCCTCAAAAAGGGTATGATGCGCGTATCTAGTCTTCAACCTTCTAAGTCGCATCTTCTTAAGCTTCATTCCATATTGCTCTGACTGTCTTAACTTCACGATTTGCGTAGCTTCTTAATTTCTGTTTCCAGAATATGCATTGGAACTCATTTTATTGTCACCTCTCGTTCCACCTTTTCTTCTTATAGTATACTTGGCACTACAACTTCTGCCATGTCATGCTAACATTCCCAGAACTATCTCTTGAAAATAAATAGATGCTAACCATGTTACCAAGTGTATATATATTAATATGATTAGATTCTTCTTCGTCAATCTACTAAGTGGGGCCGATACCTTCATAAAGTCCTTAATTAACTTCCTATATTAGCCCGCTAGTCCAAGAAAGCTTCTTACTTCTGTTGCATTCCTTAGGACCTTCCAGTCTTGCACCACAACTACTTTTGCGGGATCTACTGTTACCCCTTCTTTGTGCGCCACATGTCCTAGAAACCTTACTTCTTCTCTCCAAAAATGACATTTTTTTGAGAATTTCGCCTTAAGTTGATGCGGTTGGAGGGTATCCGAGACTTCCCTTAGATGAAAAGCATGTTCTTCCTCATTCCAAAATATCATCTATGCACAAGTGAAGTGAACCATCCGCCTTTGTAACGAAAATGACTGGAGCACCCCATTCAGAAATACTTCGCCTTATGAACCCTTCCTCAAGTAGCTCCCCTACTTGCTTACTGAGTTCTTCCTTTCCCTTAGAGTCAAGTGTCATACAGGTAATGCAACTGGCTTTGCATTGTCAAATAGATATATGCAGAAGTCTATCTCGCGTTTTAGGGGACAAACCCCTAACCTAATCAAAAACATTTGCGTACTCATGGACTACTCTAACGGATCGCAAATCATCGATAGATGCATCAAGTGATTCTAGGTAGCTAAGCCTAACTGATCCCTTAAGATCGCATGAAATCTCTAGGGTATTCCCGAGGCAAGTCAAAAGTCTAACTACCCTGCTTTCATAATTACTGGCTAACCAATCCATGCCTAGAATCAACCCATAGCCCATGAAACCAAAAACATAAGCATTACAATTAAACTCAATACTTAATATAGCTATTCTCAAATCCTTACAAAACAAAGATAAATGAGCCGAACCACCAATTGGATTTGAGACGATAATGGGAATTTCTACTATACAAGTACTAAGGTGCAAAGACTCAACTATGGAAGCAGATATAAACGAATGTGAAGTGCTAAAATCAAAAAGAGTACTAACAGGATGATCAAAAAGAAAAACTAAACTTTACTATCTCCCTTTCAGGTACGTTGGAGGTGGAAGCATGCACTTGCCTTCCTGAAAATCCTGTCCTTTATCCTTGTCCTTGTCCTCCGGGCAATCCTTGATAAGATGCCCTGCCTCACCATGCTGAAAATAACCACTTGTCTTTTTCTTCCTACAATTAAATGACCCGCTAAACCGCAGAAAAGACACTTGCTCTTGTTGCAGGATCTATTATTTCTTCCGCCCTTCTTATATTCCAATCCATTGTTTGTGATTCTTCCTCTTTGGCCTTTTTCTCTTTACCTCCCTTGTGAACCATGTTGACAAGTCTCTCGAAGGTTGCCTCCATCGCACGGAAAACCCTACAAAGCTTGGAAGAGAATTATCCGCAGGTGAAACTACTGCGACTATGGATGGACGTTGGGCACTTCTTCGCCCTTTGACAGGTGTCGTAGTCTCATCAAGCCTACGGAACCATGCTGCGATGAGGTTACCTCCCAGAAAGCCAGGAGTCCCGGAGACTCAGGAAAGAAGGAAACAAGGATTCAAATAGAGGAACAAAAGATAGTGCATATGGCTTTGGGGAATGTGCCTTTAAAATAGAACTTTTCTTTTGAAAATGCTTCTTTTAAAACCTTTTTAAAAATAAATTTTCAAATCTTTTATCTGATCCGGCAACCTTCAGCTCTGATACCACGCTGTAACACCCCACCTCCGTTAAGGTCACTCACAAAGGGAATGCCTTAACTTTGGTGGTGAATTTTAGGTAAAAGATGCAGATAAATTACAAGATAGACAATTAAAGCAGCGGAAAATAAAATCATTTTATTAACAATGCGGTTCAGTCAAGCTTTTACAACAATTGTCTCAATCATACTTAAAAATAATACATAGAACTTCTATCTTGATTCAAAAACTTCCAATTATAAAATAAGCATAAAAATAACGATGATATTCCCCAATAAAGCATGAACCAGCCATAGCAATGGAAGAGAGAGTCCAAAGCAATACATCGACTATCTTCAAGCTTGGAAAGAAAACTGAGCTAAGTGGTAACATTCCCTCCCTGTGAACCTGGAGGGGGGAACGGAAGAAAAGAGGCGAAACAAACTAGGTCAGACATAAGTCTGGTAAGTCCAGTGACTTTCAGCATGTAAATAGGCAAAAGCATCATGACATGAATAAACTAAATATAAGACAATATCGTGATAACAAGGATAACAAGATAACATATGATTAGCATAGATATGATAAGGCAAGATAAACTGAATGCACTTCTACTCTTTCTCTGCTTCGATACTACCCTGTTATTCCGATTTCTATATCTCTACACCACCTAACTAGTAATCTGTATAAAATGATGATATTGCAACGTGATCCAAATCCCTGCAATTATGGTAGCCTTCAGGTGTACATCTAGTATGAGGATCTTACCTCAATCAGCCTAACTGCCATGAAGATGTTATACGTACCCTTACTACCCTATCGATCGGCTCCTTACTCGTATTAATTTTCCTTGTGTCTGTGTCAATCGGCACTCTCTTGCATGTAGATACCCTATGTTGGTCCCACCATAAGGTGTACCTGCCCCTATGATAGCAACCCGACACGATTCAAGATGCACAGCCTATAACTACTGGTTACCAGTGCCTGCTTTTTCCACTTCGGAGTACGTGCACGCCCTTAATCCGTCGAAACCTACACTGACGTAACCCCTGTCGCTATTTTGACCACTTATAATCAGGCTAGTAATCGTGCCCTACCCTACCTAGTTTCAGAGTACCTTGATACATCTATGTGGGTTACTGCCGAAATGGGTCCCCGTTACTAGGGTTTCTTATTGGTTAAATTTGTGGGCCTATATTTACTAATATTACCCACCAACCCGATATGTACTTAACCCTCCCGCTGATTCAAACATATTTACTTAATGGTTAAGTTTGTGGGCCTATATTTACTAATATTACCCACCAACCCGATATGTACTTAACCCTCCCACACATTACGTCATGTTGGTTAAGTGTTGTCCTTTCATGTTAACTTAACCCACCCACTCATCATATCATGTTAGTTAAATGTTTCTTATTAACCCTTCTCACTCGTCATGTTGGATTGGTTAAGTGTTTCCTATTAACTTAACCCCATTCGTTCATCAAGTTACGATGGTTAAGTGTTTCTTATTAACTTAACCCCACACATTCATCATGTTGTATTGGTTAAGTGTCATTAACCAATTCAAGTTAACTTAACCCACCCACTAGTCGTGTTACATTGGTTAAGTGTTGCCTTCTTGTGTTAACTTAACCCTACCACACATCCTGTTATATTGGTTAAGTGTTGCTCTCTTGTTTTAACTTAACCCTTCCCATTTATCATGTCATATTGGTTAAGTGTTTCTTATTAACTTAACCCTTCTCATTCATCATGTTGTACTGGTTAACTTAACCCTGCTCACTTGTCTAATTAACATGTTATAACGGTTAAGTGTTCTAAATTTACTTAACCCCACCTTCTTGTCTAATTAACATGTTATAACGGTTAAGTATTCTAAATTTACTTAACCCCACCTTCCTGTCTAATTAACATGTTATAACGGTTAAGTGTTCTAAATTTACTTAACCCCACCTTCTTGTCTAATTAACATGTTATAACGGTTAAGTGTTCTAAATTTTACTTAACCTTACCATTCTTAGCATGTCTGTTTATTGGCATTAATTAATTTTGTTAATGCCCCAACTGTAATAACCCGGAAATCTGGGCCAATTTAAAATTTTATTTTTGGCTATTTTAGCGAGTTTTGATTATTTAAAATGAATTATTTTAAATAATATCGACGAGAAATTTATTTTGAATGGGATTCGAACGTGTATATTTATATAGATCATCGTTAGAATATAAATATTTATTTTAAATTATAAAAGGAATTGAAAATGGCGCGGTAGTTTGATAATTCGATTTCAAACTTCAAGTGAATGTACCGGGTACAAAATAAACCGGATTTTAGTGAAACCAAAAATAATGAATCTAATTGTGACTATCTTTCCAACGAACCCAAAAAATTGAAATTTCATAGCGGGAATCAAAAGATCTGTCTAGTTGAAAATTCTGAATAGTCGCTATGGAATTCAGGCCCTTAAAAATGGGAATTTTGCAAACGTCCTCGGATTTCGACGAAACCACTTTTGTTGGATCCGTGATGTCAAGTTATTGCTAGATTCCAATTTTTGTAATTTTTCGAATCAACATGTGAGCGTGGCAAAGAAAAACGCGTTTGACCAGTTTTAGTTGATTTTAATCGACTGGAAAATGGCCATTTTTCAAACGGTCTCAGAATTTGACGAAACTAGTTTTGTTAGGACCGTATCGTCAATACGAAGCTAGAAAATATTTCTCGGGAATTTTTCTAGTTAGTATGTGGCCCCGGTAAATTGAAATGCGTGTTCAAATTCAATATATAGAGTTATATGTTGATTTTGATGGAAACTGATTGAAACGATCGAATCGGCCTATGATACATATCCCATTGTGTTCGGAACGAGGGTAATACACTAGGGACGACAGTCGGTGGGCTTGATTTAGAGTCCGTGTTAAAAAGTTACCTTTTAGTAATTAAAAATAATAAAATATTTAAATATATATCACCCCACCTACCTTTCTCTCTCTCCCCTCATTCAACCGTTGACCAAAGAAAAGAAAAAGAAGGCGCTCCTCAAATCGAAGCCGCCCCTTTCCAGGCGATGGCCGCCGCCCACGCCACCGGAGCTCCGGGGAGGCGCCCCCTGCTGCGCCCCTTCCCCCTGTCTTCCTCCGTTCTCTCCCGATCTTCTCTCTCCTCTTCTACCCCCATCGACGAAGACCCAAACCTGAAGGAACCCCACACCCAATCGCACCCCCTCCGCCAAATCGCACACCCCCGAACCTCCTGAGACCCGATGCCCACCCACCGCCTGAACCAGAACGCGCCGCCTGCCCTGACCGCGCCGCCAGCCGTCCAAGCACAATGCCACCTCGCGAGCATCCCCTCAGCCCCACGCACCAATCCCGCAGCCCCTCCTACCTCCCGTCCATCGCAGAAAACCGCGCAAGGCCCCTTCCCAGTAAAAATCGAAGTGAGTTCCCTTTTTTCCCATTTTTAAAATATATTGTTCTTCTAATTCAGTTTTATTTAGTTAAATTAAAAGCTTTAAATAAAGGTCGGATTTTTCGTATGTATGAATGCAAATAAAGATTTAATTTTTCATTTATGTGAATGTGAATAAAGATTCAGTTTTTATATGTGAAAGACAAGAATAAAGATACGATCTTTAGTTAGATAAAAATACGATTTTTATTAGATGTGAAGATTACAAATATAATTTTTACATTATAGAAGTGTTAAAGATTTGATCTTTATTATGTAGAAGGAGCAAAGATGTGATTTTTATATAAGTGGCGATATAAAAATATAATCTTTATTATATTAACACCGTTGTAAAAATAGAAATTTTATCTATGTAAGTAGCAGATTAAAAATAGAATTTTTATATAAAGAGGATATAAAAATATTATCTTTATATATGTAGCGAAATAAAAATCTGATTTTTATTATATATATATATAGTGAAGTGAAAATGTGATTTTTATAGCGATGATATAAAAATTCGATCTTTTTATATGAAGTAGAAATATAAAATATAATTTTTATTTGAGCAGCGTGAAAAGAACTGCATTGGGATTTCAAGCAGATCCAGACGATTCAACAGTTCAAAAGCAAAGCACGGTGGAGTGGATCCCTCTGTGAGAACTCCTCACCTTTATTTTAATTTATTTCTAGTTATAAATATATACTAGGATGCAGACGGTGTTTAGTAGCACCCGACACCCGTCGTCCACAGACCATGGACGGCTTGTATGCTTGGTTGTTTAATTTTGATGTGTAGTTGATTGTGTGATGTGATGTGAAACGAAATAAAATATTCATATAGATGAAATAAAATATTTTATAGTGGAAAATATTTTATAGTTAAAAATAGAATTTTTAACGTGTATATGAAATGAAATAAAAATAAACAAATCGGACGATTTGTTTATATACACACATTTGACTGACATTGATTGGGACGATAAATTTTACACATCGCCCAACTACACAAATAAAATCTGTGTTTGATTGTTTGAAACCCCACACGGGTATTGGGTTGATATATGACATACACTAATCCCAATAATTAGTAGTATGTTGATCGATTGATTGACAGACTGTTATAAACGTTGAATATTTATATTTGATGCTTATAAAGTGTAGAATGCACTTTGGATGATGGTTGATTATTCATCGTTGTTATAGTATACATGTGTCGTAGAAAATCCATAGAAATAAAGTCTATGGTAATTGATTGGGCTTCATTCCAGTTTTGAATAGAAATGTTTGAAAAAGAAATATTTGAATAGAATATTTGAAAAGGAAAATTTTGAAATAGAAATGTTTGAAAAAGAAATATTTGAAATAGAAATGTTTGAAAAAGAAATATTTGAATAGAATATTTGAAAAATAAATATTTGAAATAGAATATTTGAAAATAGAAATATATAAAGCCGTGTGGATTAGATTGACGCCATTTTGACGTGAACGATATTTATATCGATTTTGTTCATTTTATAATGAATATCGAAAGTGATTTCAAAATATGATATTTTGAAAAGAATTAGAATTCGAATTGAAAGTGCATAAAAATGAATTTGAATTGAAATTGAATATAAATGAATTCGAATTGAAATTGAATTGAAAACGAACTGAAATTGAATTAGAAATCAGTTTAAATTGAAATCGATTTGAAATGAAATTAAAATGAATTTATATTGGAAAATTTAATTTTGATTTGAAATTGAATATGAAGTTGAAACCGTTTTGAAAACGAATTTAAAACAATTTATAAAGCACGTTTTAAAAGGAAATCGACGAAGTATATATTATATATATTATATATATAATATAATGGCCTGAATAGAACGCGCAGCGCTGCGGCAGTTCGCGAATTTCGACCATTGACTTCGAACGGATATTGTGGGAGATCCGACCGTCGGATTCTCCTAAATCCAGAACCGTTGGGTTCGTATCGAAAAGAGCTTTCTAAAGAATGTTCGAAATTAGAAATCTAACGGTTGGATTTGGAGTTATGTTCAAATCAAATTTGGAAAAGGTCGTTATAAGTGCAGTTCGATGGCCGTTGATGGAAATCGACTGTACGGGCCTTGATAAAATTATTAAAAATATCAATAATTTGTGTAAAATCATAAGAAATGATTTGGGAAGAATCAGGATGAAAACCTCCATATTTGAAAAGATAAAAATAGATTTTTATCGAAATGAACTAGTTTTGAACTAGAATAGTAATTTATTTATTTTTTTAATTGGATTTGAAATGGTTTTGAAAATAACTAGAATTTCCAATGATTGCATTGGAATGGATTTGAATCGAAATTGTCTTCGGAATATTTCAATGTTGGATTTCGTGATTATACAGATATTGTTATGGAAATTTGAAAGATATAGATATATATCGTTATTTTCAATACGATATCTATTGGTCGTAGAATTTGATGTTGAATATAAGCCGATATATTTTCTATTCAGAGCCTTGTATTTAATATCAAATGTGATTTGGGTTTGTCATGAATTGTGTCTTCATTAACACCTTTCTTAAGCCCAGTTGAGAAAAGATTAAATCTTTTTATTTAGATTTAATGAAATGTACCTATTAAATAATATTTAATTGAATTGATATTGATTTTTTCGTTTATCGTGAACAGTGTTCTAAATAACACTTGTTCTTTAACCCGATAATTAATGGAATGTGATTTTGGGTTTCTCGTGAACCGTGTTTTAAATGACACTGATTCTTTAACCCAGTCAAAGATTAAAACTAAGTGGAGTTTTAATGAATCTTTAATTAGATTGAAAAGATCGAGAATGGAGAATCACCAGTTTTACTCCAGGCGATAGTTAAATCTTTAATTAGATTTGAACGTGAAATGGTAATTGAATTTACCGATAACACCGTGGTGTTAGATATGAAGTATGACCAGTTTTACTTTATGGGATGAATAGGTTGGGATTGGGAAATTAAAATAAATGATTACTTCAGTGTGGTTCGCTAATCCCGACTAGTTTGAATTGATATTCAAAGGAGATTAAAGAATAAATTTAAAGAATTTATCTTTGATAAAATTAATGGGAACCCTTCCCAAAATATAAGAATATTTGAATAAAAGAATATTCTGAATTGGAATGAGGCATATGTTATGTTTGTGTAAAACGTGTTTATTATATATATATATGTGCGAGTTGTTCAGAAAGACCGGATTTATCCCATTCTGAATAACTAATTTGACGTGGTGTCGAAGATGAAGATGGTGGTTGAAGACCGGAGGTCTTCACGTCGTTTGGGTAATTACTTATGATCTTGATTGGGCTGTACACCCAAGAAGATGGAAACAGTTGGTGATCGTCCAGACGAACTCGGAGATTGATGGATATGCGGGGTACTAGGTGCCTCCGGTTTCGTTCAGACCCAGAACGAACTTGTAAATGGACTGTGTGTCTAACATTGAATTTTAGTCTATGTGATTGATTTCTATTAAATATATATCTGTTTGGCGGCAGAGAATTTATTCTATTGCTTAACGCCCTTCTCTGAGACGTACGAGCTCAGGGGTTATATACTGATGGATATCAAACGCATAGAGTGAATTGCCTGTGTGGCATGCCTAAGTGGCAAATGATCAAGGCTTCTGTTGAAAAGCAAAGTCTTGTGGTTGATGATCAAAGCACGGCCTTGGTGGCATAGCTTTGTGTAACGTTTACTTCGCGAGTTTCACACCAGGTATGAACCAAAAACGGGAGAGGACCTCAGGGAGGGCATGCGTTTCTTCCTAGCTAGAAGTGGCGTCAGTGGTTTTACACGCCCTGACGAGTTTGACTTATGTGGTTGTTGCTATTGCGAGGCGCCTCGGTTATATCGGTCGATCCGGGACTGATGGAGTCATTCGTTTGCTCATTTATGCCCCAAAGGGCGGGGAAACGTAGTGTTCAGGGCGGTTTTGATTGTAGAGCCTAGTATGGCGACATGATATATGGTACCCATGCCGTCTATGATTGATACTTATGATTTGAAATTGTTTTATACACTATGCACTTATAATAGTATCAAATGACTTGTTTTAAACGTATCAAGCATGTTTTGGCTATTATAAGGGAAAACCCTATCCCCCGGCTTGCGTTGCATTGTGTGATAGGACCTGGGTCTTATAATAGCTTCATTTTTCTTTATTTAGCATTGCGTTGTTTGTTTTATGCACTGGTATTCTTGGGAGGAAACCCGTTCCGTGTTATACGGCGTGGTCCCTTGATTTACCGAACTTTAAAATAAAGAATAATAACTGTTATAGTTCTCACACCAGTCCCATGACTGACCTGGAGTTTATTGTTTTAACCTAAACTCTGGGTGCCCTTATTTTGACATGGGCAGCTAGTAGTTTTGGTTTTGCAGATTTATATTCACAGGATCCTGGTTTACAGCTGGAAGGATATTCGGAAAGCTTTGTATCCGTATATCTCCTTCAGTTGTGTATTGTGTTATTTTCCGCTGCGATGTATTTAAATGTAATTTAAATCTCTGACATTTCTGTGTAATATTCATTTATACTCTGTATATTCTTATATTCTGATGGAATTGTTGTAATAACAATGAAATGTTCTTCCGTCCGCGTTCTGTTGTGGCTTGTTCTCGAACTATCCGCTCTTTCCTCACCGGGGAAGTTACGGGTTTTTACAGTTGATTTTTACACCAACCTCTCACATTAGAACTATTGTTTGCAGTTGTTGGATGTGTCGGGCGGTTCCGAGCAGACTTCTACCGCAAACTCATTCTAACCTCGGGTTTTGGGCTAAATGCGCAAACCTCTCACATTAGATATGTGTTGTTGCGGTTACTGGATGTGCCGGGCGGTTCTGGATAGTTTTACACCGCAACTCAATCTAACCTCGGGTTAGGCATGTTTATCTTTTAACATATTTACCATACATGTCCAAGTCTAGATTTTATATGCTAATCATCCCAATTCACAAAACTAGTCATGTTCCAATTCTCAAGTTATACCCCAACAAAGTTGATTGCAAGTTATGCCCCACAAATTCAAATTCAAGTTATTACTCAACATAGGTTACACCCAATCTTCCCAAATTTGCAATATTAATCATGCCCGAAATTACAATATTCATTATACTTGGCGTCCCAGCCAATATTAGGCCCAATCTAGGTTTAATATTCCAATTTACATTTTTCCCCCAATCTAGGTTTAATATTTCAAGCTACCCTAAATTCGGAACAATAACAATCATGCCTAAAATTTGATTTTTATGCCAGTTAACCCATCTTGCAGTTATAACGATAATAATGCCCAATATCAATTACAAGTTATAGCCAAATCTCAGTTACAAGTTACGCCCAATAGTACATAAAATGGATTAGGCCCAATTACCCCGTATTCCAGTCGTATATATATAACAAGATTTTGTCTAGGTTCGAGACAACCTAGATCCAAAATAAAAGAGGAAGAAGAGGAAACACCAAGGATTAGGCATAAAATAGCCATACGACGCTAGATTTGATAAAAGTAAAATCAGGAACAGAGAAGAAATATAGATCTGAATTACATCGCATGCATAAATCTGATAGATTACATTTGAATAGCATCGTAGGCACTATTCTGATAAAATCGATTTGAATAACATCGCAGGCACAAATCTGAAAAAAATAGATTTGAATAACATCGCAGGCACAAATCTGGTAAAATAGATTGGATAGATCTGAAAAGGAATATCTCACAATCAGATATAGCTTGGATTCAGATGATTACATGCCAAGAAATTAAATTAAGAATTCACATCTGAAAGTAACTTGAAGTTACGAAACAAAGGACAAATCTTGTTTTCTGGGATCTGTTTTCTGAAACTGAAAAGCTATCCCTTGACGAAGACTATCGATTCTTTAATTTAGATTTGATTCGTAGCTTCTAACTTGCTTTCAAGTTTGCCTCCTAGTTGGAGAAGAACGGTGGCTATGCTAGGTTGACCATGGACAACATGATGGCTCCTTGGAATGAAATTGTGTGGTTTAGGGTTGAGGGTTAGAGTTGTTTATATAGAAGTTCAGATTTGTGTGAGCCGTTAAATCAACCTAGGAGCAATAAAAACCATCTAGACTAGATAGAGCTATCCAGGAATTGTCATCTATGCCCTAGTGACTCAGCAACAAGTCAGAAATCGTCACTGTTTGGATCTGGGTGAGGGTGTCGACCCCTACAGGGGGGTCGACACCCCTCTTGGGGGGTCGACACCTATGTCGACCCCCCGGCGGGAGTCGACCTCAATGGGCGGGAATTTTCCCGCCCAGCTGACTCATGTGATTTTTAAAATCCGAACTATATTTTTTATTTAACTTATTTAATTTTCTGTTTAAACATGAAATCTTATGAACTCCATAACTTCTTCATATGGAGTCCGATTCACGCAAACTCGGACTCTATCTCAAGCAGAATTCCGAGACGAACGCAATGGCGTAACCCATTTCCCTTAATTCTCATTTTACAATTAAGTATTCTTTAATTCGTTACTTTAATAAACATTGAAAATACAGGGTGTTACAGTCCATGTAGTTCTTGAATGATTATCTAAGTTGGTTAAAAATATCTTGCACCAGATATGGAAGGGACTCGATATGGTCCCCACAAATCAATATGAATTAATTCAAAACATGCAATTGCAATGGAATTTGATATAGGAAAAGGTAGCCTATGATGCTTTGCACAAATACATGCTTCACAATGAAAATCATTACTATTTGAAAAGGAAGTTGAAAAACAAGGTAAATGTTTCAATTTGCCTACAAAGGCATGTCCAAGCCTTGCATGTAACAAGTCAACTGAATTTTTTGTATTAGAAGCTAGAACAAGAGGATAGAAATCAAATACAATATTTTGTGGAAGAACAAAAT
The DNA here is from genome assembly GCA_030737875.1 of Allium sativum. NCBI lineage: Eukaryota > Viridiplantae > Streptophyta > Magnoliopsida > Asparagales > Amaryllidaceae > Allium > Allium sativum. The sequence continues at coordinate 463,987,650 of CM060924.1, read as the reverse complement.
TAGATGGTAGATGATTAACAAATATATACAAACCTCCTTGTCTCAATCCAACAGCCTTCACTTGATCAGTTGTAAGGTCATGGAAAGAGCAAGAGTTTTGCTCAAATTTGGCAGTTAAATTATTTTGATCCAATAAGCCTCCAATAGATAAAAGGTTATATTTGAAATCAGGGACATAGAATACATTTTTGAGAGTAATGTTTGGGTTGATAGAAATGACACCGATAATAGAAACATTTTTTTATGTACCACGAGGAAGAAGAATTCATACCAAAGTTTATATAGGTATATTTGAACTATACTATATGGTGACTGTATATATATAGTTTCCCAATGGTTACGGATATTTGATTTCTATGAAATGGAACCAACATCTAATCAATTTATATCCCGATGTAAATTTGATTTCTAGCCTTTTTTGTTTAAAAAGCTCTAAGCAAAATGTCATTACATGGTTAACATTTTGCAGCCAAACTTTTAGGTTGGAAGCGGTATGCAAAAGACCCGTTTGCATTTTTCAACTGCGTATATCAAGTTGAAAGATCATACTATTTTATTTTTTCTTGGAACTTTTCCTGAAAACGTTTTTGAACTTAGTACAGGTACACTCTTATATGACTTTTGTTAACAGCTAACAAGCCAATATTCAGCTTCTTTTGTCAGGTATGTCTTTTTATAACTAAACTACATGCTACCTTTTTGATCTCTTCTGATAATAAAATTTTTATTTCCATTTTTTTCATTTTATGAAACCATTTCCAGGTAAAACCTTTGCTAAAATCAAGAAAAGATACGCAATGAACACCCATGACATTCATTTCATAGAAGTTAGATTAGTTTGCCATAATTGTTCGATATGTGTGCATGCTACTGAAAATCTTGTATCTATACCGTAGTAAACTGTAGCATGTTAGTAGTCGTAACATAAAACTACTTCATTATGCTAGTTGATTCTTTGATATTGCAGATTTGAGAACTTTCCATTATAAAGTAATTTCAGTTTTACACCAAGAGTGCTATCAATTTCAAACAGAGAGTGTGCCTTGTTTGTCGCAATGTTGTCAAACTGGATGCAATTAGCTCTATTAAATTGGCCACATCTAGATTTGTAATTAAGCGTACCCAAATTTGCAACTACGCACACCAAGTTTTGGTAATGCTTCGGCTGTCAAATTAATGTTAGGCAATGGTGATTGATGGCCATCACAATAAATGATGTTATCTTTTGCCTTGTTTTATGCAGTTATGTTGTATTTAAGTTAATTCTTTGTCTAAATGTAGAGAAATATAGAATTGAAGAAGTTGGATGGTAGACTTTGGCAAAGCTAAGTACCCTATATGGTCATTGTTTGAGCTCGTGCTGTTTATTTGCATAACCTTACATTGACTTAGGGTTTTTATCCTACTCCCATGTCCTTTATAATCTTTGTGTACATTTTCACTGATATGTCATCACAAAGTAGGCTAAAGACTACAGAGAATTAAAAGCAATATCTGAATTTTATAATTATTCATTGAAGCTACATCAAATTTTATACATCAAATATAAAATTGCTGGTAGGAATTGCTATGGAAACTAGTCAACTACCCTAAGCATTTGTTACTTTTATAACATCTACAGTTAATAGTGCTCGAAAAATGCTTAATCATCCACCTTCTGTAATGTTTAATTTTCTGCTATTGTATGTTTTGATGTACTATAGCATGATGTTAAATGTCATTTTTTAAAGATTTTTTTTTTATTTAGGTCACTTTCTGAATACAATAACAGGAATATGTCTGTTTCAAAACTAATTATAGATTTAGGCTACTTTTGCATATACTGACGTTATCATAGATAATGCCAATTCATTTTTTTTTTTAAACAAAGGCTAATCTCGGATTAAGCCTTCATTGGTAAAATGTGGTGTTATCCCAGAGAACGCTAGTTAGCATTATTTGGGATAACGCCCATAGGCCAATAACCCTTCAGTCCCCTTTCTTCCTCTCCCATTTCCTCCTTGGTTCCTTCTTTCACAACTCTATGTCTCAAAAATAATATTTTTCCCCATTTTATAAAACCCCAACAATACTAGAATCATAACTTTTTAGAAGATCTACTCATCAATTAACAAGTTATAGATTTCATTTTGTGTTCAAGGTATGACACCTATAAAAATTATAATTTCATAATAGTGGAAAATAGGGAGAAGGACAAACTTAACAAAAAATTTGGTGAAAAGTATGGAAAATTTAGAATTTAGTGAGAGCCAAATGATAGTGTAAATGGGAAAAGATTAGTGGGCCCCCTGAATTCCACCTTTAGCGTAAATGTGTCCTTCTCCCTAATTTTGAAAGTTCCCGTACTTTTCACAAAAAAATTCCAAAGTTTGTCCTTTAAACGAAAATCCTCTTCATAATATTTGATTTTACAATTGTTGTGAATGTTGGTTTGTTATAGACAGTGAAATTGTTGTTGTTTTGTATGTAGAATGGCTCCTAAATGTATTCCTACCATATGTTGTTATGATGGTAAATTTGTAGTAGACGATGAGAACTTTGGCAAATACGTTGGAGGGTCGTACAAACCGGCAAAAGTAGTTTGAGGATGTAACTTGGTTCAGCTGAAAGATTTTGTATATAAAGCGACAAAGATTAAATCCAATGAGTTTGACATTGATTTGATTTGTAATTGAGCTATGGATTCTGGATCGAAAGCCATTAAAATATCCAATGATGATGATGCAGATTAATGTTTTCAATGACAACAAAATCCATGGAGTTTTTTGTTACTAAGAGCAAACGAGTTCAAGTAGTAGAAGAAACACCTCCAGTAGTAGATAACGTTGAATGTCAAAATATTGATGAAATGATTAATCATCAAAATGTATTGTCAAGCTCTAATCCGTCGAGCTTTAATACTTCTACCTTTGGTTTTCCACCGTCTACAAGTTCTTCTCTACTGTGGGTACTTACAAAACGTAATTTGTTCATTATGACTAATTCTTTGCAAGACTCAAATATCAAGTTTACCACAATGTATATTTGACGCTGAAGCAGTCCACCGGGTTTCTTGCGCTTTGCCTTGAAACTATGGCAAGTCATATATCTAGCCACATACTCGACCACACTCTTCTTCATGGCGCTTTAATAAAAGACTCATCTCATATCACAGTACATCATATCACCACTTAGATGGATAGTCATTCGAGAGTGATGAGCCTTAGCTAGTACCACACTCGTCAAATCATCCGTGCAGGGCACACATAATCTACCATCCCGTCGAAGCCAGTCTAATCTACAATCCACAGTATATCTGAGAAGGTACCTAGAATCCTCTACTTGATCTATCGAAGATGTCTGAAAGCTCGGGATCTTCTTTCCGCCTTTTCCTAATCTTCTCTAGCAAAGGTCGCACTTCTAACGATGCCACCACTCCTGGAGTGAATTTCGTAGATGGTTGAAAGTCGAATGCGGCTGTATATTTCAAACTCTGTCACTTAACGAATAAAGGACTCAATGTTACCCTCTTTTTGGTCAAAGAATCAGCTACTATGTTCCCCTTGCCAGGGGTATAACAAATCTCGAAATCATATGATGCTAGGAACTCCATCCACCTTTGCTGCCTCAAATTGAGATCATTCTGAGAGAATAAATACTTTAGTGACTTGTGGTCTATAAAAGAGCTCGAACCTCTCGCTAAGTAGGTAGTGTCTTCTTGACTTAAGTTCAAATATTATGGCAGCTAACTCCAAATCGTGTGTAAGGTAATTTCTCTGATGAACCCTTCGCCTCCTACTACCATATCACACTACTCTACCCTCTTGCATCAATACCGCACCTAAACTAGCCCTACTAGCGTCAGTATAATCTGTGGACATCTTAGATCCCTCGGGTAATGTCAAAATTGGTGCACTGGTGAGAGCATTCTTCAATCTTCGAAAGGCATCCTCACAATATATATCCTAAGAGAAAGCCAAACTCTTCTTAATAAGTCAGGTCAATGGTGTTGAGATCCATGCGAAGCACTTAATGAACTTCCTGTACTAACATGCCAGGCCAAGAAAACTCCTCGCCTCAGTTTCATTCTTAGGGGTCCTCCAATCCTATGCCGCTACTATCTTGGAGGGATCAATTGCCAACCCATCAGCTGAGACCATATTCCCTGAGAAACACACCTCTCTCCTCCAAAAATGAAACTTAGAGAATTTCGCCTTTAACTGATAAACTCGAAGAACATCTCCCAAATGCGAATCATGCTCATCCTAATTCCTTAAGAAGACAAGGATATCATCTACAAGAACCACCACAAACTTATTTAGAACGTCTCTAAATACTCTATTCATCAAGTCCATGAAATACGGTGGTATGTTAGTCAGCCTAAAAGACATAACCGACCACTAAAACAAAACAGCCGAAGTTTGAAATGCCAACTTATCGATTCTATCTTTTGCCACGCGTAACTAATGGAAGCTAGTAGCCAAATCTAACCAAGAGAATATAGATGCGCCTACCAACTGATAAAATAAATCATCCATCCGAGGGAGTGCGTATAATTCTCTTTTGTGATCTTTTTCAACTCTTGATAATCAGTGCGTTGACGGAGAGAACCATTAGCCTTAGTGACGAAGACAAGTGGTGCTTCCCACTCAGAAATACACCATCTAAAAATCCTTTTCCAAAATCTCACCACTTGCTTGCTCAGCTCTCTCTGTTCCTTTGGATCCAAATGTCAAATAGGTAGCGCTACTAGCTTCGCGTTCTCACATAGATAAATCCAGAAATCGATCTCTCACCTATGTGGCAGTCCTCTAACCTCCTCGAATACATCCAGATACTGACATACATTTGTACAGAACGAACATTGTCGATAAAAGAGTTTAAGGAATAGAGAAAACTCAACATGACTGACCCTCATGGGTTACAAGAAATCTTAAGGGTCATACCACTATAAGTCATCAATCTAACGACCCTCCTCTCACAGTCAAGGATAGCCCCATATATGGTTAACCAGTCCATCCCTAAGATCATATCATACCCGAAAAAACCCAACACATAGGCATCACAATCAAATACAACGCCTAAAATAGAAAATTACAAAACCCTACAAATTATAGATAGGGTCCATTTGTCACGGGTCCCTATTAAGTTTCAAAATTAGGATCACATCCGGTGCTAAACATATTGTAAACTAGGTCCCTATTTTTTGAAAAATCATGAAAAAATATATTTAAAAAACATTAAAAAATCACGAAAATTCACTATTGAATTAAACACATACGCGCCAAAAAATTCATGCATTAAAACAATCAAAAACCACATTAAAACCCAAAATAACACAAAAACAGCAGGTTTTCGCATCAAAAGATGCACCTATTCGTAAATAGTTGCATACATTCATGCTTATATTTCAATTTTGCGCCAACCTGCATACATGTATGCAGCTAAACAGCATTATACGCATCCTTATATGCATATATTCAAATTTGACCTGTTTTTTTAGGCATTCGCCGTTTTCAGACATTATCGCACACATTTATGCTCTTATACAGAATACATGCATGCATTCATGCGCATATTCAGAAGTCGTCATCCCTTTTAAATTTGTTGCACACATGCATGCATATATACAGAATAGTTGCATTTAGGTATGTAACTTTTCGTAACACATGAATCCCAGTTCAACTTTGTATGCATACATGTATGCAATTATTTGCTAATAGTTGCATACATGTATGCTTGGTCCAGATTTTCAATAGAAAACACTGGAAAAAAAAATTATGCATACATGTATGCTAGCATAGGCAATAGTTGCACAGAAGTATGTAACTTTTTTTTTGTTTTTTTCCATGGACTCCTGTGGACGTTTCCAGAATTTATATTTTTTTTTTAAAACCTCAGTGTGCCTTTTTTTTGGTCCAAAAAGGGAAAGGGAGGAAGTGGCACAAACAGATGGCGAAAGGGAGCAAATATTTTGGGCGACAGCTAAAAGGAGGGACCAGATTTGTATATAAAGTTTGGAAGGGACGTGGCGTAGATTTTGAACTTAAATAGGGACGTTAGCCTGATTTTCACTTATAGATAAGTGCGCCAAAACAACTATAGGGTTTGTAACTATTACGGGATCAGTAACTAGCAAGATTTCTAAGTGCAAACCGTCAACCAAAGTACTATAAACAAACGAATGAGAAGCTCCTGAATCGAAAAGAGTGTACAGAAAATTAGAGATAGAGATCAAAACTTCTACATAACTTTCCTACCTCTGTCTGGGCCACTTCTAGTCGGTGTTGCCTCCAATATATACATCGCCATCGGAGCCATTTCTATACTAGTACCCTGTCCAATCCTCTATGGATATGCCCTACTTAGATGCCCCGATTGTTCACAACTAAAAAACTTTCCTTTTAAATTCTTGCAATCCTAATGAGATGCCCTAGTGTTTCAGACCTATGACACATTAACTCAGTCTTGATCTTCCCTTCCTGAGGATTTCCAACTTTCTTTTCTTGTCCTTCTTGCCTCACCATTTCTTTTTAGGACCTGAAAACTTGGAATCTCCACCCTTATCATCCTTGACTTACTCCTTATCCTCATGCATCAATGCCATCTCAATCAAAGCCTCATATGTCGCTCCAATAGGAATGCGAGTCATCGCTAAATCTTAAGGAGGTTGATTCAACCCTCTCACAAACTGAACAACCTTCTTGCCAGCGGTATTAACCAAATCCATGCCAAATCTCGATAACTCGTTGAACCGGTTGATGTATTCCTTTACTGGTAGATTTTCTTGCTTTAAACAAATAAACCTCTCCAATTGCATTCCCTTATCAGTAGGTGATAGAAACTTCCTCTCAAACCTATTCCTGAATCCATCCTAATCCATATGTCTTATCTCAGCCTCTAAAGTCTCCCACCAAACGAGGCTTCATCCTTAAGTTGTCAGGCTGTAACTCGAAATCTTATCCTATCCTCAAGTTCCAATGACTCAAAAATCCTCTCGGTCTCTCAAATCCAGGTGCGCGCCTCCATAAACGTCTCTGTAACCGAAAAAAAATTGCCACCCAAGTTAGAGAAGTCCTTACAAAGCTTAGAAAAATTCACGGCTAAAGTGGGTGGGGAGGAAACACCACAGCGGGTGCTAGAACCTATGCATGTTCTTGTTCCTCAATGGGCATCGTAGCCTCTAAATATCTATAAAAACCGATCGGGGATTGGGATGCCTTAAGGACGATTTGGGGCTCCCAACATGCTGTGCAAAAGGAAGGATAGAAATTTAGAATTCGAAGGAATCAAAGGAGTGTTATAACTTGACTATAGTTTTTTTTTTCAAAAATAACTTCTGTCTTTTGAAAAATAGGCTTTCTTTTATAAAGTTTTATTTTAAAACAAAATTTTAGTGATCTTGTAACCTTGACTCTAATACCAAATGTGACACCCCACACCCCTTAACGTTATCCTAATATAGAATCCTATTAATAAATATGGAGCATTGTAGGTGTAAAGACATAAACATCACAGAAACTAAGATTCCGCAAGACAAAAGCAAATAAAATTTACAGTGCAAGAAGAAGACAAATAACATATAGTAATAAAACCATTTATTCCAACATAACCAAATTGTCTCAAATTATCATGTCTCGATCTTAGCCATGAAAGAAACATCATAAGAGTGCATAATTATTAAAATTTCCTTAAATAGTCAAAGTAACAACAAAGCCGTGGAAAAGAAAAACAAGAAAACAATGCATCTCCAGAAAGAATCTCTAAGAAAGAATCGGCTAAGAAATCCAACTATGTATTTCCTCTCTGGGAGCCTGGGGGGAAGAAAAAGGAAAGGAGAAAATAGGTCAAAAAAAAGTCTTGTGAGTTGTCATGATTACTAAAATGATTGATAAGCAAAGGAAAATTTGATAAAAATAGTAGTTCTATGTCGTAAGGGGCTAAGTGTCTGTGTACACCTAAAAGTGAACAAATAGAAAAAGGATAGCAGAAATAAAATAAAAGATTGACTGTTCTCATTTGCAAGATTTGATAATGATGATTGTTTTGCACTTTTACAAATTCGAAACAAAATAGAAAATTAGGAAGGAGTTTCATAATTCTACTCATGATCATCTGCAGACAAATAATGAATAATTTATGCCTACTATAGGTTTGGGTTTATCAGGTCCTAGCCCATCAGCAAAAGACATAACCTTATCCATAGGTGGACAATGACTTATGTTCCTAGATCGGACCAATGTGCACACAATGACATGCGAGAATGCACCTGAACCACCCTCTAATTTGACCAACTTACATACACAACATAGCATGGTGCATTCCCTTGCCTCTTAATTGGGATTGAAAGTGATAAATGTTAAGATACATGGAATGGATCCAAAACAACAAAATAATTTGGATTAAATACCCACCCTTGATTTGGCCCCATAATGAATTTCAATTTATTAGGCCCGTAATTTACCCATACGTTGTAAATAAGTATGTTCATATTAAAGCCTAACGCCATAATTTTAGGTTGAAAATTTACCTTCACACTGTAAATCAATATGTACATATTAAGGACTAACCATGACAGTTTAGTTTTTAGGCTCGTAAGTTATCCACACACTGTAAATCAATATGTCTGTATCAAATTCTAACACCAAAATTTTAGGCTCGTAATTTACCCACACATTGTAAATCAATATGCACATATAAAGCTTAACCATCTGTTCAATTATTCCAATTCATATTGAAATTTTAAAATAAACCATTCATGTTTATTATGATTTCCAATTATCACATTTATGTAAATTACTGATTACAGTCCAACTTGTGTCATAATATGTTCATTAGGCATTTATACAATCCAAATTAGATTCAGTCCAGTTATTCCCTTTTTCAATTGCAGTTTTTCAACATATCCAATTTAGCCTCAATTTGATTATTTCAATTCAATTAGTTCCATTTCCCAATCCAAGCGTAAAATAAAAGCAAAAAAAATAATCTATCGTAAGTTATTAAGCGTACAGATTCATGTCTAATTTAATCGTATTCTTATGCCTTTTTGGCATATTTTGGCATAACCCAAACAGATTGCAAAAACTAGAAATAGAAAAGGGAAAAAGAGATCTGACATACAGAAATCTGAATGCAAACTATAGTAATAGACATGAGGAATTCAGAAAGAAAATAGAGACAAGTAAATCTGAAAACAAGCTGTAAATAATCTATAAATAGACTGCGAATAATTCAGATCTAAGAATATCTAAAACTACTATTATACATATTTTCTTTAGCTTGTCAAAAATCGAGATAACCACGATAATCTCACCAAAAATTAGCTTTTCCAATATCCCCGTTAGACGTAACACCCCACACTTTTCCAAGCCCGAATTTCAAAAAAAATGGATATCCAAACCTATCCAAGCATGGGGAGTGTAAATCTGATAATGGTAGTAAATGAGCATGAGCATAATCAAAGTAAAATAAAACTAACTCACAACAGAAACGAAATAAGATAACAAATACCGATTAAGCCGACTACCTTAAGGCGTATCACCACATCGATATCATGCATGAGAGAACGAGAACGGAAACTAAACTTTAACACTTGCTAAAACCTGCCTTCTTGAGATAAACCTAAGAGTTGTTATGAGAAGGGGCGGTTGGAACAACAAGTCCTAACGAGTAGAAAATGTATAACACTGTCTACAATGCACCAATATACTCCATTTGGTCAAACCCAAAACTTATGTCTAAAAGGGCCAGTGATTCTAACCTAACCCATTTAGAATTTACGCATGACCACTAACAGCTAAACCTGAGGCAATATTCCGCATATAGCGATATTACAACACTAAGATAGAACGTTTACGCATAAGTATGAAGCCTTCAAAACCACCATTAACTAATTAAAAGACGGGCAACTAACTTCTAGCTATCACATAAGGAGGGTATTTATTTTATATATAGCCATTTAAGACCTTGCCACTAATGTAAGGTATGGGTAGATACTTACGATCACTTAATACCCAAGGTGGACCTTTTGATCACTTAATACCTTATACGGTGGTTTAGTCTACCTTAATATAAACTAGAGGACACTAGCTACTAAGTCCTACAAATCCAAGGCTTCTGTCATTCATGCATATAACCATGCCCCGCATAAGACAACAGATAGTAAACAGTCACTTTTTACCTACAGGATAGGTGTATGACATCTCGCCATTTATGTCCTTCCCCCGGCGGACCCTCTCAATACTATCTAACAAGCTTTATTGGATAATTTCCTTAGTCACTCAATACTTCCCGTAGGATATGCATACTTTTGGTACCTCGGGAGCGGTCATTTAGTACCTATTCTTAAGGCATATCCGCAACCCAGTCACTTACTACCTCGAGGAAGCGGACTAACGTAGGAATTACCAAGTACATACCCAGTAGCCATTTAATGGGAGGTGAGCTACATGATCGCTTAATACCCTTTAAATAGTGGATCTAACTACTTTAAGACCTTTACCCCGAAACAGGTTACGCTATGAATTATTTCCTTTCCAAAATTTCCTATTTTTGGACGGGAAGCAGGAACCTCGCTTTTGAGACAAACCTTATTTTGGGAAATAACCTCGTTACGCAATTAACTATCGTCACGGGTTCTTATGGTTAATGATATCCCACATCAGTTGAACATATATCCGATTATTGGGAAGTGCAAATTTCTGTTGAATAAGGAAACTGACCTCGCATCGTTAACCTACTAAGTACAATCCCTATTAAAAATTATAATAATTCTAGATTGACTAGGAATTTATAACTTCCTATCTTAGGATATTTATTTATTGATTTACTTATTGGACTTGGAATTTACTACGTTAATCAATCCCCATTAATTCCCCTTTTTATATTCCTTTTATTACTATTAATTTGGGTATATGCCACTAATGACCCTAACGATCATATTTCCTAAGGCATCAATTAACCTATTAAATGCCATTTATGACACTAATGGTCATATTTTCCTAAGGCATTTATTTTCCTATTCATACCAGTCCAATTTTAATTCTACTTTATATATTGTAACTTCATTTATTTCTATATTTTCAATTCCCCTTATTTACTATTTATGTATTCATACATTTATATTTATTATTTATTACATGCGCTAATTGGAGTTACAATTCATATTTCTAACACAATTCAAATTGTAACCTTTTGGCATGTTTATCATATTCAATTATTTTCCCCAATCAAGGATGGTTAAAACATTTCTTATTTTATTTATGACTTTATTTATAGCAAATCAAATTCACTTATTGCTATTACAGTCATAATACCTATTTCCGTTTATTGTGGATTATATTTTCATATACATTTCCACAAAAACAGTAACTATTCAAACATACAACAATAACAAACATTTATTATAATAATATATTTGCATTATTTACGTAGATCCAGACAAATATAAATACGTATATATTTTTATTTATGTGCATTTAACTTAGTTACTATACTTTATTTTATTATTATTAACCATTTATGTTTTGGTCTAAACTAATGACCGAAACAAACTTTTTTGTGTTTAATATTGTTTAAGATTCAAAATCTTATAAAAAGGTTAATAACTGTAGTTATTGTAAATTTGCCTAAAAAAATTAAAAAGAGAATATAGAAATATTTCAAATCACAAGGAATAAGAAATATATGTTTTTGAAATGGTTGTTGTAAACTATGTACAAATATACGTGAATTTACACATCCCTTCATAACTGTTTTGTACATATTTCTTGCTGATTTCAATAATGTACCTTTTTATTAAAAAGAAAATAAAAGACATTTCTATAATAACCAAGTAAAACCCCAACAACAATAAACATAAACAGGCATAATATTTTAATCTAAATTTACATAAACCTCAAATCAACACCAAACTAAGGATCTGGAATGAAACTACAAGTTTTGGCAATGGTTTTGGGAGTGATTTCCATATCTTAGGTGTATGTAATAACCACAACAACCTAAATATAATTGTAGGTAATAATATAATAAACTAGATAAACTAACAAATTTCCAGTATTCAAACCATAAACTATTTTTCAGATTTGACAAAATAATAAACAAATATGATAAACTTTTAGGTATACATTTTAGATATATTTCAATCCAACCAATCAGGTAATTATAAACGATGTGTATAAATTTCCATTCACCTAAAAGCTATCCTCTGAATCTGAATAAATTTTTAGTCCTATAATTCCCAAAATCTTATAGATCTACAATTAGTCTAAAAAGGGGATTCTTTCAGTTTTGTAGATCTGCAAGAAAATAGGAAAGAGGGAAGAAATATGAATGGATGAAAGCCTATTTGCAGCCACATCTCTTTTGCGCATGAATATGATTCTAATCTTCTTCAGTCTATGTTTGTTTTGTTTTTATATATATATATATATATATATATATATATATATATATATATATATATATATGATTTATAAGAGAATTGGAAGAAGCGGGAAATTACAGAGCTTCGCTGATGCCTTTAGAATCGTGTGCAAAATGATAAGAACTAACCCTTTATTTATAGGGATTAGAATGGCCCTAGACCACTAAATTAGTCTTAATTAAGATCCGTCTGTTATTAAAAAAAATATAATAAAATACCCTAAAAAATCTAGTTGACACTGGGAAAATTCGATCTGGGGGTCAAACCCCAGGCTGACCGCTCCGAGTCGATTTAGCATAGTGAGGGATGGTTATAAATGGTAAATATTTATTATATACTCTTTTGATTTATTTTCTATCCGTTTATGTATTTCGTCCGTAACTTTTTCATATGGGCTCCGTTCACCAAGTTCCAAACATGAAGTTGACCAGAATTCCATCACGAACGCAACGGCGTAAGCTTCATGGAATTTTTCCATCATTTGTGAAAAATACATTTTCGGAGCCTAATTAAATAACTAATTTAACTATTGCCAAAATTTCGGATTGTTACAGTAGAAATCTCTGTAACATAGATAATCCTCTCCCTAAAATATGCTCACAAACAAATTTTAGTCTACACCTCTATTTTGTTTGAGGGAGAAAATAGTGTAAAGGAGGCATAGAAATGGAGAATGGAGTTGTGCGAAATAAGGGAGGGATAAAGGCTTATTTGTAATTGAAGTATAATAACCTAGGCACCTAGATATTAGGTTTTAACCTCAAACGTCGGATAAAAGAAAAGTCTCGAAGTCTCCAAATTCTACTGATTTTGTGCCAGGCATGAATTCATACCTGGAAATGACCTGGCTCAACCTATCACCCAGATAGGGTCAACACAGGGGGACAACCCATCTTCTTCCTCGATCAACCCCTGGGTCAACCCGGCCTGGGACCGTGTCATCCCAGTTCAAATGTTATCATTTATATTAATTTGTTTTGTTTATTTAATTTTTGAATTTTAATTTAAATCTCGTATTAGCCATAACTTCTTCTTTTTAAGTTCGTTTTACGCAAACCAAATGTCTGTCTGAACCAAAAAATCATAACGCACCCAATGTCGCAAACTCCATTTCCCAATTCTCTTTATTTTTCCAAACTATTCTTAAATTTATTAATTCATCAATTAGTTTACTATTCATTAAATTTTGGCTTCTATATGGAACAACTTGCCAAGAGAAAAAGACTCATATCTTGTAAGTTAACTAAAATGCAATTAAGTTAGCAGAGTTGTATATAAAGTGGATTGTTCGATTCGATGGTGTGTCTAATAGAATGTGAGTGACAAAGACCCATTGTTCACAATTGAATTTTGGAGGAGCTTACAATAGATATTGGAAATTGTTGACCAGCTTTTTGGCAAAAGCCATCTTAACCCTATATCGAAGCTCGCTACAAGTCATCGGTCCAATTCTATTCTTCCAGGATTGACTTTCATCAGAGGTCGACCGATCATAATTCGACCTGAATTAGCTCCGCAACAAGTAAGGGCTCTTTCCTTTAAAGTTGGCATTTTCCCGAAGTCAATACCAAACCAATCTATCGGATCATCAGTCGATCGATCGGGTTGTTCCTGAAGAATCGGGTCAAGACTAATATTAGATCCAAAACACTAAATCAAAATTATTTACTACAAGACGAAGCCCTACTCTCAAGGTTACAGAACCAGTCAGCTTTAACTAAGAACGTCTTTTTATATGCCAAGGTTCAAGCTCCACTTATGCCACGCTTTCCCAGAAGAAGTATTCATCAACAGTAGACCGGGTCCCTCTGCCTACAACTACTTTACTGGATCGAATTACACGTGTCCAATCCCGAAAAAAATATGTGCCATGCTACATGCAAACTTGGCCTACCTGCTCGCCTATAAATACAACCCATTCCAGATATAGAAAGGTATCTTGAACCAGCTGAAACACTCTTGAATCCGCTATTCGGCATCCCAAATATAGCATGTCATATATTCTAAGTATAACACAAGGATTTTTGTGTAAATATCTCTTCTTTCTCTACTTTCTTCCACTGAAAAGCGACTATAACATGTAATCGACAATATAAACAAAGATTATAAAGTGGATGTAGGCTTGGTTTAAGCCGAACCACTATAAAAAAAAGTGTCTTATGTGTTTATTACCTTTTTATTGCATTTTGTGAATATTATCTTGTGTGGTTAACGCACGTTGGGGGGGTTGATCGTCATTATCCAACTTTTGACGTCAACACTTTGGCACACCAGGAAAGGGGGCATAGATATACCTTACGACCTTCGGCAACTCCTAAAGAAGCAATGGTTAAATGAAAGGACTCAACATCTTCCTACTCTCAATCTTGATCTACTAGTGCAATAGACACACTAGGAGCGGTGGCAAGGCAAGAGGCTTCTTCCCACGAAGAAACGGCCCAATACCATACTAGGGACGAGATGGATACAGTTTTGGCCGAGCTCAGGGCTCAGGTAGCACATCAGGATGGAATTCCCACAAAGCAGCAGGAAATGATAAAGGATTTACTAGCTTGGGTGGAAGGAGGACCGAACAACCAAGCATCACTTCCTGCACGAAACGAAGCTGGGGTAACAGTTAATCTACGATATAATGAAATCCAATCCCCAGATCGGTCTACAATTCCTCCTGGCTCAACTTCACTTTTCGATCGGACAGACCTAATGTCGTCACTTCTGGCAACTATTGGAGTTGAGGTAGCTACAGATTCTCAAGTCGACCATGGCCAAGTTCTGGACCGGTCGACCATTTTGCTTTTGGTCCAGGGTTCAACTCAACTCCTTGGACAAACAGCTCTTGAACTAGTGCAACCTCCGGGTAGACCAGAACGTGGATCGACCCAACTTCCAGTCCGACCCAGTATCTTACCATAAATCTGCCTTATACAACCCCCCACACAGCCTTCCCAGCTTGCATATCCAAGAAGGGCTGGGGGAAACAACCCTCCGTGCCAACAAGACTACTCTGCCACACCGATCCCTAATGTGATGGAGGGAAACACTACGGTAAATCACTCTGATGTAGCCCTGAGTGGAAGCAATATCGGTCCCAGAACAAGAAATGTTATCCCATGTCGGTCTAATCTTCCCAGAGCGGCCATGGTTCGGTCCAATATTCAGTTTAACCAGGCGACTACTGTCAACCCCGAACTAATGCCAGAAGCTGCGGACCACCTTCAGTCAACTCTCGTGGGCAGAACCGACCTAACCCCAAGAACTCGGGGCATGCTTCCACCTAGTCCTCGTACTGGGGTTCTCACTGATGTCCCCAATGCAGGATTGGATTTGTGGCAGCAACTCCTAAGGGATGGAAGTCAGATTACAAGCTTTATCAAAAGATTCACCAGAGGCACCTCTTCTCAACATGATGTGGATAACATCCATCGCAATCCATTCATATAGGAAATCAGAAACTCCTGAAATCCACTGGACTTCAAGCTTCCGGTCCTGGAACCCTACAACGTTAGGATCGACCCGACCATACAACTCATGCAAGTGATGTCAGCATCGACTAACATCATGGCCAAGTGCTTCCCTCTCTTTCTCACCGACACAGCCGGCATGTGGTTTCAGCAACTAACAACTAAATCGATCAACAACTGGAACATGTTGGTAACGATCAGTTCAGAGTTCACATCTCCCGATCGAAGGGCGCCATGTTCCTCACATCCATCAAGCAGCGGTCCTGGGAGACCCTACGCTCCTTCCTAGAAATATTCAACGTGACCGTAGCATCAGTCCATAGCCGGTGTTCAGAGCCGAACTAATTTCAAGATCTCCCTAACTAGAGATCCCCTAAGGATATTGGAGATTTCTATACTGAAGCCGATAGATTCCTCCTATAGAAAGATGCTAGCATCGGATGGAAATCTCGAAGTACTTGCTACCAAGGACGGAGGTCCATCAAATACCACTGGCCATAACAAAGGAAAGGGAAAAGCCTCGGAAAAGAACGATCAGACCATGTGATTCCAAAGAGAGAGAAAAGTACGATCAATACATCGAGCTCAACTCCTCCCTACTGGACATCTACCTTGATGTGCGAGGAACGCTACCTTTCCCAAAGCCTTCCAAGAGGAAGCCGACCCAAAGAGAACGTGAATCAGGAAAACACTGCATGTATTATAATATGGCAGGTCACAACACCAATGAATGTATGCATCTACACGATCTCATTAAGGAGCGGGTCAGATGTGGAGAGCTACCTGAGTATGTTAAAATGTTCGAATCAGCCACACCGCTACATCTACCTTCCCAAACGCCTTAGGTCGGTCCTCGAGCTTCTCGAAATGGGAAGGACCCCAAGCTTAGCAATCGCGGCATCATCATAAACTTATCTGGCTTAGATCATTGTGGATACACTTCATTTCTTAGGATATAAGAAATGTACTTTTATTATTATTTTAATAACGTGGTTATGTTGAAGTACACACGTACGTGGTTAGAATTTAATCCCTAGGTGTGCTCTAGATTCAACTATAAACCTATTAGGATTTGTTTTAATTTATGTAATAGCTCCTTAACAGCAATAAACTTTCTTTCCCAAATGTGGATTATGTTTGATCGATTCAACAATCTTGACGGGATTCGGCAAATGCCTCAAAGCCGAGTATGGTTAATGCTCACCAACTTTCTTAAGTCGGGCATGGTTAATGCTTGCCAACCTAATTAAACTGAGTATGGTTTGTACTCGTCACCAGGGTATGGTTTATACCCCTTCTTCTAAACCAAGCATGGTTTATGCTTGTCTTCAAGGTATGGTTAATATCGCTCTGAAAATCAACTTGTTAGGATATGATAAACTTAACTCCTTATCAATAAGAGTATGACTTATACTCAATCTCGTTAAATCACACTCTAAGCATGACTGATGCTCGATCCCAAACTCGGGTATAGTTTTACTCGACCTATGAGTATGGTTCGTACTCGTCCAACTGTTAAGGGTATGGTTTATACCCCACTTCACAAAACCGAGTATGGTTTATGCTCGTCCTCCGGGTAATCTCCGCTCTCCTTTTCATTGTTGATCGCTTCAAGACGAAGGGTCATATTAATAAGCTCCTCCAAAGTCAACTTAAGTTGCGACATCAAGGATTTCTTTATATATTTCTTGAGGCCATTAACAAATTTGAGGTTCTTTTTGTAGGAAGTGATAATATGCTCAAAACCATACTTGGATAATGCCTCAAAAGAAGTAACATACTCAGATACAGTAGACTTCACTTGCTTCAAATCGAGGAAACGTCTAACTATAATTTTCTTCTAGGACTCTAGCACGAACTTAAGCTCGAAATTCTCTTTGAACTGCTTCTATTCTAAGATGAACTCACTAATCTACACCACAAGCAACTCATGTCAATCCAATACACGTTCTTACAACATGGTCGTTGCGATAATAATGCAGTGCTGGTCGGATATCTCCATCTAAGTAAAAATGTGCTCGTATGTACGGAGCCACGCTTGAATATCTAACGCTGACTTAAAGCTTTTGCAGGCTTGACTCTAAGATGAGTAAAGTCACTGCAAATACAAGCAAATGTGGATTTGCACGAAGGAGTGGAACGAGATGGAGGAATAAGCCGAGTCTCCTAATAAGCTCTAGAATCTTATCGGTTGACTTATAGACGCCCTCTGGGCGTGGTTCGATAGTTTGCCCAGCTTTAAAAAACGTCTTCTATGTCCTTTTGAACCATTAGCTAAAATATTAGAAGAAGACAAGGATTATTCATATGAGTAACATATGATTAATTGAATTCAACATATGGAATACTATGCAATTAAAAATTACATTCCTCCTTCCTACATCTACCCCCGTCCCCTTATAACACGAAAAGGTTAAGGACTCGATTATGGACATCTTCAATTAGGGATAATGTCACTCATATTGTACTTCGATGTACTGTATTATGTAAACTATTCTGTGTTTATCACATTTTATTCTGAATTTAGCTCTGATACCAAGTTGTGATGCCCTACCCCGAGACTCGTACTAACAAAGAACATTAACGAGTAATGTCGTCTGCTAATACTAAGAATATGGTTGGTTAGGAGCGACTATCCATAAGTCTTGTATTAAACAAGTATCAAATATGTCGATAAAGTACGCATATTTTTTTCAAGTGGATCAACAAAATCAGTTCTTTCCTAATACAATACAACAAGAGCTACATGATCAATTCAGAACAAATCACAACAATAATAAACATCAAAGATCATAAAACAGCAAACACAGACGCATATACATATACATCAAACATAATACAAAGTGACGTACATAACGGTTATACAAACGATAATACATACAACATCGAGTCCCCTAAAAGAATATGTACACATATCAGGGTGCGAAGAAAATATAGAGTGAACTATACAAAAACTATGCATAATGAGTCCAAAAGGTGATAAAGATGTCCGGAATGATATAACTAAGCAATGACTAGAGATAATCCAACATGCAACTCGGTTTGACCTGAGTACATAAAATATGTTGGTCAGTCTAATTTAAACAAGATGATTAGCATGTAATAAGTAAGGTATAATGTCACACAAAAGAATAATTCCTTAATAAATAAAGGTGTAATATAAACTCTGATTTCTACATAATATATGTGAAAGGATTACCGAATTATCTTATAATCATCTCATGAAAGTTAAATACACTAACTCGGATGTTTCCATCAATTGAGATTTCTCTATTTGTAAGACTCCAAATTGAAAGATTTAAAATCATATAAACCATAGGATAGAAAACATAGAGATCATGTAAATCATAAAAATCACAAAAACCACATAACTTGGGAACTCCGGTAAAAGTTCAAAACACCGAAATAAAATCACTATATATAAATAAATCCTTAAATAACCTTAGGCTATATATATAACGATGATCAGCACAAAATATTGAAATCTTAAAAAATCTCAGAATCTTGAAATCATAAATAGTGAAACCTCAAAATAACTCAGAATGGATCCATGACTCAGATGATAAGACAAAGAAATGTCGCATGTGCATGTCTAAGATGGTCGAAGTCCACCAGTACTAATCGACACACACACACACATACATATATGCATATATGTGTGTGTGTATGGTACCCTACTCGGATGACCCGAAGATCCTAATGTCTCGTATGACCCGAAGGTCTGATATCAGACAGTGATAACGGTATGTCCTATACCGCAAGTTGTCACTTATCGGCTTACTACCCATTAGCTAATTCCATATTAAAATAGCTAAATCAATCTCAGAACAATAGCATTGATCAGACAAGTTTGAATTAACTAATATAATAAATCAATATGCCTCATACCACATAGTTTACTACATCATTTAAATCTTAACCTCGCCTTCTCGAGCGTGCAAAACCGTGTGGCTTTATATAAGAAATATACTTGGGAATAATCAGGCTTTTTAAATGATTTTAGAAACTATTTGGAATTCATTGATTTTGAAAATCTTTATAGAATAATGAATATTAGTAAAATCATGGTTTATAAATATTTATAAATTTATAAATATAGAAAGATATTTACTCAAAACGATACTTGTAAGTATATAAAATTTCTTTTTAAAATGGGTATAAAACAATTGCAAAGTGTACATAGAATCATAGAAGAACTCATGAAATTGCACTACAACAGATTTACCTTTTAATAGCACGTGAAAAACGCTACAATAATACCATAGCATTAGTGACGACACTATATAACAACATGTTATAATAGCCATGTTATATCTTATAGCTCAAATCAAAACGCTATAGTATTATGCGTTTTATAGCGCATGTTCACCACTATGAAATGTTTTACATAGCGTTCAAACCATGCAATTATATTTGCTTACTAAAATCTCAGCTTATTTTTTATAGCGATCAATATTTTCATAGCACATATTTATTAATATGAAAAATATTTTCCATAGCATTATAATTGTTTACATAGCTCATTTTCAGTAATATGAAAAGTTAACCACACGATTTAATAGCATTTCACATTTTGATTCCATAAGTGGAGTTTTTCGCTATGAATATTTGTAGTACAAATAGCATTACCAGTGTTTTCGTAGCACACATTCAATGATATGAAAGGGTTTTCCACACAATTTTATTTTTTGCATAGCATTCACCTTATATTTTCATAAGAGCAATTTTCCACTATTAATATTTTTAATATATAGCAACATCAGCAATGATCTTTATATTGCAAATCTCTTATTTAATTTGTGCACAGTTTAAACAATTAAACAGTAAATTCACAAGACAGAAAAGTCAACAACAAAAAATTAATACCAAAAGCATATTTGATTTCAATTGCAAAGTCAAAGTTAACAAGTCTACTAATAAATATAGAAATAAGTCAATAAACATACGTATTGTTCAAACATCGTTTCAAAACAAGATTACATGAAAAATCACTTAGTCTTCAGCTTGTAAGCTTGTCCAACTTCTAGAACCTGCAATTCACAAGCATAAGTTATAGTTTTATAACAAAAAAATGCAAGAAACACAATTAAAATGAAAAAATGAAACAATCTTAGATGTCATCTCAAATAGTTCATAACAAACAGAAAATATGCTGCATGTAGTAGGCTTGAACTTTACCTTCCTTACTAACAATCATACGTTCTCAATATCTATCTTAGTTAACTTGTTAAATACAATTGGAACATAATCTCAAATGATTTGGTTCAATAAAAATTCAAATAAATGCAAATTTGTATTTTGTAATATTCAAGTAAAAATAATTGTACATAAATAAGAGGTCAAGTATTTCGACTAGTACTCTACAAAATATAGATACTGCAGAAGAATAATATAGTAAACTAAGAGCCAATAACGATATTGCAACAAAAAATAGAAAACCTGAGATTCAGTTACATGTAAATATGGATCTTAATAAGAGGAGATATCCTTGAGCAAAATCATGCAAGGAACACAATTTTAATTTCATTTTATACAATGAACGTTAAGAAAATGTATTAATTCTATCAATTTTCAAGGACAAGAGAATAAAAGCCATTGTAGAGTGGATAGTAAGCGATAAACATAGGATAAACAACATGTGAAGTAGCGGATAAGCAACAGAGATTAAACAAGTATAAACATACCTAAAGTACCTCCGTGTACTACAAGCTGAAACTGCCATGTAGAGAAAAACAAAGTATGTTGCAACTGCCTTAAAGAATGAAGAAAACCGTTCTGTCTAAAATACAAAAGTAAATGGTTGGAAAATATTTGTTTACTGAATCAAAGTTCAAAAAGCACTAAAGAATACATACAGACCCGGACAAGCGTTTTCAATCAGCATCTCAATAAGTGTTTTGGTTCAAAATAAACACTGCCTTATACACGACTACAAAAATTAGACTCAGTAGCCAACACATAAGTATAAACTAAGCGGTGGGTTATTTTAACATGTATAGTCTTTGTTGGATTGAACATATACATCATGTAAGTGACTCTCTGCAACAAAAATACAACATATATTTAATAAACAAAACATGTATATCAATATATCATATTATTCACGCAAGTAATCTTATATTATTCACAAACTTGTGACTATGAGCTGCTTATCTACATATTTAATAAATAAAACGAGTGTATCATTTGTCAAACTTTACCATTTTGCCTAATTGCTCATTCACATTGATCTTATACCATTATAGATGACAGTTGGGAACTTGATGAGGGAGGATCCAGTATTCTATTATGCAGTGTCACGTATGAATCAAATTTATAACAGTTTATATTTAGGAATGTATGTGAATACGAACGTTCCGCCCTATCGAAATAGCAAGAAAACATACACGTTCAATAACCATAGCAACTGCAACTGTGATTTTAAACTATAATCGAACCGATATTAGCATGGAAAATGCATTGGAGGTAGACCTGTTGTGAAACTCCGCTTCTATCATCAGGAGTAGCGGCGACCGTATAATTCTTTGCTCCTTCCTATAGACTTAAATCTCGAAGACGTAAATAATTTTGCATGTTCAATGACATGGTGCCTAGCATGTTATTAGGAATAAGAGTAGAGCAAGCATTTGTTAGTTTGTGTACTGAAAATTAAAAATGCAGTATAGAATAACTAGACTTACACTGATAGGATTCAGAAAAGTGCGTCCAAAGCCATAATATAAACCCAAGTGGTCATACGCCTGAAGTTATACAAAAGGATTGGTTGAAAATCTTATTATCTTGAGGTCGGGATCAGCGTAAAGGCATTCTAATGAAAAAGGAAGCTGCAGAAGTAAATTAAGGAAAATAAAGCAACTATGTGAATACACAAAAATCGGTGAATTACAAAAATCTTAGAACTGATGTTGAGCTAAACAAGTTAGAATATACATGCTTTTTTTCAAATAAACGAGCCTTGTCAAGAGTGCCAAAACCAACTTCAATCAGTTTTGCTTCAGCTACATCAAATTATGGATTCGAGTTTTGTAAGACCGAAGCTAATTCCCAGCTAAAGAATATGACAATGACAAATGAAACATAATTAGTAGTTGATTATAGATCAATGTTATATCCAGTATTCCCATTTCACAAGATTTTGCAGTAGCCTATAGTAAATCTAGAATAGACTTAATATTTAATCCTTATAAGCATTAGAAAAAAAAGTGACAAACGATGTAAATTTATTAGGACATAACAAATTTATCGATATGCACACGATAACTTTTCAACTTGGTTATTCAACTTTTCTTACCTCAGGTATGACTTATATACGATAAGCGAACTAGTAATGCTTTTGTTAAATCTGGCCCAAGTTTTTTTTTTCATATGTTTGTTTTTGTTTTCCAGGGAGGTTACATTTTGGATATGCTGGTACAATATACTGTAGGATCACGAATGGTAGTTGTTACAGTTCACCTGAAATATCACATTGCAACTTGGTCGGTTCTTTGGTTACCAATACCAAGAATACACCTGAAATATCATGCAAGCAATAGGGTTTAGAAAGCATACAAATCCGACACATGTTATATAAAGGCTTGTATGTGTATCTATAGACTGTAAAGTATATTTAAAATCATGAACACGTAATATATTGGAGGTTCAAAACTAATATCCTTTTGAAGCTACTAGTCCTTTTTTGTCATATACGAAACAATATATTGATGAAATTATTGACGTAGAACCAATTTCTTTCAAAATCATGTAAGCCTAGCACTAGCATTCTTCTCACCTCTATCATCATGTTTTGAACAGCAGTTCTCCTCCTTCATAATGCTCACCATATAAGACCATAACTTGTACCTAAATATGTTGACCAAACTTGATCTCACATATATTTGCAGGTGCAAAACTGATCAAATCACCTAAAATAATGATCAACTTCATAAATAAAGAGGATATAAACTATAACATTCACATACATATATATGTCACAAGAACAATGCATGCACCACAAGCTACAGCAAGAACTGAATTTTCTCTAGTTCCAATAGTTCTAATCCACTTTTTTTAGCATAAAATAACCATAAAAATAAATGAATTGCAAATTCTATTTCCTTAATTCGAATTTACTTGGCTTCATAGCGTATACATCCTATCAACTTTGACCTTTCAATCTTACGCATTTGTATTCTTATAGGTTAAAAGCAGAAAATAGTTGAAAGGATAAAAACAATATTAATTTGAAACAAAATAAATGGTAAAAATAAAAATAGAATGGGTAATACCTGAAAATTGGAATTTGAATTGGGTGATGAAGTTTAAAATTAGATCGAGCAGTTTTTCCTCGGATGCTAGAATTTGTCCTGCGCCTCTCATGCAAATTATTGACGTGGAACTAATTTCTTTCAAAATCATGTAAACCCAGCACTAGTATTCTTCTCATCTCTATTATCATGTTTTGAACAGCAGTTCTCCTCCTTCATAATGCTCACCATATCAGACCATAACTTGTACCTAAACATGTTGACCAAACTTGATCTCACATATATTGGCAGGCGCAAAACTGATCAAATCACCTAAAATAATGATCAACTTCATAAATAAAGAGGATATGAAGTATTACAATCACAAACATATGTCACAAGAACAATGCATGCACCACTAGCTGCAGCAAGAACTGAATTTGCTTTAGTTCCAATAGTTCTAATCCACTTTTTTTAGCATAAAATAACCATAAAAATAAATAAATTGCAAAAAAATATTGCAAATTCTTTTTCCTTAATATGAATTTACTTGGCTTCATAGCATATACATCCTATCAACTTCGACCTTTCAATCTTACGCATTTGTATTCTTTTAGGTTAAAAGCAGAAAATAGTTGAAAGGATAAAAACAATATTAATTTGAAACAAAATAAATGGTAAAAGTAAAAATAGAATGGGTAATACCTGAAAATTTGAATTTGAATTGGGTGATGAAGTCCAAAATTAGATCGAGCATTTTTTCCTCGGATGCGAGAATTGTCGTGCGCCTCTCATGCAAATTTGGCCAATAATCGGAACATTTTAAGATTTTTTTTGGGAGGAACTACCTTTGCACCAAATTAACTGGATTTGAAAGGAGAAAATAAGATGGAATTTCTTTAGTTCTCACACAAATAATTTTTTTTCGAAAGTATACTTATGGGAATTTATCCCAAGACCCTTATCTTCAGATCTAAAGGTCATCCTATTAGGCTACCAGCCTTCAGCTTGTTCTTTATGATCACAATCATTGAAATAAATTAGATACACATAGATACAACATGCAAATAAATTCTAACCTGAGAGCTTGAAACATGACATCTATAGTTGGAACAACAGCATTTGAAACTTTAAGTTTAGTTTCTTTTTCCACGGATCCCTGAATAAAAACAGAAAAGGTTGTTATTAACTTTAGGTAATTTTTATTCTAATACACAAATTTAATAAGTTAATCCACTATTTTATTTTAATAAGTTAATCCACAATTATTTTGTAAGTTAATCCAGAGTGGATTAACTCATAGATTTCACTCTATCATACATCTTACAATCGATTTTTGTGCTATTTGTTTTACTCATCAAAGAAAAATGACATGCAACAATCAGGTATTACCGAAACTTGTTCGGTTAATCAATATGGATGTTAAGCATAATCATAAAGAGGCTATTGTTGGTGGTCGACTTGCTTTGGAACTTTGCTAAGAGCCGGAAGCAGTGGAGTATTGGAAAGATAAAATTGATGAACTTTCACTGTTTTTGACAAAATAAGCAACAAAAAGCTCCTTTACAACATCTCTTTCTGCTGAAGCTGATTCACCCAGGATCAAATTTTCAAACATGTTTCTATCAATTTTTCAAGATTTCAAAAAATAGCAAACAATTATATGTAATAACGATGATATAAAAAAATTACATACAATTAATCAACTTCAAACTAAAAATAAACAAACTACTTATTGTTATTACGTTAAATGATGTACTCCGCTAACACTTGAATTTAGATGTAGGATTTTAGAAATAACAAATATATGATGCAATACTAAGAAGAAGAAAAACGTAAAACTGAGAAGAAGCAAGATGTAGAGAAGAAGAAACGCGCAGAATTGAGAAGGAAAAGATATTTGATGATTATTTAGGTGGATGAACTAATTAAAAATTAAATATTATTAAAAGTCAAAGATCCTATTTTATAGGGTGGATTAACTTACTAAAAACGTAGATTAGAATAAAAATTACCTTAACTTTATCAATAGAAAGGGAACGTGGTATAAGAGATGGACCAAAAAGAATTAAGTCACTTAAACAAATGCATCAAATTATCAACCGGGTTGGTTATAGGCTGTATAAGAACAAAACTACGGCTAATTGCTAAGACGTATACTATAAAAACATTCAGTTTGTAGTTAATTTAAAAGTGGCTCGTAAACTTGAAATTGGAATTGGAACTCGGAGATTATATAGATATAATCTCTGAGGCTTCAGTGGCTAATTTCCTTTAAAGGATTTTGTAACATCCCGATATTTTTGACCGTTCAAATCGACAATGATCCTCAATGTCGACATAAACAAATCAAAAATAAGGATAGTTATTGGGATTTATATAAGAAAAAAAAGAGAAGAAGAAGAACAAATACAGAATCTCGCAGCGGAAGGACAAAATATAATAAATAAATAAATAACAATTCATGAAGCTGTTAAAACATACATTTTATTATATTTTACAATGATTATCAGAGTAAATTAACATACAACATACCAATGCATTGCAGCGGAATAATAATAATAATACGTCTGTTGAGCTCCATCTTCATCTTCATAATGGAATCTTCAAAGCAATGGAATCTTCGCTAACTGCAGCTCGGTCTGACCCGAGCGTATTGCATAAAAAGAAACACAACAAACACTTGGATCAGAACTAAATCATTCTCATATTAGTTAAATCAAATTTCATGTAATAATATGAGTGCAATAACTTAAGAGATGTTACGGGAATTTCCATCTCTTAAGGATCCGTCAAACTAATACTATATAATATAATACGCTATTATAATAATGTCTATGGTTAAATATAACATAATAAAATAATGTAAGCGGGATTACCATTATTACCCTTACACCGTTTATACCGTTGCCGTACAGTTTGCATATAACACACCAGTACGTCGGCGGATAGGGATGCGCCGTGATACGACAACGTTAAATCAAAATCGTAGGGGGCTCGATCAGGATAAATATGACAAGGCATCGAGGCAATACCCATCAGTAGTGATTCTACCGGATTGCTGACCCAGGCCAGTGGTAACGCATAGCCGCAACTACTGCCCACCCCAGACATACCCCCAAAATCAATCAAAGGCGCCAATCAATCACAAGTATATATGTGGAATCGAAGAAGTATGCCTGCTCAGAGTAGCTAACTCAATTAACCTGGGTATGGCTCCTGTTTTAGTCATTTTAATTATGACCCGAAGGTCAAGGCTATCCATCATCGTTCTCTTTCTTCAAATCCAGTAATCGCCTCCAAATCCATCCAACACCATTTATGGAACTCCACCACGTACACAGTTGTTAAAGTGGTTTTCGGTATTGACAGAGAGTATGACAATATCCGATCCCGGTCTCTTTAACAACCAAACGTTTACATTTTTCACACCGGTCAGTTCTTTTACATTTCAAAGGGTTTCATACTTCATATCAAAATATTAGATTTTCAAAATCATTCAATATTCAAGATAGAATATTATTCATACTAAAATCTCCATTTAAACCAGTTAAAATCTTGAAACAATTCCAACTTTAATAATTTGAATATTAAAATAGTTAACAGTATATTTAAAATAGTTTAGATATATAATTGAAATAGTTTGAAAATAAATAGTTTGTAATTAAAATAGAATTTATCAAATTTATTAAATATATAGTTAAAACATTAAGTAATTTATAAAATAAATAGTAAATGTTAAAATGATTTATTTAAAGTAATTTATAAAATAAAATAGTGATAAAGTAAAATAGTTTATAAAGAAAAATAATTATTATTAAAATAGTTTATAAAATGATTTTGAAATACTATTGTTGGAATTAGAATCGTTTCTCTAACATTTTCAATTAAACTTGAAGTCAAATTTCAAAACTTCAATTTAACCAACTCAATTTTTAATAATTCCACCGATTAAAATTCCAATTTACATTCATTTCAATTCGATCAAATTAATTCAATAGTTACATAATCAAGTTCTCATTTTCAATGATTTCAATTTATAACAAATATCAAGTTCACAATTCATATATAATTCAAACCAATGTTGATTCATAACAAATTTCAAAGGTGGGTGAAACCATTCAATTTCAATAAATTCTATTTACATTTTATTTCACTTTATTTAGCTTCATTTACAATACTAATTTATTCTCCCTTTTTTGTTTATATTTCAAAATTCAAGGTTCAAGTTCAAGGAAAAATAAGTTATAAACATCGCTTATTTTGTCTTTAAAACAATATTTCAAAATTCATGGTTAAAACAAATTTTATTTAACCAACCGGTGTCCGTATATAATTTTCTATCCTATGGCCAAGTGATACTTAAATTTTAATTTTAGTATTTGGGAAAGGATATATATCATTTCAATCCAAATCAGGGTCATAGGTATTTATCATTTCAACCTACGTTCTTAATTCATTTTAATGATTAATCCCGGGTTTATTTGATGCCCGTAACATCTAGGGTAAATGATTGGGATTAATCAGCACAAACCATGGTCATATACAAACAAATGTGAATAATAGGTAAATTCACACAATTAACATCAATTTGTCAACATATCAGATTCAAGCCATTCATCACACCAATATATACAACAGTTCAATATCATAATTTTACTAGTTATCATATGATGTTTTTTTTTAAACTGGCAATTAGATATCAAATTTTAACTTAACTGTAAAACAGTCAAATTTAACTACACTATCGGTGCAAATAAATTTAAAATATGCAATTTAACAGTCAAACATCAATCCATACAATCAATACATGACATGATATTAATTTAACCAATATTAGAATACTTTAGTTAGGCGTGAGTGAGTTTAATCACTCACCTTGATTTCGAACGAGGTTGAAATCCAATTTTTAGCCCAAAATTCAACGTTCTCAGAATCAGCTCAAACCAGCGGCATCGCGAAGAGCTCGTCGATACGATTCCAACGCAACAAACCGCGTGTCCTTCTGAATTCGTATGAAGAAGTTATGCAAGTTTTAGTGGTAGGAAAATTAAATAAAATTAAAAACGAAAATGGACACAAAATTGAAGAGTTTTGCCACCTCAGCACGTGTCATATCTTCCTCCATCGTGAAACATTTGCTCCAGGAAACCGTGAGAACCCAAATCCGCCATTCTCTCTTGAACCACGCACCTCTTTCCAAAGCATTAAACTCCGATCGAAGATCATAAATTGAAGCGCTGCTCCATGCTCTACCATCGCCCATAAGTGGGGCCCACTCGGTGGCTCCACCGGCCTTCAAGAGGTCTGAAACCCGTGCGCCTATATGGCTAAAATCCACTGAATTGTGATCGAAAACCATACCATCATCCGTATGGATGGATAGATCGTTCAAAGCTCTTCGATTTTGCTTTTGAAGTTTGCGATTTCGCTGAGTAGATTAAGAGAATTTAAGGAGTAAAGATTGGAGCTTTCTGGCCATTGAAGTTAAGCACGGCGGCCAAGACAATATTAGGGTTTTGGATTAATATTTTATTAATATTTGTCTCGGTTTTCGTGTTTTAAAGCCCAAAATCCGAACGAACTCCAAATTAGGCCCACTTACTGCCTACCGATATGTTTTGACACCTTCTGAACGCAGTGGGACTAGTTTAAAAGCCCAATTACGAAGTTTGTAATAGTTCCACTTAAAATGTAATATTTTTAATTGAACAACGTATAAATTTCAACGTTCATTAATTTTAATTCAAATCAAAATAAAATTCATGTATACTTATAAATCAAAATTTTTATATTGCGACTACTATTATCATTAAATTTAGTAATTCAAATTTTGTTTTCAACGTCAAATTTCAAAATTAAATCATTAAATATTATTTATAACCATATAATATCAAAAATCATATTAAATAAAATAATTTCATTTATCGCAAAATATAGGGATGTTACATTCTCCCCAACTCAAAACTTTTCGTCCTCGAAAAGGAACGTAGAAATGAAGTGGCAAAATAAAATTGAAACAATATACAATTTCTACTAAACTTAGAAAATATTTACATAAATACATAGAAAACATTAGTTTGCAAACAAATTTCACAAAATTTTCTAAGTCATAAATTCACGAAAAATTTCGGCAGAGTCTCCTTTGTACGGTTAGGTCCGAAAACAATAATATATATATATAATCATAAATATACATCTCATCTCAATGTTGAGGCATTCCAAAATTGGGGAAAACAATATAAAATGCCAAAATACGGTATATAATTCGATATACGTACCTTTCATTTGCGTTATTAGCGAATTTTTCTTTTAGCAAGCAAAAAGCAAATTTTTTTTTTATGCTCAAGTAGCTCCAATGCAAGCAAATTGTCTTCAGTACCTACTAACACTCAACAACATATAAAAGAAATAGTAGTTATATGTTTACAGTAAATACACATGAATTAGCAAATGCAACTAAAACACAAATAAAATATCACATCAAATATATTCATTCAACCAAGCAACCATACAAAATTTTGCAATGTCACTTTTTATTAGCATGATTTCATTTGTTTACTTCGCTTTTAAACAATTCATATTTTCATTTGTTATATTTCATTTCCCATTCATTTCCAATGTCAATTCTTGGTTTATTATATATTACCTTCTACCATTTTCAGTTTATTTACGTTCATTCATTGACATTCATTTTTTTTTTCAATAATTATATAGATTCACATTCAATTGTATTTCCTAGACACTTATTCACTTTCATTTGTTTTAACTGATTCAGTTGAGTCGTTGTTATCTTTTCTTATATTAAGTCATATTTACCCTTTTAACCTTTTCATTTAACTCAAATGTATTATATTCAAACATTAATTTTCATTTGCGCACTACATTAACTTCATTATTTCGACATAAGTTAATTATAGTTCAAATTCCTATAAAATTTCAGTTTACCATCAATTTCACTTTACATTTTTAAAGTTAATGTCTATTTCATCATTTCTCTTATTTATTTCATTTAAGTGGTAATATCATTTTATTTTCCATTATACTATAATTCAATTTATATCAAAGTCCAATTTTCTTTACTTTACTTTCTTGAATTCAATTTTCATAACAAACCAAGTGTATATCGTCATGGTCATAACTTGTGTCTTCTTTGATTTTCATAACCCATTAATATAATTTCACCATTTATTAATTGTCAATTCCCATAACATTTCACTTCTTAAATATTATGGTAAGTTATATATGTTATAGAAAAGGTTTAATTTTTACCTTATCACGTTCCTAAATGATTACCTTATCCCATATTTTCCGTAGGTTCATTTTATTTATTTCACAATTCAGTGGTTTAAAATTTCAATTTTAGTTCATTACTTCATTCGTTTGAGAACTTAAGAATTCAGTTTCAGGTTTATTTCTAAATCAACTTTCAAAACATTTCATATATTATATCATTTATATCAAACCATACTATAAAAGATTTAAAATGAAATTCAGTTTCGCAAAACAAAGTATAAAAGTTCTAAGTGATCTCCACTTAAACTCTTGAAAATAGACGTCGATGATGCGTGCACTCATCACCGAAATCATTTCCAAGGACAAGAGGGTATACACTTTTTCCAATAATTCATTTAAAACAATTTCTATATGAAACACTTTTTTAAATATAAATATATTATTTCAAACCATTTGCAAAACGATATTACAAAACCACCCGAAATTAAATTCTCCGATTCATATTTAATTTCTAATTTCATTACTAATTAATTTCAATATTTGATTTTTTTTTTAAACCATTCAATAATCAATGGTTCTAATTATTAATTAATCGAATGATAAATGATGAAAAATTTAATATTATCATCAACAAAATCAAAATTCATATATTTCAAATAATTCTATATATATAGATAAAATATAATTCAAAACAATATTATGTCGGTAAGCCCTGTTCGAGTGTTTAGAAATCCCTATCGATACATTAGCGTCCCAAGTACCGACCAGAATTCATAAATACTCAACAGAACAAATCAACACAACGCAAAATCATTTTATATCAAAATTACAAGTACGCTCTCTCATATACACTCAAACTCATTCTAGGGTATTACTACCCTATCTCTAATGAGTTAATCTCAAATAGAGCCAAGGTTTTCGCTAAACCAAAGCTCTGATACCAAATGTAACATCCCGATATTTTTGACCGTTCAAATCGACAATGATCCTCAATGTCGACATAAACAAATCAAAAATAAGGATAGTAATTGGGATTTATATAAGAAAAAAAGAGAAGAAGAAGAACAAATACAGAATCTCGCAGTGGAAGAACAAAATATAATAAATAAATAACAATTCATGAAGCTGTTAAAACATACATTTTATTATATTTTACAATGATTATCAGAGTAAATTAACATACAACATACCAATGCATTGCAGCGGAATAATAATAATAATACGTCTGTTGAGCTCCATCTTCATCTTCATAATGGAATCTTCAAAGCAATGGAATCTTCGCTAACTGCAGCTCGATCTGACCCGAGCGTATTGCATAAAAAGAAACACAACAAACACTCGGATCAGAACTAAATCATTCTCATATTAGTTAAATCAAATTTCATGTAATAATATGAGTGCAATAACTTAAGAGATGTTACGGGAATTTCCATCTCTTAAGGATCCGTCAAACTAATACTATATAATATAATACGCTATTATAATAATGTCTATGGTTAAATATAACATAATAAAATAATGTAAGCGGGATTACCATTATTACCCTTACACCGTTTATACCGTTGCCGTACAGTTTGCATATAACACACCAGTACGTCGGCGGATAGGGATGCGCCGTGATACGACAACGTTAAATCAAAATCGTAGGGGGCTCGATCAGGATAAATATGACAAGGCATCGAGGCAATACCCATCAGTAGTGATTCTACCGGATTGCTGACCCAGGCCGGTGGTAACGCATAGCCGCAACTACCGCCCACCCCAGACATACCCCCAAAATCAATCAAAGGCGCCAATCAATCACAAGTATATATGTGGAATCGAAGAAGTATGCCTACTCAGAGTAGCTAACTCAATTAACCTGGGTATGGCTCCTGTTTTAGTCATTTTAATTATGACCCAAAGGTCAAGGCTATCCATCATCGTTCTCTTTCTTCAAATCCAGTAATCGCCTCCAAATCCATCCAACACCATTTATGGAACTCCACCACGTACACAGTTGTTAAAGTGGTTTTCGGTATTGACAGAGAGTATGACAATATCCGATCCCGGTCTCTTTAACAACCAAACGTTTACATTTTTCACACCGGTCAGTTCTTTTACATTTCAAAGGGTTTCATACTTCATATCAAAATATTAGATTTTCAAAATCATTCAATATTCAAGATAGAATATTATTCATACTAAAATCTCCATTTAAACCAGTTAAAATCTTGAAACAATTCCAACTTTAATAATTTGAATATTAAAATAGTTAACAGTATATTTAAAATAGTTTAGATATATAATTGAAATAGTTTGAAAATAAATAGTTTGTAATTAAAATAGAATTTATCAAATTTATTAAATATATAGTTAAAACATTAAGTAATTTATAAAATAAATAGTAAATGTTAAAATGATTTATTTAAAGTAATTTATAAAATAAAATAGTGATAAAGTAAAATAGTTTATAAAGAAAAATAATTATTATTAAAATAGTTTATAAAATGATTTTGAAATACTATTGTTGGAATTAGAATCGTTTCTCTAACATTTTCAATTAAACTTGAAGTCAAATTTCAAAACTTCAATTCAACCAACTCAATTTTTAATAATTCCACCGATTAAAATTCCAATTTACATTCATTTCAATTCGATCAAATTAATTCAATAGTTACATAATCAAGTTCTCATTTTCAATGATTTCAATTTATAACAAATATCAAGTTCACAATTCATATATAATTCAAACCAATGTTGATTCATAACAAATTCCAAAGGTGGGTGAAACCATTCAATTTCAATAAATTCTATTTACATTTTATTTCACTTTATTTAGCTTCATTTGCAATACTAATTTATTCTCCCTTTTTTGTTTATATTTCAAAATTCAAGGTTCAAGTTCAAGGAAAAATAAGTTATAAACATCGCTTATTTTGTCTTTAAAACAATATTTCAAAATTCATGGTTAAAACAAATTTTATTTAACCAACCGGTGTCCGTATATAATTTTCTATCCTATGGCCAAGTGATACTTAAATTTTAATTTTAGTATTTGGGAAAGGATATATATCATTTCAATCCAAATCAGGGTCATAGGTATTTATCATTTCAACCTACGTTCTTAATTCATTTTAATGATTAATCCCGGGTTTATTTGATGCCCGTAACATCTAGGGTAAATGATTGGAATTAATCAGCACAAACCATGGTCATATACAAACAAATGTGAATAATAGGTAAATTCACACAATTAACATCAATTTGTCAACATATCAGATTCAAGCCATTCATCACACCAATATATACAACAGTTCAATATCGTAATTTTACTAGTTATCATATGATGTTTTTTTTTAAACTGGCAATTAGATATCAAATTTTAACTTAACTGTAAAACAGTCAAATTTAACTACACTATCGGTGCAAATAAATTTAAAATATGCAATTTAACAGTCAAACATCAATCCATACAATCAATACATGACATGATATTAATTTAACCAATATTAGAATACTTTAGTTAGGCGTGAGTGAGTTTAATCACTCACCTTGATTTCGAACGAGGTTGAAATCCAATTTTTAGCCCAAAATTCAACGTTCTCAGAATCAGCTCAAACCAGAGGCATCGCGAAGAGCTCGTCGATACGATTCCAACGCAATAAACCGCGTGTCATTCTGAATTCGTATGAAGAAGTTATGCAAGTTTTAGTGGTAGGAAAATTAAATAAAATTAAAAACGAAAATGGACACAAAATTGAAGAGTTTTGCCACCTCAGCACGTGTCATATCTTCCTCCATCGTGAAACATTTGCTCCAGGAAACCGTGAGAACCCAAATCCGCCATTCTCTCTTGAACCATGCACCTCTTTCCAAAGCATTAAACTCCGATCGAAGATCATAAATTGAAGCGCTGCTCCATGCTCTACCATCGCCCATAAGTGGGGCCCACTCGGTGGCTCCACCGGCCTTCAAGAGGTCTGAAACCCGCGCGCCTATATGGCCAAAATCCACTGAATTGTGATCGAAAACCATACCATCATCTGTATGGATGGATAGATCGTTCAAAGCTCTTCGATTTTGCTTTTGAAGTTTGCGATTTCGCTGAGTAGATTAAGAGAATTTAAGGTGTAAAGATTGGAGCTTTCCGGCCATTGAAGTTAAGCACGGCGGCCAAGACAATATTAGGGTTTTGGATTAATATTTTATTAATATTTGTCTCGGTTTTCGTGTTTTAAAGCCCAAAATCCGAACGAACTCCAAATTAGGCCCGCTTACTGCCTACTGATATGTTTTGACGCCTTCTGAACGCAGTGGGACTAGTTTCAAAGCCCAATTACGAAGTTTGTAATAGTTCCACTTAAAATGTAATATTTTTAATTGAACAACGTATAAATTTCAACGTTCATTAATTTTAATTCAAATCAAAATAAAATTCATGTATACTTATAAATCAAAATTTTTATATTGCGACTACAATTATCATTAAATTTAGTAATTCAAATTTTGTTTTCAACGTCAAATTTCAAAATTAAATCATTAAATATTATTTATAACCATATAATATCAAAAATCATATTAAATAAAATAATTTCATTTATCGCAAAATCTAGGGATGTTACAGATTTGATATCACCAGTAAAGAAATAATGTATATTTCAGTGAAAAACAGAAATGTTTCTTCCTATAAAGTGTAATTCAATGAAAAATTTGCTGACATTTCACCTACAGAAATGTATTTACTAATAAAACTGTATATGTTCTGAAATGGTAACATGCAACGAACACTGCAAAAATTTAAAACGTAATGGATCCAGTTCTATATGGAAACGTAAGAAGAAAGATAAAACAGAAGTTCCTTACTGCTTCTATTTCCTTCCTGAAGAGTTCCTTATTCCAGCAATAATGCAATTGATGAAGCAACAAGCCTCCAGTTTGCATTTCCTGATTTAAAACTGTCATTTTAACAACAGAAATAAGATATTCAGTGAGAATGAAAACCAGTTAAACATAGGTGGTAATCATAGCATGTATATAGCAAGAATTTGCAATGAGAGGATAAATTAATTAAGTGTCCTCATCTTGCTTCTGTTTTCCTAATTATTTGTGACGTTTGCTTCTGAGTTAGCCATACCTTCATCTGCATTATTAGGTATTTAATTTATGCATTGATGGAAATGGGATGAAGTTGTGAAAGATAAACTTAAATTATAGTGTTATAAAATACTAATATAGTAAAGTTGGTACAATAACGAAACCCCTAATTTATTAGTTTATTTTACTTGAATATGATTTCATAAATTTAAGTAGACCTATTAAGGATTCATGTACCAAGAACTAAAGCAAGACACTATAATAATATGTCAAAGTATCAAAAATGAACTGGAACAGTATCATGGAATAAATAGTCGAGGTTAGGTTTCAAAGAATAAAAAAAAGCACAGAAATAATGTTAATTTCACAACTCAAACAAGAGGAAGCTCTGTTGAACAAAGGTATAAAAAGAATCTGGAAGCAACAAAAAACATACCGATTTAAGGTTAGATTGAAAGAAAATTAATTATGTAAAAAGAAATTATAAAGAGTAGAAAAGAAGTTTACCTAGTTGATGTGACTACACCTCTATCTGCTACAACTGTCAACCCTTGGATGATGTCTTGCATAAAACCTGTTACACGCGTATTCATAAACAAACATTTGTTAAATACAAAATTGTTATTTATGACCATCAGTGAATAAAATTTGGTTCAAATGGAAGGCCATAACATGCATGATGGAGAAATGTAGCTGTCACTATAAACAATGATATTTGGAGGATAATAAATGCCATCTTGGTTCCTTTAGGCAAAGGTCGGCCCTGACTACACAAGAAGGGACACTTCAAGTTCAATGCTCATTCTCACAAATCAAAATGTACCTTACACTGCAAATGTTGGATGAAAAGAATAGCCTAAATTTAGGTTGAACATTGATTCACAAAGATAAATTCAACTAGAAATTGAGATGCACTATCTTACATTTTATACTTCAAATGTGGAGTTGGCCTATTAACAGACTTAAACAAAATTTATCATTGTATTGCAAAAATATGAATATGGAATATTAAATTAGTACTACTGAATAACATATTGATCACCCAGGTTGGTTTGGTGTGAGTTATTAGGAAAAGCTTAATATATTCAATGCATGAATAGAAGTAATAATAGAGCATTCCGTTAAGCTTAGTTCCTCAACCATTTCTTGAATTTTTGTTGCACTTAAGGCCGTTTTAAGTAAAAAAATTGTGGTGAACAGGAAAGCCTAGGGCTTTAAAAGTCACCAACTAACATGAACAAGAGATATACTGAAACTTCAACAAAGTAACACAAACAACATAAATAGGTAAAACAAAGATTTGCATATGCATAGAATAATTTACGCATAAGGGTCTTGACAAATCGACAAATTTACGGGCAGTACATAGTGTTATAGTATTCATATTCAGATAAATGCATGGTTTTCACGAAGCACTATTACTTTTGTTCAATTCATTCTACTTGTTAAAAAAAGTCAAATCTGAGTCATCTAATTGACCTGTAAGCACCACTGCTGATCGATTGTAACAGTATGAATTTTGCGTAAACAATTTTAGAAAGGAAGTTGTAATACTAATATTTCTTCCAGCTTACGGAAATCTAATTCAATGTTTGTAGTTAATCATATTGAAGTACATATTGGTTGTGAACAATACACAACAAATTATGTTGGAATTATGGACAATGTATTGCAAGACTTTAATAAAGATTTAAACTGCAGTTTGGGAACCATATTTGTGTGAAACAGATTGCTACTGGTGCTAGCAACAAATGAAGTAGTGTAAAAAATAGTGGATCATAACATGCAGCCGTAAAGGGTTACACTCGTTTAAAGTTTTAAAAAGCAGCTGCAACACAGAAATAATAAGAAAATCGAAAATGGGTTTTAATAAATATTTAAGCAATTAAGTACAAAAAGAAAAAAAAAGAACAGGATATTTAACATATAATAAGTAAGAGACCATCAGTTATATTGTAGAATGACATAAACCATTGTAAAATCGAAAATTTAAGTCAAAGGATGCAACGATTGAAAACATGGGTAAGAGGAGTACATTTTAGCAAAGGTTAGGATGTTCCAAAAACCATAGCAAAAACTGGTTGTGAAAAATAAATTTTTACTGTTAACAGGCAGTGATAATACTATTTACTGAACTAAATAAAATTATTGGTAGATGTTCAAATACAATGAATCATATTTTGTGCTCAACTGGAAACCACAGGGTTGTAATATTTACCAGTTAACATTAAAATGAATTGAATTAAAATTTGTACAAAGTAAGTATGGTAACTATAGTATGAAAAACAACAAAAATAGGTTTAAAAAAAAGATTCACATGTGCATAGAACAATTTAAGCACTAGGATTATGTCATTTATAACTTATCTATAAACTTAGCATATAAAATTCTACAAGTGGACAAAGGTTATATTTTTCATAAATGGAAAGAATTATCAAGGTTATGCTAATAAATTTGTGGCATATAAATTTGTACTTACGGAATACTACATGAATATAACATCTTGGCATGGCTGAAGTGTTGTCCTTTCGGCTTATATATTTTTCTATACTAAAGGTGTAATGGAGATGAAATACACAATAACATGACTTCTATATTAAAAGTTTTGTCCTTTCGGCTTATATATCTTTCTATATTATATATCTTGGTTATATGAAAAGTCTAAAAACCTGTAAATCAGGACTTCTATCGCTCAAATTATAAAGAAGGTAAGATATAGCTCCCACTTAATTATGTGAAAAGTTCATAAACTCTAAATCAAGGATTCTATGGTTCAATTCTAAAGAACATAAGGTATAACCTCCCCAAAATTTAACATAAAAAACTGTACCAAGCTGATTGACCGTAAAAATATATTTAACTATGAGCATCCTATGAGAACTCTATGAAAATAAGGAAGAAGATCCACTTTGAAATAAACTTGATGATATCTATAGATTTATATTCATGAACATGTACATTTTATATTTGCTTTCCAAATACATGAAGTTCTAATTATTTGTCTATGCTGACATTTGTAAAACCAACAAAAAAAAAGCACAACAGAAAAAAACTGAAGTTTGGAGTTTAACTTACAACTTTAAGCAGATGGGCTCTCCTTTTCTTTTCTTTTCTTTTGTAAATGATCTGATATTCTGCCAACGTAAAGTAGAATTAAAACATTGTAATCAATATTTCTGAATGAAAGGAATTTTAGTTTTTTACAAGTTAACATACCATGCATGCCTATCTTGTCTCACGCCTTTATCCCCTATATTCCAATTTTCTTGTATAATTGTAAACTTGAGCTATAGGAATGATTTAAGTATTTTAGTTAAAAACTTCAATCTACGTCGGTTCATAAGATATACAGTCAAAACTATGCAACATGCACAAATATATTTTTGGATAATCACAAACTCATTCAAATAATCAATATGCATAATCAATACATTTAGGAAATAACAAACTAATATTAAAATAGATAGCATTCAAACTTAATATTTTTAGACAATTAGATGATCTTACAGCTTTGAAAGAATGTAAGAGACAAAATAACCAATTTTTCTCGACACCCAATGGTTTTATCACCGAAATAACAATTAAAGAATAACATTCTTGTAATTTATAGCATAAAAATGTATGTATTTTATAAAAAGAAAAAGGAAGACCAAAAAAGTTTCGTAAGGAAGGAGGCAAAATCAATAAGGATGTAAGGCAGGTATTTGTTGTAAATAACTGTAAAAAAAAATATTTTGGACTGCAAAATACTTCAAAAGTAGGTATCACTACAACTTCAAGTTTCTAGTACACATGTACATACTTGTACTTATTTTCTTATGAATTAATTGAACTTCATATAAAAGAACATGATATTTTTAAATGTAAGTCTAAAGGCGAATACTTTTATTTATTTGTCAATCAAATAAACAAATAAAGTATAACCTTTTATTTTGAGAAAATTGAAGCACATATGACTGGAAAGGTATAACAAATTTTGTACAGATTTACTTCAAGTACATGCCACATAATAGAATAGTTAAACACATAATTTTGTTATATTTTAACATATTCCAAGTACATATATTGAATCGAAAATATCAGTTCCTCGGTTCCTAGAACATCGTCAATCGTGTGCTAACATTCACAAATCGTATGTGAACATTACCAAAAACTAATAAGCAAACTACATCCAAATCAAAATTAACCAACGAAACAAACCTAAAAATCGATGAATTAAATAGATCTTAAAAGCGAATTAGGGATACCTGAGGCTTGAGCAATAAATTAGGGCAGTGAGATCAAGTCTACCATAGAACCAGAAGAACGAATGAAACCTGAAGGAAATCGAGAGATAAAGAGAATTGATCAATGGAGCGACAATATGGATAGAAGAGAGGGAAAATGAATTATTTTTGCAAAGCGACACGAGAATTTGAGGGAAAATGAATCAGAGATGGCTGACTTTCAGTGAATCGAAAATTTTAGGGATTTAGGGATAAGTAAAGTGATGAGGGATTTTTTTTACTTTTGTGGCCTTACGTTTTCTTTTCTCCCGCGTTTGTTTTCGCTCCGGCTTTTCCTATCAGAAATGTTACTACATCAGAAAATACCTACTTATAGCATATTTTGTTTGTTATTCTTTTTGCTTCATTTATATAGCACAATTTACGCATTATTTTCTTTTCTTTAATTATTTTATTATAGCACTTTAATGTAAGGCTATTATACAATGCTATGTATACCGTATTTTCTTGTAGTGTTGGCATCCAAAGGTTCATATGTAAATACAATAAATCTTATATGGTTAAGCCAATTGGTATCACAAAATCATAATTTCAAAGATCCACCACAAGTTTCATGAAGTTCATTTAAAAAACCACTTGAATCACGCATCAAACCACAAGAAAACTCACCAGAAGTGCAACTATAAGGGCTCGACCTGGGCCACGCTTTGGTGCACCCAGAGTTCGGCCCAGCAAAGCCACGACTCGACCTTAATAACTCTGGTCGACCCTTAGATCGACCCTCCACGGGTTCAGGTCGACCCTTGGGATGTGATTTTTACAGGCAGTAATCTGCCTTTCATATTTAATTTCCATGTAATATTGTGATCAGCTTCTGATGAAATTCAGGCTCAAGTTTAAGCACATACATAGACAAACATACATACAACATATCAAAAGAA
Source organism: Allium sativum (assembly GCA_030737875.1). NCBI lineage: Eukaryota > Viridiplantae > Streptophyta > Magnoliopsida > Asparagales > Amaryllidaceae > Allium > Allium sativum. Next base: position 463,946,079 of record CM060924.1, on the reverse strand, counting down.
GTTTGGCACGATTTTGAGATAGCATGAGGAAGCTGAGAGCTCTCGAATATAGACTCAAACACTATTTATTGTAAATAAGTATTTTAATGGAAACTTGTTTACTGTAAAAATCAAAACCCATAGAGAATTCATATATTCAAACAAAAACATAGCTTGAACAAGTTAGAAAGCCTAAGATAACTCATTTTTGACTTCAGCAAGCGAATTAGCACTTTACAATGAAGGATTCGGCTAAAAAATAAAGCTTTCAGGCCTGTTGAGAAGACCCGACACATGTAAACACCATTATAGCTACATGCAAGACACAACAAGAAAAAAAATCACAAATTATGTAGAAATAATTGAGATTGATGAAGATAAACCATGGATTAATTGTGATTTACCTGTAGAAATTTGAATAACAAGTTTCTTTTGAGATTTTGAAGTTGAAATTTTGGTTTGAGGAGGAAAACTATTATTGTGTGTGTTTTCTTTCTTCAAATAGAAGGAGTTTCTCTTTCTGAAATTATGCATACAGCAAACAAAGTTTCTAGACATCTCCTAAGCTAAAATGGTTTTGGGCTTAATAATAACCTAATTAGGCCTTAATATCGATCAGTGAAGCCATGTTAAGTTAGACTAGCTATTAATCACCAAAGTTGCTTTAAGTACAACATATTTCACCATTTCCACACTTAAACAAATACTTAGCATTGTTTTAGCCTTGTTAAAAACTATACAACATGTTTAAAATCTTCTTAACAGGATTTAACACAAATTTTTTAACATGTTAACACAAAATTATACATTTTCAACTAAATTGTACATTTTATACCTTTATGTGCAAAACACACACTTTAAACTTTAAAGTTGTACAAACCCCATTCTTTTTACACAAATAATTTGCAAAACTATAACATAAATTATTTTAACATATAAATAATGATTTCTCATCAATATTTACATTTTCCATTATATTTTTAACTCAGTATATGTAACACCCCGAATTTTAGTTAATACTAAAATTCACTAATTACAGGATAAATAATCTCAGATGTGGGAATTGGGGGTAACGGGCTGCGTCATTGCGTTCGTCTCGGAAAAATACGCGAAATAGAGTCCGAGTTTTCGAGAATCGGAGTCCGTATGGCCCAGTTAAGGCCCAATGAAGTTTGCAGAAAAATTAAAGCTAAAAACAGATTTAAAGATTTAAAATCAGATTTCAAAATGGAGCCAGCGGGGGTAGGCGGGAAGCTTCCCGCCCTAACCATGTCGACAGGGCTGTCGACAGGCCTGTCGACAGGGGTGTCGACTTGCCTGTCGACAGGGGCGCGGCGTCCAGAGAACCTGGGTGCACCAGGTTGGGTTTTAGGCTGGCTTGGAGGGCTGGGTTCTAGAGATTTCCTAAATCTAACGGACCTAATCTAATCTAGGGTTAATCTAAGGGCCTAAAACACTCACCTAATCTATAAATACACCCTAAACCTACCCTAATCCATACTAAAAATAGTAATGATGGCCTCATGCCGCCAAAATCAAACTTGAGAGAGCCTCCACTAGTTTATGAAGGAAGTTGCAAGCTAATCACTCTCTAATCATCACCATCTTCATATTTAGCAACTAATTCCACTTCATAAGTTTGCTAATCTTGGGTTTGGTGAGTTTCTATCACTTTAACATCAATTGCTAAAGTAAGTAGATTGGGTGTAATGAGACTTATGGTCTTAAATGCGGATTAGTGAGTTTGAATCATTCGTAATGATATGCTACTCTATATGCATATTTAATAAGTGGATTTATGCATGTTTGATAAGTTGGTTTATGCATGCTTAATAAGTTGGTTTATGCATGTTTAACAAGTGGGTTTATGCATGTTTAATAAGTGGGTTTATGCATATTTAATAAGTGGATTTATGCATGTTTTACAAAGTGAGTTATGCAAGTTATGTATATGCTTAAATGCAAGTTTAATGTGATATGCAAGTTATGCATGCTTATGCAAGTATGTGAATGCTTATGCAAGTTATGTATATGCTTAAATGCAAGTTTAATGTGATATGCAAGTTATGCATGCTTATGCAAGTATGTGAATGCTTATGCAAGTTATGTGTATGCTTAAATGCATGTTTAACATGTTATGCAAGTTATGAGAATGCTTATATGCAAGTTCAACATGTTATGCAAGATATGTGTATGATAATATGCAAGTTTGGGTTAAATGTAGTTGGGTTAATATATGCTCATATATGCAAGTTGACATCCTCTTAACCCATGACAAAGTTATATGCTAAACCCATGATATTTGTGTTGGATCTTCCCCTTTATTATGTCATGAAATGAGAACGATTTACGTGGGGAACGATGGGGTTGGTAAATATGTTAATAAAAGTATGATTGGGTATGATTAAGCATACCATAAAAAAATAAATTAACATAAGTGGGAATTTACCTATTGAGTTAGGTCTACCCCATGGGAATTTACCTATTGAGTTAGGTCTACCCATGTTATGAAAAACTTGATATTAATTAGGGATAATTAATATGGGGGTGATTAATTAGGTGTAATTAATCGACTAAGACACGAGGTTGGACTCATTTGTAGTGTAAAACTGCCCGGACCCGACCGGCTTAACCAGTTGCTACAAATGTCAGCCCAATGTGAGAGGTCTTAGCCATAAATTAAATACGTGATTAAAGTAAAGACACGAGGTTAGACTCTGTTATGACGTAAGACTGCCCGGACTCTACCGGCTTAACCAGGCGATCATAACAGCCAGTCTAATGTGGGAGGTCTTTGTGGGAGATCACAGTCTTAATTAATTAAGAAACACTTAACCATATTAGCATGTAGTGGGACATGAGGGGTTAAGTGGGTGCCTTGGGTGGCATGTGGAAATTTAGTGGTTGCCTTGGGTGGCATGTGGAATCTAGTGGGTTGCCTTGGGTGGCAATAGAAAATACGATTAGAATACTTAACCAAGTGAAACATGTAATTAAACATGATTAAAGGGTTAAGTGGGATTCACTAGATAAGTGACAAGCTTAGGTGGGTAGCTTGTGGGGGCCCATTTCAACCAATATCCCAAACGTATCTTTGTGGGCTCGACCCATGTCGAGTGACGGGACATGCATATTGGGCTTGATTATAAGAGGCCAAAACGGGTTAGCGGTGGCAACGCAAGTCCAACGGGTTTCATATGCGTGTGTGGGCCCGGGCTGGTAGATAAGCCGTTGTTGCATCGTGTAGATATAAAGCCGTGCACCGTTGATATTATCAGGTGGCCACTTTAGGGGAGTGATACACCCCACTGTGGGACCAGCATGGGTATCTACGGTAGGGAGCCGATCGCTTGGGGAGTAGTGGGGTACACCTAGTGGAGATAGGGGCAGACGGCACCTATGTGGTCAGCTAGGGGTACATGAAACTACTAGTTATATCTTTCTTTAAGTCCTTGGGTGGGATCAATCTTTGAGTAGGAATGACTGGTGTGGTGCAGTTAGTAATTATCCTTGGGTGGGTAGATGCGTCTTTACAGTTATCTTAGTTTATCCTGAGTCTACCAAGCTGCTTAGTGTAGCCATTCATCCCCAGACATTACCGTATGTCAAGTTTATGTCTTCTCTGGTTACTTTAATGATTGTATTGTTAAAGTTATAGGACTCGCTCAGACTTATGTCTGACCCCGTTGTTTTTATCTTTTTCCCAACCCTCAGGTCCTACGGTGGATCCTAGCAGTAGTGGAGCTTGATCGGATTGCTGTTCCAGTCTTTAGGAGCTTGGATAGATGTAAAGCTCCAGTTACCCGGTTATCTTTTCTTTTGTCTTGGCTATTGTATGAGAGAGTGGGATTATGTACTTCTTTATTTTGATGGATATTGTACTTGACTTTTATTGTGGTTTTATGATGTAACCAGACATGTTTATTTCCACTGTTATGAGATGATGTTTTAAATTTCAAGTACTAATTATATCTGTCTTGTTGTAATTTTTCTGTTCTATATTTACTAAAATACTCCACCGATGCTATGCCATTCCCTTAGAGAGTGACCATAGAGGGCGTGGGGTGTTACACGTGGTATCAGAGCAAAGGTTACCGGAACAGATAAAATTTTTAGAAAGCTATTTTTCTAAAAACATTTTTGGAAGAAATATTTTCAAGAACATGTCTTTTAAGAGAAAAGTTTTTGAAAGAAAGGCATAATCCCCAATAGCCATATCTATATCCTTCGAATTCTCCGTTTTGAATCTTTCCTTTTTCGTTTCAGCATGGCTGAGGATCTTAACTTTCCGGAGGGTGTGACGGTACTAGTATGGTATAGGAGATTGATGGAGGCTAGGGCCACCACTGCGGGTCCAGCAAATGTTCCTCCACCAACCGTAGCACCCGATCTTCCTCCTCCCCCTCCTCCTCGCACGGATACTTTTGCTAAGACTTGCAAGGAATTTAAAGCTATGGGAGGGAGATCTTTTCAAGGATCTGAAACTTTTGTGGAGGCTAGAGATTGGCTTAAGGAGGTGGAAGAGTTGATAGATATCTTTGAGATGGAAGAAGGGAAGAAAGTCAAGTTAGCTGCTTGGTTAATGAAAGGAGAGGCCTCATTCTGGTGGGAGGTCACTAATGGTGAACGCCCCGTTGACTCTTGGGCGGATTTTAGGCAAAGATTTGTGGCCAAGTTTCTCTCGAGGGCGGAGGAAAACTTGTATATGGAAAGATTCTTGACTCTAAAGCAAGGAAATCTCTCGGTGAAGGAATATGTCAACAAGTTTAATCAATTGGCAAGGTTTGGCCTAGACATGGTGAATACACCGGAGAAGAAGGCTTTGAGGTTCGTGAAAGGCTTGAATGAACCAATGCATGGGTTGGCTATGACTCATATCCCTATGGGGGCCACCTTTGAAAAGTTAGTTGACATGGCACTCATGCATGAAGAAGAGAAGGGTCCCAATGCTAATAAGGCACCCGAGAAGAAGGGAGATCAAAAGAGACCTCAGCAACAACAACAAAACAAAGGTGGAAAAGGCAACGGTGGCAAAGGCAAGAAGAAGAAGTGTTTCAATTGTGGAACACCTGGCCACCTAAGCAAGGATTGTCGCAAGAAGAAGAAGACTGGCTGCTTTCACTGTGGCGAAGCAGGGCATCTAGTGAAAGATTGTCCTAAGAAGGGCAAAGGACGGGATCTACCTCAGGAGGACAGGTGCAAGCTCTTATGGCACCGGGTCAGGCTAGGGGGCAAGTACAGGCTCTCGCGGTTCCACCGATTCAGGAAAGAGGTAGAACTATCTCCGTTGAAAGTCTGGTTTTTCTATTTGATCATCCTGTCCGTACATTGTTTGATTCAGGCGCATCGCATTCGTTTATCTCATCATCATTAGTTGAGTCACTGCACTTAGACACCAGTCTGGCAGATGATCCCTTGGTTGTTTCAAACCCAATTGGGGGCTCCACTTATTTGTCCATGATATGTTTGGGTTTGAAGATTTCTATACTTAGCATTGAGTTTAGATGTGATGCTTTTGTGTTGGGCTTCACGGGCTATGGGTTGATTTTGGGCATGGACTGGTTATCCAGTAATGGTGCCGTTCTTGATTGCGAAAGGAGAGTTGTTAGGCTCATGACCCGCTTGGGTAACACTCTCGAGATTTCTTGTAATCCCATGGATTCTGTTATGCTAAGTTATCTTGAGTCGCTTGACGCTTCGGTCGAGAGTATGCAATCTGTTAGAGTGGTCCGGGAATATCCGGATGTGTTTGAGGAGGTGAAGGGCTTACCTCCGAAGCGGGAGATTGACTTCCGAATATATCTGGTGGATAATGCTAAACCGGTGTCTTTACCAGTGCGCCACATGGCTCCTCGTGAGAGGAGGGAACTCCATAAGCAAGTAGGGGAGTTGCTTGAGAAGGGGTTCATAAGACGAAGTATATCGGAGTGGGGTGCTCCAGTAGTATTTGCTACGAAGGCGGATGGGTCCCTCAGACTTTGTGTAGACTATAGAGAACTCAACAAGCTCACAAAGAAGAATAGACACCCATTGCCGAGGATTGATGATCTTTTCGATCAGTTGGTTGGCGCTTCAGTATTTTCTCAGTTGGACTTAGCCACGGGGTTTCATCAGTTGAGGGTGGCTGAGGATAGCATAGACAAGACTGCCTTTAGAACTCCGGATGGTTTCTATGAGTGGCTGGTGATGCCATTTGGGTTGACGAACGCCCCTGCATACTTTGTTGATTTGATGAGTAGGGTGTTCAGGGAGTTCCTTAATAAATTCGTGGTGGTCTTTGTGGATGATATCTTAGTATTTTCTAAGAGTGAAGAAGAGCATGCCCTACATCTTGGGGAGGTATTGAAGACTCTTCGAGCACATAGCCTTAAGGCTAAATTCTCTAAATGTCACTTCTGGAGGAAGGAGGTGCGGTTCTTGGGGCACGTGGTCTCCAAGGAAGGGATAGCTGTGGATCCCGCGAAGGTAGTATCAATTCAGGATTGGAAGGTTCCGAAGAATGCTACCGAAGTAAGAAGTTTCTTGGGGTTGGCGGGTTATTATAGGAAGTTTATTAAAGACTTCGCGAAGATATCAGCCCCATTAACCCGCTTAACAAAGAAGAATCTTGTTTTCACATGGGACGTAGATTGTGATGATGCGTTCCGACGGTTAAAGAGAGCTTTAACCACTGCTCCAGTTTTAGTGTTGCCAGATGGGAGCAAGCCATTTGTTGTTTATACCGATGCTTGTGGGACAGGACTAGGCGCAGTCTTAATGCAAGAGGGAAGGGTGATAGCCTATGGTGGAAGGCAGTTGAGAGTGCATGAGAAAAATTACCCTACCCATGATTTAGAGTTGGCCGCTATTGTTTTTGCGCTTAAGATTTGGCGCCATTATCTTCTTGGTGAGAGATTCGAATTGTTCACTGACCACAAATCATTGAAGTACTTGTTTTCTCAGAAGGATTTGAATCTGAGACAGCAAAGGTGGATGGAATTCTTAGCATCCTATGATTTCGAGATAGCATATACCCCTGGCAAGGGTAACGTGGTGGCGGACGCCTTGAGCAGAAAGAGGTTGTCCTTGAGTCCATTGTTCGTGGAACAACGAAGCTTGGAATTTATCTCGATGTTTGATTTCAGACCTTCCGTTGATTATGTACCCGGTTTGCTAGCATCCTTGGAGGTCAGACCTACTCTTTTGGGGCGGATTGGAGAAGCACAGAGGGACGACCCACAGTTGGTTGAGTTAGTGGAGAAGCTCATAAGGGGGGAGTCATCCAGCCATTTGAGTAGGTACACCCTAGACGATAGGGGGTGCTTGCGAAGGGACGGTAGACTGTGTGTACCGCAAGACGAGGGTTTGAGGAAGGTTATTCTTGATGATGCACACCGTTCTAGGATGACTATTCATCCCGGTGGGGACAAGATGTACCAAGATATGAAGAGGGTTTTCTTTTGGGCCGGTATGAAGAAAGATGTGGCCGAGTATGTCGCTCGATGCTTGGTGTGCCAACAAGTGAAGGCGGAGCAAAAGAAACCAGGTGGGTTGCTTCACCCATTGGAAGTTCCGCAATGGAAGTGGGATAGCGTCTCGATGGATTTTATTGACGGGTTACCCAGATCGAGAAAGGGTAATACGGGAATTTGGGTGGTGGTAGACAGACTTACTAAGAGCGCCCATTTCATACCTGTGAAGAGCAAGAGGACTGCTCCATGGTTAGCTTCAGTATATCTTCGAGAGATAGTTCGATTACATGGGGTACCCTCTAGCATAGGGAGTGATCGAGATCCTATCTTCACTAGCGAGTTCTGGAGAAGTTTGCAAGAAGCAGTGGGGACTCAATTGTGTCTGAGCACCGCATATCATCCTCAGACAGACGGCCAGACAGAGAGGGTGAATCGTGTTCTAAAAGACCTTTTGAGGCTTTGTATCTTAGATTTTGGAGGTACATGGGAAGAGCATCTTCCATTGGTGGAGTTCGCATATAATAACAGCTTTCAGTCCAGTATTGGTATGGCTCCTTTCGAAGCTCTTTATGGAAGGCCTTGTCGATCACCTGCATGTTGGTGGGAATCTACGGATAAGATTCTGCTTGGGCCTGATATGATTAGGGAGACTTCTGAGAAGATTGACTTGATTCGAAGAAGAATGAAAGCAGCGCAGGATAGGCAAAAATCTTATGCGGACAAGAGGAGGACGGATCTTGAGTTTGAAGTTGGGGACATGGTCTTTGTCAAAGTGTCTCCATTGCGAAATGTGGTTCGCTTTGGATCTGTTGGTAAGCTAGCACCAAGGTTCGTGGGGCCGTTTCCTATTAAGGAAAGGATCGGACGGATGGCATATAGGGTGGAGTTGCCCGACAGACTTAGTGGTGTACATGATGTATTCCATGTGTCCCATCTGAGGAAGTGCTTACATGAGACGGCAGAGGTGGTAGAGCCGAGCTTGCTTAAAGAAGTGGAAGTAGAGCGTGATGCGACTATTCGACGAGCTCCTACCTGCATCCTTGGGTCAGAGACTAGGAAGTTGAGAAACAGAGAGGTTCAACTAGTCAAAGTGCAATGGGGAGAAGACGAGAGCAACGCAACTTGGGAGACGGAAGCGAAGATGCGTTCATTGTACCCATTTCTTTTTGAGGGTATGTCTTTACTTTCTCCTCTATCGTTGTCTAGTACTTATCTTAACTTTAGTATATCCTCTCGTTAGTACTGATTGACCTTTAGATAGGGTAAACCTATGGTTGAAACATGTGTTTGAGACATGTTATGGTTGATGGATGCAAGTGGATGCAAGTGTTTGCTAGTGGTTGCTCGTGGATGCATATACACACACTCTAGGCACTAGATCGGCTCAGTCACTTCATATTGCATATTGCATAAAATTGTGTGTAGGAAGCTATATTTATGGATGTATAATGATTGTGTTATCATATGGATGATGCATTTTGGTGAATGATTGTGCACTCATGTAGATATTGTATGTGTCGATAGGGTTCTCTCGCATACATAATGGATGCATGGCACTATCATGGTTTGCATATGTTCATACATTAGATAGGGAACATATACACACACTTTTTGCATATGCTCATACATCATTAGAAACTGTTTTAAGGACAATGGATGCCTGTGTTTGATGGATTAAGTAGATGGTTGTTTGGATGGTAGGATATGCATTCTCCTTAGCTTAGAGATTTCGGGGACGAAATCCTTTAAGGAGGGGAGAATGTAACACCCCGAATTTTAGTTAATACTAAAATTCACTAATTACAGGATAAATAATCTCAGATGTGGGAATTGGGGGTAACGGGCTGCGTCATTGCGTTCGTCTCGGAAAAATACGCGAAATAGAGTCCGAGTTTTCGAGAATCGGAGTCCGTATGGCCCAGTTAAGGCCCAATGAAGTTTGCAGAAAAATTAAAGCTAAAAACAGATTTAAAGATTTAAAATCAGATTTCAAAATGGAGCCAGCGGGGGTAGGCGGGAAGCTTCCCGCCCTAACCATCTCGACAGGGCTGTCGACAGGCCTGTCGACAGGGGTGTCGACTTGCCTGTCGACTTGCCTGTCGACAGGGGCGCGGCGTCCAGAGAACCTGGGTGCACCAGGTTGGGTTTTAGGCTGGCTTGGAGGGCTGGGTTCTAGAGATTTCCTAAATCTAACGGACCTAATCTAATCTAGGGTTAATCTAAGGGCCTAAAACACTCACCTAATCTATAAATACACTCTAAACCTACCCTAATCCATACTAAAAGTAGTAATGATGGCCTCATGCCGCCAAAATCAAACTTGAGAGAGCCTCCACTAGTTTATGAAGGAAGTTGCAAGCTAATCACTCTCTAATCAATCTCTAATCATCACCATCTTCATATTTAGCAACTAATTCCACTTCATAAGTTTGCTAATCTTGGGTTTAGTGAGTTTCTATCACTTTAACATCAATTGCTAAAGTAAGTAGATTGGGTGTAATGAGACTTATGGTCTTAAATGCGGATTAGTGAGTTTGAATCATTCGTAATGATATGCTACTCTATATGCATGTTTAATAAGTGGATTTATGCATGTTTGATAAGTTGGTTTATGCATGCTTAATAAGTTGGTTTATGCATGTTTAACAAGTGGGTTTATGCATGTTTAATAAGTGGGTTTATGCATATTTAATAAGTGGATTTATGCATGTTTTACAAAGTGAGTTATGCAAGTTATGTATATGCTTAAATGCAAGTTTAATGTGATATGCAAGTTATGCATGCTTATGCAAGTATGTGAATGCTTATGCAAGTTATGTATATGCTTAAATGCAAGTTTAATGTGATATGCAAGTTATGCATGCTTATGCAAGTATGTGAATGCTTATGCAAGTTATGTGTATGCTTAAATGCATGTTTAACATGTTATGCAAGTTATGAGAATGCTTATATGCAAGTTCAACATGTTATGCAAGATATGTGTATGATAATATGCAAGTTTGGGTTAAATGTAGTTGGGTTAATATATGCTCATATATGCAAGTTGACATCCTCTTAACCCATGACAAAGTTATATGCTAAACCCATGATATTTGTGTTGGATCTTCCCCTTTATTATGTCATGAAATGAGAACGATTTACGTGGGGAACGATGGGGATGGTAAATATGTTAATAAAAGTATGATTGGGTATGATTAAGCATACCATAAAAAAATAAATTAACATAAGTGGGAATTTACCTATTGAGTTAGGTCTACCCCATGGGAATTTACCTATTGAGTTAGGTCTACCCATGTTATGAAAAACTTGATATTAATTAGGGATAATTAATATGAGGGTGATTAATTAGGTGTAATTAATCGACTAAGACACGAGGTTGGACTCATTTGTAGTGTAAAACTGCCCGGACCCGACCGGCTTAACCAGTTGCTACAAATGTCAGCCCAATGTGAGAGGTCTTAGACATAAATTAAATACGTGATTAAAGTAAAGACACGAGGTTAGACTCTGTTATGACGTAAGACTGCCCGGACTCTACCGGCTTAACCAGGCGGTCATAACAGCCAGTCTAATGTGGGAGGTCTTTGTGGGAGATCACGGTCTTAATTAATTAAGAAACACTTAACCATATTAGCATGTAGTGGGACATGAGGGGTTAAGTGGGTGCCTTGGGTGGCATGTGGAAATTTAGTGGTTGCCTTGGGTGGCATGTGGAATCTAGTGGGTTGCCTTGGGTGGCAATAGAAAATACGATTAGAATACTTAACCAAGTGAAACATGTAATTAAACATGATTAAAGGGTTAAGTGGGATTCACTAGATAAGTGACAAGCTTAGGTGGGTAGCTTGTGGGGGCCCATTTCAACCAATATCCCAAACGTATCTTTGTGGGCTCGACCCATGTCGAGTGACGGGACACGCATATTGGGCTTGATTATAAGAGGCCAAAACGGGTTAGCGGTGGCAACGCAAGTCCAACGGGTTTCATATGCGTGTGTGGGCCCGGGCTGGTAGATAAGCCGTTGTTGCATCGTGTAGATATAAAGCCGTGCACCGTTGATATTATCAGGTGGCCACTTTAGGGGAGTGATACACCCCACTGTGGGACCAGCACGGGTATCTACGGTAGGGAGCCGATCGCTTGGGGAGTAGTGGGGTACACCTAGTGGAGATAGTGGCAGACGACACCTATGTGGTCAGCTAGGGGTACATGAAACTACTAGTTATATCTTTCTTTAAGTCCTTGGGTGGGATCAAACTTTGAGTAGGAATGACTGGTGTGGTGCAGTTAGTAATTATCCTTGGGTGGGTAGATGCGTCTTTACAGTTATCTTAGTTTATCCTGAGTCTACCAAGCTGCTTAGTGTAGCCATTCATCCCCAGACATTACCGTATGTCAAGTTTATGTCTTCTCTGGTTACTTTAATGATTGTATTGTTAAAGTTATAGGACTCGCTCAGACTTATGTCTGACCACGTTGTTTTTATCTTTTTCCCAACCCTCAGGTGCTACGGTGGATCCTAGCAGTAGTGGAGCTTGATCGGATTGCTGTTCCAGTCTTTAGGAGCTTGGATAGATGTAAAGCTCCAGTTACCCAGTTATCTTTTCTTTTGTCTTGGCTATTGTATGAGAGAGTGGGTTTATGTACTTCTTTATTTTGATGGATATTGTACTTGACTTTTATTGTGGTTTTATGATGTAACCAGACATGTTTATTTCCGCTGTTATGAGACGATGTTTTAAATTTCAAGTACTAATTATATCTGTCTTGTTGTAATTTTTCTGTTCTATATTCACTAAAATACTCCACCGATGCTATGGCATTCCCTTAGAGAGTGACCATAGCGGGCGTGGGGTGTTACAGTATATTTGAAATATACAATTTTATACTGAAATCATTGTACATGAATGTATATTGCAATTTGTTGCGATATACACAATATAAATTTGTGAACCCTCGTTTGATCCAAATTTATACATTATAAAGCTTTATCAACTTTTTTTTTGTATTAAAGTTTATTTAATATAATTTTACAACAAATCCAATTTATTTCTCCTTTATTACTTATTTTCTTCAGTTTGACCCTAGATTGAATATATTTTCTCAAATCTTGCTAATTAATTACTTTAATGATTGGATAGATCATTTCCTCCAAATTTGCGAAAGCTAGCACAAACCCAAAAATAAAATTCATCCTATATAATTATTCAAATCGTTTTCCAACAATATTTAGTTCTTAATCAACAAGTTAAAATCCTCATTATAATTCATTAATCTTTATTATAGGTAATCACAAGTTCAAGGTTGTTACACATAGCTTAAGGCTATATAGAGTCAAATTGATGGCCTTTATCATAAGATGAATAATAAACGAGGCACAAGGGTTGTTGAGGATAATGCTGGAGGTATAGCTGTTAATCTATGTTGTGACGAGGAAGTTATTACATGATGAAGTTTTGAGTCTTTTGCTCGGAGCTTAGTTTGAGAAGAGGATCGAAGAAGTTAAAAACGCAGCCCAGAATGGAATGAGACTACAGGATAATGGACTATGCTATGTATTTTGAGCTAGTATCAAAAACGGGGATACATAAAGAATTAGAAGATTAGGAGTTTTAAGGAAATGCTGATAACTCGGTTGTTGTGATTCGAGCAGGGGTATTATGTGTGGACCCTCGTTGAATTAACCTTGGGCCTGTTTCAAAGGTATAAGGCTTCGCTAACAGAGGCTGGGACATATGCATTTCCCATTTAATGCATTTGTGCACAATTACAACAAGAATCGAGATTTTCATTTGTGCTTGGCATAAGCGAGGATGATTATACAGATTATCATGTATTCAAGACTTTAAAATTTGACAACTAGGTTTTATTTGATGAACATTATGACTGCTCTTATTTCTTTTCTAGGTAGGCTATCATCATTGTGATAGCGGAGAAATGATTGGGAATACGACCGGTGAAGGAGGCTTATTTGATGCATGGAGTTGGATTTCCGCTGGTTATACTTCAATATAACTAGCAACTATGTATGTATATATATCATCGATCCGATATCCGATAGGTATCGATCCGATACTTTACCAAATTCATAGTTCCGATCCTTCGTTTTAAATTCAAACCGATCTAATTAGCAACACCATATAATCATTTGTACTTGATTTTCGAGTTATGTAGCGTTCAAATATGAAGCATAACGGCTTTGTAAAAACGTGGGTTAACAATAAGAACGAAGAGGAAGTGAAATGGGTAAATTATCCGATTAATAATAATTTTACAAAAGATTACAATATTTTAAATAAACTATTAATAAAATAGTGGATAACTTATTTTTGAAATCAAAATCAATTTATAAGTAGAAGAAACAAGGATAACTATCGGGGGAAAAAAGAAAAACAAACAATTTTGATGTTCAATTGCAAAATAAGCTCCGGAATATAAGTCCAATACGTAGAAAACACACATTTTGCCTGGTAAGCGATCCGAAGCTACGCACAAAAGCAAATCCTATCCACTGAATATCCATCCAACCATCAACGAACGTTTAACCGCGAATCCCTACCATTTGTCGAAATTTCACCGCCAAAACGCTTCCCAGATGTTCATCAAATTGAAAGTCGGATCTCCTTTATATAATCCATCGCTCTCCCAACCGCATTGCAGTAGAAAAAACCCTAATTTCAAAAACAAAATCCAGCCCATCACCGCAAAATGTCAGGAAGAGGAAAGGGAGGAAAAGGACTCGGAAAGGGTGGTGCGAAGAGACACAGAAAAGTATTGAGAGACAACATCCAAGGCATCACCAAACCAGCCATCCGTCGTCTTGCTCGCCGTGGCGGCGTCAAGCGCATCAGCGGTCTCATCTACGAGGAAACTCGCGGTGTCCTCAAGATATTTCTGGAGAATGTTATCCGCGACGCTGTTACCTACACAGAGCACGCCCGCAGGAAGACCGTGACGGCGATGGACGTAGTTTACGCTCTTAAGCGTCAGGGAAGGACCCTTTACGGTTTCGGCGGTTAGTTTTACGAGTCTGTATTGTGAAATTACGTGCTGGATGTTCGAATTTGGATTACATCTGTGTAATCCTTTTGGTATGAAATGGTTACCTTTAAGGTATTTGGTTTTCTCGTCTGATTTTATCTGTTCCGTTGTTTTTTGAATTGTGATTTTTATTTCACATCAACAAATTAGAATTATTCAGTCAACTGAAGTCAGTTACCTTATACGATTTGCAAACATCCATGTAATCCGCACTCTGTGTTGTCAATTTTGCCTTTTTAGATTTGTACCTGGATTGTACAAAATTCGTTTATATTAGGAATTAATGCCATTCACTTGATGCTTTTTAAAATGCTGCTTTACCGTACTTCACAATGTTCACATATTAGAGCTTCTCTAGCAGCCCGTCGTTTTTGTGAGGAGGAATAAGGGAAAATATTGTTCATTCCTCCCACTTCTCCAGCACTAACTGCCTATTTTTTAAAAAAAAAAATATTACTAGTATTACCGTATAACGGTGGGAAAAATCGACCGTTAGTGTTCAATATGAATTAAAACTTATTTATTAAAACATATTTCAAATTAGATTTTATTTTAAAAATTATAGGGTAATTTAAGAGAGAAAAAAACAACAACTAATAAAGTATAAATTCAACTAAACAAATTACGCTGATATGGATTAAGCAATGCCTGAGAAATAATATTTCTAGTTGAATCCATCTGAGTAGCAGAATTTTTCTCTTAAGCTTTAAATGCAATTTAAATAAAGCGCAAGTAAACATATACGTAAATCATAAGCAATTTGAGTGAAAAACAAATAATTAAACTCATTCATACGATAGTGAAAACCATTTCTATGTATATCTTCCCAATATTATGGACGATAAGTGCAAAATATATAACACATAACTGAAAAAAGCATGAATCAACACAAAAGTTTTGCAACATAACTTAAATGATGGAAAGATAACGAAAAAAGCACTAAGAAAAATACTCATTTTCATATTGGATCCAACCATCATGTTCTTTGTTACTGTAAGCTAGGTCATAGCCAGTGGCGGACCTAGAAAGTGAAACAAGATAGGGCAGACTGCATGTGTGGAAGGTCACATAGAACAAAAAAGAAAATTAAGATAGAGCAATGTAAGAAAAATGAGTAATTATGAGAGGAAATATATAAGTTGAGGTGGGGCCTTGGCCTTAGCTCAAGTATATATAGGTCCGCCCCTGGTCATAGCTCTCTAGTTACTGTCAAAAAGGCTATTCTGACAGGAAATACATACATTTGCATGTGAACTCTCTGTGTATGTATATATATTATACACACAAAACCAATATATCCATAATTTGAATAAATATTTGCTAGTAAATTTTCTAATAGTTTTCAATTACATATGAAACAAAAAACGTCTTCTTAGGATTGGTACTTGTTCAAATAGTTAGGTGTTTACAAAAAAACAGAAAGACACAAAGCCTCAACCGTTGGATCTTTATGCAGTCAGATTTCTAGATACCGGTCAAATAGTATTAAGTGCAGTAAAGTATCATATGTTAATGCATAAGTATCATCCATATATTATTTATATAGGATACATCTCTGCTCACACACTACCAGCGCTGTATGAGAGATACGAAGATCAGGTTTGATGACTTCATATACAGACTGTTTGGGCTAGCCCAGGATCAGTACAAAAAACTTGATGAAGGCGTACTAAGCAGAATCCCAAAGGCAAGCCATAAGTCTAAGAAATCCGATTAGTGCCGCCGCCTCTTAACCAACGTTTGCTGAATTAAACTCAACTGTTTTATTGCTACTTTTCAAATTAAAAACATGGGCTAGATTGCTATTGCGTTCTTACATTGGATTGGAATTCATATCTGCTTTCCATGTCTTCTATTTCTATCTGGTTAGCTATGTCGTGCAATGTACTTAATATATTAAGTTTAAAATAGGGCGTTATTATTATTGATATTTCAGTTTTGGATATGAATGAGGAGGAATTAAAAAAAAACATCCATATATTATGGTTCTGTACAGTGGCCGGTACTTGTAAACGTTGAATGTTGAACTGGTGAACACCCTGGAAATTGTTTGTCTTAAAACTATTTTTGTTTTTAAAAGATACGTATATAGAGTCAAAAGCTATTAACTGCAGAGTTTTATCAAATGTTGATTAGAGTTCAACATATAGTAATTGCAGAATTTTTATCTTGTTTTGTCATTCTTCCTTGTATGCTTAGATAAAGGTGATATGCAAATATGAACCTTCTGTTTAGACTGAAATTCATATCCGTGACCTCATACAATTTTTTATGACTAAAAGGGAATGCAACTTTTCTTATGAGTGTGGTTTTGATTACTGCAGACAACAATGATTAGAAATTGACCTTCCTATCTCAAAACTAATTGATTCTATGTAAGAGCAACAACAATATATATCAGGGCATATTCAAATATGAAGTGGTCAGGGTAAAAAAAGGAGATGACCCAGTATTCAAGGATCAAGATATTTTTGAGACTTAATATGCAGTGGTTTGACTGCAATTTTTGGCACTTACTCCTACGTTAGAGATATTATCTATAGCCTGTGGAAGCTCCAAACATTATTTTTGTCAAGCCTGGTTCTTGTATTTAATCATTGGTATAAACCCATAATATAACTTGTGATAATGTACTGATAGAAGTAGTTCTACATATCCAGTTCTCTACTTATGTAGTTTGTTTAATATGATGTACAATATTTGGCTGTAGAAACTGAAATAGACATGGACGTTAGACGTTGCAGACAAATGCACAACATGACTTCTCAGTCATAGAAAAAACATAATCAATTAACAAAATTGAACTGAGATTTGAACTTCAGGGCAAGCAAGTTACATTGTCCATTGCATGAACTGTAGCATCAAAAAAAAAACGTGGGCGTGCACAAATCATAACTGGCATGAAATTATTGCATTATCAAAAAGCCTTCTTCATGATCTGGTTTAAATGAAGATAAGTTTTAACGGCAAATAGATATATTTAGAAACGATGTCCTTAAAAAGACTAAAAAGTCTTGTGAGAATCTTAATTCTAAAATTTTAAATCTGAAAAAAAAAATGCTTATATGCATTGAAACAAAATTTATAGTATGTGAAGAGCAGAATTCATATATACAAATAAATACACACTTAGTTTACAATTCACATTTCTCATGAAATTTGTTTTTTTACTTCGCCTGCAAATCGAAAGAGGGTCGTTTTTTCAGCAACCACTGCCTTCATAGCCTGTTTTGCTATATCTTTTTTAATCCTGGGTTTGAATCGCCGGTTTTCCACTTCCCAAATGCATAAATGCCACTGTGGGTCTGTGCATGGACGTGCACACAGACACTCATGTGCATGCACTGCATAATAACAGTGTCAATTGTTCTCTTGTTAAACCCAAGCCTCACTTAAATGCTACAGATCTTCACTTGCTTGGATTAAGCAAGCCACTTCAGAATCTGAAGGTATTGTAACTTGTATTTCCACTCTAACTCCATTAACCTTATACAGAGAAGTTTTTTATAGAACAAATGAAGAAGCCTGAAAATTATCAATGCCCCCAAAAAAAAAAAAAAAAAAAAGGAGGGTACAACTAAAATTAGAAACACACCATAGCACCACCCACATGTCGAGTACGTTTTGGCCTTTTCCACGATCCTTCTATTTTGGACACAATAGCACTTCAAACCTGCTTTAAAGTATAAATAGAATAATTATTATGCTTGGATAGAATGAACAAAATGCGCCTTATCATCAAAACTATTTTTATAAGGTGCATTTAACAGTAGATAGTATCTGACCTCCAGTCCATCAGCATCACTGTTTAGAATCATTAGTGAACTTCCTAACAAGCTCTGAAAACAGCGGGGCCATCGTGCGCCAAGGTCATACCGCCATTGTGAGTTAACCCGGTATATATAAGCTCTTATTAACCTTACAATATAAAATGAAACTATAAGCATATCACAAAATTACTTCATCAAGTTTGTTAGATATCAAGTTAACATTTGTTGTATAAGTTTAGTAATATTTTAATGAAAAATACTACAAGTATCAACTAATGCATCTTCCAGACGTGACTCTTTTGATCTCAAACTATTTAAACCCTTTTTTCATAAAATCAGAATTAACATTGCTTAAAATGAGTAAATTTGACATAAAACAAACAAAGAACTGTAAACCTATTGATAAATTAAATCAGCACAAGACACTGGATATTTCACAATTATTCATTGTCTTTATGTTTGGATGTTTAGTTATCATACCACATTGATATGGTGTATTTTGCATAGCACCTGAAGCTCTGCAGTGAGCTCCATCCATTTGCCTGACTTCATTCTTTTTATTGCAACTGCCTATAGAAACATGAGTTAAAGTTTGAGACGGTAAAAGTTTGAACTTATATACAATACAATGTATTTTATTGTGAATATTTTTTTTTTTAAAGACTGATTTCCAACCATTCCATTATATACAGGACCAAAGCCGCATTCTCCAAATTCAATCATCCTTATTTCACCGTAGTTTAATGTGGCATTTTTCCCCCTACCCTCAGCTACATTAATGTCTGTAATAGCCACAAACTTGTTTCTATGTGTATCCCCAACAATAAAATTATCAAGCAATGATTAATTTTCATTTGTTAAAATTTACAATTTAAAAAAAAAAGAGTAAATCAAAAGATTAACATAATTTGCAAATCTCAAAAGGGGTAGTTTGGTAAACAGTAAAATTAGCCGAACTTAAGTAACAAGATTATCATATTTCTCGTTCAATCTTGCATATCAGAAACCCACAAGTGTTTGGTAACACTCGCCAAACTTAAGTAACAAAATTATCACATTTCCAGTTCAGTTTTGCATATCAGAAGCCAACAAGTGTTTAGTAACACTCACCGAACTTAAATAAAGGTTGTTGACCGTAATAAAGATGACTATTATAGTTTCAAATTGATTATTCATCAGAAAATGAAGCCTTAATTCAGGTTATGATGGTGAGTTTTTTAAATAATGATGAAACATGCAGAAAACTAAATTCAAATTCAAAAAAGACGAGCAGAAGATGAGATTTTGAGGGATGTCTACGAAAAAAAAATGGATTAAGAGAACTCAGATTCATCATAAAAATTCATGCTTATTAAATAACTGAATAAATCTGAGAATTTTCTCACCTAGTTTTATCCAAAAAGATATGTCTCTCCTCTCACGATTTCATTCAGCTCCCCGGATTTCACCTACAAAGCAAACTAGCTGTTCTCTTTAGAAAATGCTCGAATAACAATAATATACAACAATAATTTGTGAAACATAATGAAAGAAAATAACAATTAAATGGTGTTCGACACTGAAAATAAAATTAATTTACGTTTTGGAGTTTATACCTATGAACGCGAGGTCCATGACAACCTATGAACGCGAGATCCATGACAAAAATGGATTTCTAAAATTGAGGTGATCTCTTGACGATGAAGCAGGTGCAGTGGTTGTTTGGAGAGGCGATTGGATAGGGTTTTGATTTGGAGAATCAAAATAGAACAAAATTTGGGGCAAGATAACAGGAGAAGCAACGATTAGAAAACAGGATTGAGGCGAATACGGAAGGAAAAAAAGCCGCGGAGCAAAGCAGAATAATGCGGCGGATTATTTTGGCTTCAGACGAAAATTGATATCAACCCACAGTAGGGCAAACCTCCCTAACGGTCGGTTTGATAAATGGTTTAATGAAAACCGATAATAGATTAAATATAAATGGGTTTTAGTTCTCTGTTTATTATAATTGATCCTTAGAATAAAAGAGGAAGATCTCAGCTTCTCTCTTATTTCCATGCTCAAATCCCCACTGTTGAAGCGCGGGAAGGAAGAAAACAATGGGAATTTTCAGCAAACTCCCATTGCTGGAGATGCTTTTATGTTAATGTGGTTTCTTATATTTCACTCTTTCTTTTGTTATATCTCATTTCGTTTTCTACCATGTCATTTCTCATTTGTTGCTCTTTTTGCAACGGATTTTTGATGCTGTTTCATTTCGTTTCATTATTTTTTACTTGTTTTCCCTTAGTTGTTCATTTTGGGAATTGGAAATTGGACTAGTTTACATCTTTGTGGCATTTTTCTTCATTTTTATACAATCTTACATCCATTATGTTGACTACATGAACTTTCTGTTACAATATAATGAGTTGGAGTGTGCACGGGATACTCTAATTGATTAAGTTCAAAGCCAGTGCAATAACCAGCACATACCATGTTATTGTTCATCGCTATTGCTCAGTTACTTTTGGGTGTCGTTTGCAGTCAAGAGGTACCATGCTTGCGATTGTGTATGCGTTGGACACATGACGCCTTTTGACCGTTTAGAAGCACTGATTCTCAAATGTTAGAGAATGAACCGTTGGCATCCCGAACGTTGGAGAATGAACGATCTTGACGACGATAATGTGAGGGGGTTTATTTTAGCATATTAGTTGTATTTATGTTTGTATTTTCGATTGTTTAATGAAATGTAGTTGTTTTCTTTTTGTGCAATTAGTATTTAATTAACTCAAAACAAATATATTAGCAAATAAATACTCCGTTCAAATACCATGCTTAAATACTTTGTTTGTAACAAAAAAAGCATTTCCCGTTTATAACAGTGCCACACTCAAATGCTCTGTTATCGTTTATCAAAAACGCACCCGTGGTGTGTTTGAAACTTTTACGCTACACTTGTTTTCCCCTTTGGAGCAGATCATGAGATAAGGCTTTAATCATAGATATTTATCGCTCTTGCTGTTTGCAGTTGTTTGATAACATTTTTTATAGTAAAAGCAAATGGCGGGTGAGTATGTATCGTTTTCCTTTTAGAATTCAATGTTGTTGAATCTTTTTTGGTATCCTATTTTTTACTCAGCTTTGATCTGTTTTGTAACCCTTCTCTTATATTTCGGTGTACTTCTGAAGCATCAATTTGAATCTTGAAATGTATATGTGTTTGTGCATGTCCAAGTGCATACATACGTTTGTTTATTGATGTTGTAGTGAAATTTGATGTTTCTGTGTTTAATGTCTTTTGCAAGGAAATATGCATGAGTGGTAAAAATTAGTAGAAGGTTTGAGCTGTTTGTCCCTGAATTTATTCGACGATTTTGCAAATTGCATCTGGGCTACCGGCTACGACCACTAAAACCCAACTTTTATTTTCATCAACCCATTGAAATATTCAATTTTCTTTGAAAGATAAATACATCATCCATTTCAAATACATAGTTTTCTGCGGCAGCAGCAATAGACGTTGATTTAAAAAATAAAATAAAAAAAATCAATGTTTGTATGACTTAGAGGAGTGCGCTATTTAAAAGCATCATAAAATCTCATTCATCCAACAACGAGTGGAGGTTCCGTCAACATTGTGGCTGCAGCAATATACATACCTTGATGATTCCATGGAGTTGGATTTTCGCTAGATATGACAAATAATTTCGTTGTATATGTTATTATCATATTTTGTTGCATACACTGTGAGATGTACAACATGTTTTGTTTTTGTTCGTCTTTAACGATCCTACTATATTGGTATGACACGTGTGCAACATTTTTTTTATGTTGGTTTGTGTAAGTATTGTGCCGGCGATCGCCACAAATGCTAGCATTGTGCGTGGTTGTCTAGCCCATTTGAACATCATTTTCCCTTAAACTATGTATAGTTTTTTTTTTTTTCAAGTTTAGTAATGATCAAAATAATAAGACTTCCATATTTAGGTTGACTTATTTGATGTATACCTAATTTAAATTACATAATAGCGAACAAGAAATTTAAAATACAATGTGCATTACTTCAATGAACCTATTTTGCCAAAACAAGTACTTCGGTGAAGAATATTTAGATTATCATCTTTGAAATTAGCCATTTCGATTTGCTTCACACATTTTTGGCTACTACTAGAAAGGAACTAGTTGTAATTTTCTGTACCTTAAGTCGGTGCTCTTCTACCCAAGTGCAGATTATGAAAATATGAAATGGTCTAGCTATAATTGTAACATGGTGTTAAGAAATAAATGTGATGTTGATCTTTAGTTTAACTTTGTCTAACATAATACCTATGGGATATCAATATAATTGGTTTTGTCCTATAAGGTAATGTTCTTTATTGTTTATATGGTTGCACTTCTATTTCTTTCTCCAACTCTCTTTTTGTTACTTTGTTTTTTGAATGACCTAATTCTATTCTGTTCTACAATGAGTTCCTCTATTGTACAGTTATGTACAATGTTCGTGGGTTGCTTCAGCTGCTTAAAATACTTGACTGCATATAAAAGAGTGGCTATTTATAGTCATTAAATTTGGCTTTATATATGATAAACTCTAGATTTTGCAGTTATATTTCACAATAACAATGTTCTTAGGTAGCTTCGATATGGTCCTAGTTTTTGACTTGTTTACAACATACATAGTTTCCCTTGCTTGATTTGTTGCGGAGGATTCCAAAGTAGTTACTTCTTGCTATTGTCACATGATTTGTTGGCCTTCTGTGTCAGTGTTGTAGGCCTGTGCTTAGTGCTAAGCTCTATCATACTTGTGTTTTTTCACTTACTTCTTCTACCATGCCATTTGCATTTTTTTTTTTTTTTTTTTTTTTTTGTGCTTTTTAACGTTCTTGCTATTGTCACATGATTTATATATATCACACATCTGTTATGCAACATCCTTTTAACATTCCTACCCTATCGTAAGCTATGCTGATATAATTGCAATAAAATTTTGTAGATGTTCAGTCTAGATTTATATATATATATATATATATATATATATATATATATATATATATATATATATATATATAAATCTATCCAAAATTTGAGCTTAAAATGGCGGAGACTCCTGGCCCCTTCAGCTTTCCCAATGCCCTACTTTCCCAATTCCCTCCTCTAAAACCTAATCCACCACCACCAGAACCCCCTCCAACGTCTCGAGCTCCAGCTGCGCCACCTCAGGACTATAACAAGTTTTTTGATGTTTGCTTTTTAGGGAAGTTTTCATTTTATCAATGTAGCATATTACTTATTTATTTCAGCGTCTTTTACAATACAAAAAAACTTAGTAATAAGATGAGAAATGGATCTTAATGCTAATATTAACCCAAGAGAGAGGTGGATGATATTTACTTGATTATAAGAATCTTTATAAACTTTTAACAAATTATATTTAAACTGATGTTATCAACAGAACCAGAATGAAGATAAAGTAAATGCTATAAAGTAATGGAAAGAACACACCAGGATTTTTATGCTGGTTGTTGTTGCCTTACATTAAGCTCCATACAGATCTTGTACGAATTTCTTTTCCACTAGTAGATGCATTTACAATCTCGATTTCACGGTTATGAGACACACCCTCAGGGATTTCGACATCTGGATAGAGTCACTTAGTTTCCGAGCTACTAAGCACACCTAATTAATTTTTGGATCATGATTACGAGACTACTATCACACCCTTATAATCAGTATATCTGGTTTGAAAGAGTTTTATGGACTGGGGACTTTTGATATTTGATTGCAGTTGCTCTTAAAACTGTGAAGCACTTTGATCTGGAGAGGTTGATGAGAGGATAGTGGATAATCAAACTAGAGATGAACATTTTTGATTTTGGTTGAAATTCAGCAGAGTATGGTTAAATTTTTCTTTGAAAATGAAAGAGGAGAGAAAAAAAAAGTTTAGAATAATGAAGATAAAGTTAAAATTTTATTTCAGAACTCAAATATTTATATAAATTAACATATATGTCAATTCATGAAGGGATACATTAAATAGGCACTTCTTTTAAAACTTAAATTTTAGAAAACTGAATAGTATGTAGACATACATTGAGGGACATGTCGACATGTCTTGATTAAATATCAAAATTTATTTTATTGAAATTATTTTGAAAATAAATTGCTTTTTAAAATAATCTGAAACTTCATAAATTCAATTAAACACAGTTTATACATATTTCAATCATAATAGAGCTCAAAAAACCTTTACAAAATAATTTTTGAAATATTAAATGTAAAACATCAAATATGATGCATATAATATATAAAACTATTTAAAACAAAATATAAGAAATTACCAAAACTATAAACTCATAAGAATTTATACGACCAAAGCATAAAAGGTTTGAAATCAAAAAGGATAAAGTTGATATTTCTGGAAACTTATTATTTTGAAAACAAAGATTATTTGAAAATCATTTCGAAAAATTATTTTGAAAAGAGATTTAATGTTACCAGAATTTTAACTTTTATTCTAAGACTCTATGTTTAACAAGAACATTTTGTAATCTTTAACTCCTTTAGTACTCATGAGTCTTTAAACTCTAATTACTAAATCTTTATTGCAGCAGCATCATCTTCAATCTACACTTATCCTGTGTAGTCTTCATCATCAGTACATGCCTGATACACAGTATATATCTAGATAATCATTAGTAACATAGTATTTATATTTATATTATTCCTTGGGTTGTTGTTGTCTACGCAGTTAAAGGCGCACCGTATTAAAGCAATGAAATAGTGAGGATACATCGGATGATTTTAAAATAACATATAAAACTCTTTTTTAATGTTTTACAAATCTATAATGATAGTCGAATGAAAAAATAAAATTTAGTTTAGCTATAACTAGTACATTTTTGATTTTGGATAAAACATGTGTAGAAATATGTAAATAAACATAAACATCTAATACTTCACTCCAGTCACTAGCCCCGCCTTCGGCATCCCCCTCCTTGTAATTTAATAGATTATTTGTATATATTTGTTTCTAAAAATATGTGTTAAAAATTCAATTAAAAAAACTAATTTCATAATTTTTATAATGTATAAATTTCATTTTTTTATTCAATTCTTTTATAGAAGATACAGTGGGAATGACAAAATATAGCAGATATAATGAGATATATTGGGAATAGTGGAATACATTGAAGCTTTAAACGGAAAGGCTATTTTAATTAGAGGCTATTTGGGAAAATCATAGCAGTAAAAACTCGCTATGGAATAGCATGGTTATAATGAGGTAATAGCCGGACATTAACTGCACAGGTTGTCGTTAAAGCCATTATCCCTAGTACAAACCATCTTCCCATTTTTAATCATGACAGTCCTATTTTATAAAATACAAGTACACAGCCCGTGCGTTGCACGGGTCTTTAAGACTGGTATTTGTTTTGGTTGGGCATTTGTTAGTACAAATATCGTGAAACGGCACGTGCTTTGCACGTGATCACGGCACGCGCTTCGCGCGTAAATTAATATTTCAATAAACCATTTTCTTATAGGATGAGCTTAAAGATAAACACCAACAATTCAAATGGAAAACACACTTTTGTATGATACTATGCAGATGCAGTGTATATATCATTCACTGACTATGCAAATAATATACATATCTTTCTTGCTGAAACTTCTTATAATATTTTCCAATGCATATATCATCATGGTGCAAATGATGGAAATCTTCACATAATAAGCTTAAATCGGTGATTCATTTCAACCTTTAAATATGAACATTCATAATCTTTCCAACAGCAATAGTTCAACTAATATGCATATGTACTTTTGGCCAAATATGATGTATAAAAAAAGATGCATGCAATCCTTCATGGGTTTGTCTCCATATTTATATTATTATATATAAATCTTCTGTACCTATTTTTTTTTTTTTTTTTATATTCAAACAGTTCGGTTACGTATAGTATAATACATAGGCTTACAGACCAATCTGTACGCTTACATTTTCACAACATCTATGAAATTTTAATATATGTTCCACTGGAACATAAATAACACTAAAAACGAACAAAATTTCCAGGTTTAATGTTGCAAAATTGGGAAAGAGTACAAAACTCAAAAATGAATGATTATGCATGAACCATATTGCCTGAAGCAAACCAAACCAAAGCACCGAGTACCGTACTTAACAGATTGACCGAAAATCATGTCCCTCTCCCCATGGAAAGCAACATCCACAATGAACTTAGTAGCAGTCTCCAACATCATTTTATTGAAAGGCGAGGTGTTTGTATTAGACATTTCGGCCTTTTCCATTAGTCTTTTGTACCTAAATGTATATAGATTATTATATAGATAAGAAGTGAATGCAGCATCCAAATTAATCAAATAGTAATTGATGATAATTTTTTAGCATATATGGATGATAAATATAAGAAACTCGTCTGAATCTACCGAGTTGTACGCTTGAACAAAATTTGCTTATCCAATTATTTTGCTTCTCAAACTACCACATATATATACATTTGTTTTTCTGTTAGCGTGTCTCACTGAAGTGGAAGGACAGAGAGAGAAGAAAAAGAATAAAATAAACTTGTGGCATCAAGTGTGAGTATACTTAACGAAAATATAAGGCTAGAGAGATGCAAACCGTAGACATACGTAATTATATGCAAGCAAATGGTCTCATGAGGGCTATAATTACAGTTTTAAGATGAAAAAATTTGTTTATATTTTACTTTACCTTAGCATACACAAATCCATTGCATAATAGCTATATATGCACATACGGGATTTCCAAGTGTTCTTCTCCTCGACAGATTCATTGGAGTTTACATTCGCAGCTCCGGTGTTGAACCTGGAAAACGCCATCATTTTACAATAGTTCAGCAAAACCGATCGAATTAAGGCTTTTGTAAACTCTAATAAAGCAGCTGAATTCATCACCCGCATGAGGATAAATGGTTACCAAACATGTGGAATTTAGAAAACCCATGCATCAAGTAGTAATTTAAAGGGAAGGTATTTTGAATTTGTATCAACTCATTAGTACAGATGTGGTGTAAAAGCGGAATCATGAAATTAAGTGACCAAGTTAAAAGCGGAATCATGAAATTAGTTCATGAAATTAAGTGACCAAGTTAAAAGGGGAATCATGAAATCGGGTCATGAGAACATATCATAGAAAAACATGATTTATAAAATGAGTGAGTATAAATTGTGAGCATATATACAAAAAAATGAAACCTAACTACTAATTTGCAAATGCAAATATATCGGAGAAGAGAAGATGAGATTATATCATCACAGACATTAAGAATATTAGTGATAGGAAAATGAAAAAAATGTACATTTCTAGTGGCCGCTGCTACTATTACCCCTGGACCCGCTGTTGAACCAGTTCCGCCTATAGTTCCTAGTGGCCCTAACCCGTCGCCTATGGACATTCCTAGTGTAGAAGAAGTCGTATTGTACAATGGAAATACTTTCTTATGGAATATTGGTGAGAAAGCATGGGTTCATGGTAAGACAGAAATGCGACATCGACCGGGTACTAATAAGTATTACATTTACGTCGGGGAAGACGAGGAATCTAGACATCTAATGTATCATATTGTTGGTAATGAGATGATTTTGGCAATAGAAGGTGTGGACGGTCTTAACAATGTGAAATCTTTGAGTGATTCAACCTGGGACAGACGTTATCTTTACGGCCCGAAATCTTCGAACTTCGTTGTGGACCTGGCGACCCTTTTCACTGACACTAGGCTGGAAAGTCCTCCTCCATGTGATGCTGATGGGGACTAGTCTCCCTATCAGCGCATGGTAGTCTAGGCAAAGTTGCTTAGCTCCTGTTTTTCCTTTTCATGTATGTGTGGACGGACCACCTTAAAAACCATAAGATGATTGTTAACTGCAATCACCTGAACTTCATGTATTTTATTATTAGTTATAATAAAAGGTGTTTGCGGTCACCTTAAAAACCGGTCGGCTATGCCAAAAAAAAAAGTACATTTCGATGTTAGTAACCATCTATAAAAGAGTGCTAGTTAAAGAAATTGTATTAGAAAAAAATGCAATACATATTGCACAGAACACAACATATATATGATAGATATGTCAAACAATGAACTGAAAATAGCTAATAACATTGGTTGCAAATTATGTTGGAAAAAAGGAATTACGTAGGAAGCAATCGAAATAATCATTCCGATAGATCTGTAATGTTTGTTGGAATAAACGAATTACCTGTGAAGCCTTCGAAATAATCGTTATTATTGATCTGCTTTGTACACTTGATGAATCAACATAAGTTGCTTGTACATATCGGTAGTAGGAGTGGAAGCTCATCAACATATCATTCAAGCTTTGAAGTTATTAACTCGATTGGCATACAAATTGAGAAACATAGTTAAAAATATTCTTAACAGGTAGACAATACACTATAAATCAATAGTTTTTTAGGGATTTGGAGAAAAATGAAGCTTGCAGAAATTGAAGTTTGCAAGCATAGGTATTTACCGTGCATTATGTGAATCTGGTAAACAAACATACAGGTATGATGACAGTGTAAAATTACAATATAGTTTGCTTACATAAGGCTTATATGTACAACAACACGCAAATGGATTATGATGCCCCTTCATCCGTGCAATCAGTGAAAATAAAAAATAGGCAAAAAAGTGAACAAATGCGCAACCAACAAAAGCTAAAACAGCCCACAAAAATGTGTTCCTAATGAGCGCTATGTTATACACAGAAAGTGCGTTTATGTGTATATGTAATTAACTGTTTATATACGAATGTAATTGTAAAGAGCAAAAGTAGAACAAAACATACAAATGTATTAATAATATATCAATAGCAAAACATCGGGTAGATTATCTTTAGTAAAAGCGTTTGCTATGTATCGCACCTCACATTACTGTAAAGAAATTTAACCTTCAAGATGTCAAGTGAATCAAGTGATGCATGCCGGCAAAACCTTTTATTCCTTCTATGAACTTCAGCCTACAGTTTTTTTTCACCTCATATAATTTCAAATGTTTTAGATACCTATATCGTTTTCAGTTAGTAATGATATGATAAAGCCCACTCAATAGTCCAAAAGAAATCAAGATTGCGGAGATTCGGAAGTTGTGTGAACATTTAACATTTTATCAAACAATCTTTTGATGTTAGTATCTCAACTTTTGAGTTAAAAATTTACCCAAAGCATTCATTCACGTTTAGACATATAACACAATGATCTACTTATCCGTGCATCGCACGGATTTCCACTTGGATGCAACAAAATAGATACATGATTCATGTTAGTATGTAATAATTATAAAGAATACTCAAATTAAAGTAATCAACCTGTCTAGCAACAGCCAACGATCAAAGGCCACGTTCAGCATATTTGTCAATGATACAATGAAACTTGTTTGTCTACTCTCCGCAGTTGCACAGAGCCAGAATCTGTTCCAAAATAAACCATTATAAGTAAATCATTTTTATTTAAAGTACCAGCTCAAAATAAACCATTAAAGTAAACCTTGTTTGTGAAAGTCAAAATACCAGCTCAGGAGCATCCTTACTTGCGACATTCCAGCTTCCGTCAGACTCAATATACATCAAGACAGTTCTTCTGTCGATAGGATTGAATGGAAGAAAAAGTAATCCATTATGCCAGCATTTTTTTTTGATGCTACAGTGAAGGTAATTTTCGAGATTACTTTATTCAAGGTAGTAAAGCAGAATACTATAAAAGCAGACCAACCATCGTTCCTTTTTTTTAAAAAAACAATTTGTTTTACTACATGAAATATACAAATCAAAATCAGGAAAATAGTTTCAAAAACAAAGTTTCGGGCAATTTTTATTTATGTAATAACCAATACCATGTGATAGATTAATAGTAGTTGTCCATCACTGATTGTTACCACCACATTTCTTATACCTTGTGTTTGTATATTAGCGTTATGTCAGACCCACTATTTATTCATCAGCACCATTAAAATGATTGAGCAGAAGTAAGGCATGGAAGACAATTCATCAAGCAACCAGAAGGCAAAAGAGGCACAAAACAATTCAACAAATACTTACAGTTATAAAAGCTGCAACCACCTCAAGCGAAATTCTCCAAAAGAAGTAAGCAGCACGGTCCGCAAGAATGACCAATATTCCAAACATTTAAAATAAAAGCAGATCCGAACTCACTAGTGAGCACAGTACGAAATCGCGAAGGAATCAACAATATCTGGGCAGAAGAGAACTTGCTAATTTCTGGTCGTAATTAAATTTCAGAAGATGGAGCGTACTCTTCAAATTTCTGGTCGTGGAAGAGCCGAAACAGTAGGCTGCTGAATTGAAATCAATGTGAGCGGGTATAAAAAAAGGAAACGAAGAAAGAGGGGAGAAGGTCGGCGGTTTTAAGAAATCGTGGATCCCTTTTTTTAATGATGATTAAGTGATTAGAGTGCAGAAGTGGGAGGATATCGTTGTAGAGCAAACGTGGGATAGGGACAGACGTGCCGCGTGAAATATTTTTAGCCGTTAGATTGCTGTTTGGTAGAAAGATCATGACCATTGTTTGTTCCTTGGTTTGTCTAACCAAGGGATTTTATTATATAGATGACTTAACTCCACCTAAATCCTAAAACTCCTATTTAGTCTATGCATATCTAACATATTTTATATTTCTTTCCCTTTGTCATCGACAAAAAACTAATACCTTTAGCCTTATTAAGTCTAATGCTCACTTTAAAACTAATCACAAAAGTATCTTTACTAATTACTATAATACTAACCTTAAAACTATTCTAATACTTAATCCAAATGCTAAAAACTAATTTTAGTACTAAAAATGCAAAATTTCCCTTAGAAACAAATTCCTCTTAAAAACATATTATAGATTGAAAGAGAATACAAATTGTAGATAATAATCAAACTTTGATTATTAGTTCACATAAATACAAAGTATTTATGCATGCAGGTTAAGTAGTTATACATTTATAAAATCGTAAACAAGAAAAAAAGGAAGACATTGTTGTAATATATATGAGTGAATATGCTTTTGTCATATTCTTTTTAGACCCATATTGAGGGATAAGTTTTACTCCAAGCTCTCAAGCCTTTATATAAGAGCTCATGTAATGTAAATAGTGAACTAATTTTGGAATGAATAAAAGTATCTTCTTTCTCCTCCTCTAATGACTTTCTAATTGTATATTGTTTACAACACGTTATCAGCACGAGATTCTATTAAAGCTATTGTTTGAAATATCCTAGATCTATATCTATGGATCTATCATGTAAGTAATTTTTATTTGAAGATATCAATTCATGGATTTATATATTTGTTATACAATTATTTTCTGTTTGAGAATGTTTGATCAATGGATCTATGAATTTGTCATATCTTCTGTTCTTTTAGATCTGACTCAAACTTCTAGATCTCTTTTCCTATATTTTTTTTGTAGATCTAGATTATATTATAATGGATCTAAATTTTTAGATCTAATTATTTTTGTTGATCCTAAATATGTGTAGAAGTATTCTTTCATTTCTTTGCGGATCTAATTTTGAATTTTCCAAATCCAATTTGATGGAGATTCGATTGTATATGTATTATTTACATTATTGATGATGTAGAGGTAGATCTAGTTTTATCCTTTCCAAGCTACTATTACTTTTCGTATGTAATTCTTTCGGATAGACTGAAGATAAAATATGTATGATTTTTTTATGTACACCCAACAATATTATTGGTATAAAATATGATGATGTAGCATTTAAGCTCAATAGCAATATTGATTTATCACCGGAAGTAAAATCGAAAACTTATGATCTAAACAAAAATTTTCAAATGAGGAACCTGAAGTTCATATGCAAATAAGGAACCTGAAGTTCATATGCAAATGAGGAACCTGAAGTTCATATGCAAATAAGGAAGATGAAATAAAAGCCTCGAAGCATGTAATTGCATTTAATTTTTTTGCTACGAATGACATATAATAGAAAATGATTTGAGAAAGCAATAAAGAAGGAAAAAAAATCTTTCATTTATTGAAGTTATTTTTTATTTAGCACCTGAAGTGAATGAAAATATTAATGAAAGCATACAAGACAAAGTTAATTTATAGTATTTGAAATAAAAGTTGAGAACTTGTAATTCCTTTATAGTCAAATTTTTTGAGTTTCCATGAATTATTGAATGCATTTGTTATTTGAGATAGAAATCTTTTATGCAATATATCTCATTTGCTAAAATTACAGATGTAAGATTTGTTGCATCCTGAAGATGTTATTATATTTGTATGAAGATTATATATATATATATATATATATATATATATATATATATATCAAGAAGAGATATTTATTTTAGGGAATCTAATTATTGAGAAATAAATTTCATTATTAAGATACTCATTTTAATTTTATCACTGAGTAATATTGAACTTAAACCTGAGATGAAATTGTGTTACTTTAAGTACCATTTCTCAATTGATTCATATATTTTTAACGAAATCATTTTACTGTGACAATAGTTATATCCTAGGCCATATAAATGTTAACTGCAGTTACCATTATCATAAATGCATTAGTTATTGTAAATTAAATGTTATATGTTCATGCTCAGAATATGGATGTAAGTAATATATGATATAATGGAAGAAATAGATTCAACAACAACCTGAAGTTGTGTGAAGAAATAATTTTAACAAGGAGTTGTATAACTCAAAACCCAAAGCCTGAAGTCTTGAATTCATATCAATATTTCTATTAACTTGCCAAAATTTACAAGCTTCAAAACAAGAAGTTTACACATAATTTGAGAACTCGAAGTTTTAAAAAAATGAACTTGAAGTTCATGTAGCCTGAAGGTATGTTGAAATAATGTAAAATGATAAGATTTTACTTCCTGAAGAAGTTAAAGGAAATAAATAAATCATAATACTCAAGAAATAGAAACCCAAAGCTTTCTTGAAGTTGTGACATGAAAAGATTGTACTTCCAGAAGAAGTTAAAAGAGATATACATAATAATATGTGACAATAACATTGGATTCAATGAAAAATCTCTAAACAGGTTTCATCTAACTGATATCTTTCATGTACAATTTATATTAACTGAATATCCTGAAGATATAATATGCATATTAATCTCTTGAAGAGATGTTCTAGAGATTTATTTTTATATAGCAAATCCAACATCCTAGAAGAGATGTTAGAGATTTTTTTTATTTGTTGCATTACAATTACATAAATAAAAGACATGTTACCTGAAGGATTATCATACACTCCAGAAGTAGTGATTTCTTTTCTTGAATCTTATTTTTATTTAATGCATCTAATTTTATTACTGCATTAAAAGTTTGATATGTATTTTTGTATATTGATATGACATTTCAATAACTTGCATATATTTATCTCTGGAGGAGATAAGTTCATCCCAGAAGCGGTGATAACAAAATATTTTAGAGGATATTTGTATATTTGGAAATGGTAAGATATCTCTAGAAGGGATCTGTTTATTTGAAAATGATAAAATATCTCCAGAAGAGATTTCTACAATTAAAAGTGATAAATATTTGTAGAATAGTTCATAAATTTCTCCTAAAAGAGAAAATATGTATTAAAACTCCACAAATGGTGTTTATGGAATTTCCTAGAAGCGATATTAAAACTCCACTAACTTAACAACTTGAAGTTGTTCATATATTTATTTGAACCAGAAGTTCGATATGTTTTCAAACCAGAAATTTTGAGCATTATCATACGATCGTGAAGAATTTGTATTGACATTGATCAATACATTGAAATCAATAGTTTGATCTTTGTAATAATTTATTCTAAAATCACTAACTCAAATGAGAAAGATTATGCAAATTTATGATACGTGGACGCACATATTTATATATTCATATCTATAAATATTTAACTAACAACCTGAAGTTTGTTATAAGCTTATTTTATAAATTATGCATAAATATTATTTAGTGATTTAAATTTCAATCAACATGAATGTTGAATAACCTAAAGTCATATGTGTATTCAAATGATCTGTATAATAAGAAAATTCCTCCAATATTGCTAGATCAATGAAAGAGAATAAGTAATAAAAAAAATGAATGCATCTTATCGAATAATTAATGGGTTATCCTCCTACAACTGATATACATATAATATATTTGCTAGCAGCAATGTGATAATGGATCAAAATGAGAATCCCATGATGATTATTATTTAGTGTGACAATGTTTGTCAACATTGAGGGGGGGATAAAGGGATACAATTTCATTTGAGTATCAGTATTAAATAATTGACACACGAATATATTATAAATAATATCCCTTGTAGACTTGCTTCAATATATATTTGAATCCCTGAAGGATCAAAATGCATAAACCATATTTAAAGATTGGTTTAAAAGTCAGTTCGAAATACTTTTGAAGTAAGTAATAAAGATGTCAGATGAAGGAGGTGAGTGTTCTTGAAGAAATACCTAAGGATTCTCTTGAAGAGATCCATGACATGATTGTCAAATAACCCCATAAGTGGTTTAGGTACCTAAAATAGATAAATAAAGAGATCTCAATAAATTATATCTAGAACTGACATTATACAATCATCGATGATAAATTATAAGAAGTAAAGCGCTTATGTTAAATCATGATTGGCTATCATGAATCCTTCTCTAATTGAGAAATGTGGACTTGTAGTCCGCAAAGTAGTGAATAAACCTCGAAGGTATGAATATTTGTTAAATCACACTAAATGATGAAAGAATATTAGTTCTTGAAGAACATAAAATACTTTGTTGGTTATATATAATATAAAGAACAAAGAGAGTTGGTTACAACTTTCTTTTAAGTATTGTTATAATGAAAATCATGATATAATTCATGATGAGTAGATTATTTCCTGCTTTTAAGTATTTTTGTAATGAAACATTTAATATACTTTGAGTATAGTTGCGATATGCAAAATTCATTGAAGTGTACAAGTTCCTGAAGAATACAAATAACTTTAGTAATTATAAAGAATGCATAGAACATAGAATATAGATTACAACATGCTTCTAAGTATTGTTGTAATGAAAATCTTGATATAATTCAAGATGAGTAGATTACTTCCTACTTTTAAGTATTGCTGTAATGAAACTATTATTGTTCATTACAAATGTATTGCAGTGTACAAACCTGATTGAAGCACAAAATTGTAAACACTCGAAGTGTATAGCAAGCAAGCGCAAACAAAAGGTGCTTTAAATAAGAAAACATGCCTGTAGCATGAAAATGCACACAAAAGTTTTTAAAGAAAAATTCATTAAGAATTATCTTGTGATGTTGTACTCTTTTTCCTTCACTTTGGTTTTTTTCCTATAAGGTTTTCCATTGCGAAGGTTTTAATGAGGCAAATGTTAATAAATGAT